>CASBWL010000631.1:0-187000 GCA_949130495.1 Sambucus nigra | reverse complement strand
TAGAATTATGATTTCTTAACATAAATCATATTGGCTGATGAGTCTCAAAAAATAAGCTTTAGATTTGAGGTTTTATGTGTTTTTTACTTAATATAGTATATGTTTTTTCTAATTTTATCGATGATTGTTGTTAATATGCTATTCATTTTGTAATTTGTTTGGATTGTTAATAGAAGATAATATTGAAGTAATATAAATCGAATCGCCTTAGAATTATGGTTTATTATCATGACCAAAACATACAAGGTTGCTTCTAAATGTATTTTTAGATGATTTAGGTTGCATTTGTTTTCTCATTTGAAATCTGAAGTCTGAACAATATGTTTGTTTTTATGTCTGAATGGATCTCTGAATGAATGTATTTAGGATCATTGACCTCTTAATCATTCAGAAGTAAAAATAGCAGTTTGGCTCTTAATCATTTCAAAAAACAAACACTAATTGATACAATGTTTAAAAAGGCGAAAGGTGAGGCGAGGCGTAAGCCTCGAGGCGTTTAAGGCGTAAGCCTCACCGAAAAGAAAAGAAAAAGAGCAAAATAATATTAAAAAATACTAATAAAACCACAAAAATAAAACAACAAAGAAATATAAAATAAAACTACAAAAAAACCATCCTTGAGGACCTTCTCACATTGTTTGACATTTTTCTGTTCCCCCGAGATAACTTAAAAAAAAAAGTAATTTGAGAAAATCAATTTTAACATATTGGTTATTTTACAATATGACAATAAATTAATCAATGCAAAATCATGTTGGCAAAATCATTTTTTTAGCTTCATTCACATATTGGTTATTTTATAATATGACAGTAAATTAATAAATGCAACTTAAGAAGCAAATTTATTAAAAAACATTGATTTTCAAGCTAAGATTAAAAAAACAGCAATTTTATTAAAAAAATAATAAAACATATCAACCTAAGTTTATTAAAAAAAACAGCAACCTTTAAAATATATTAATTTCTTAATATATATTCAGTTTAGTTAAAGATAACATATTAATCTAAGTTGAAAACCAAAAAACCGAAAACTTTAAAAAAAAAGTCATATTAAAGTTAATTTAGTACATTTATTTCAAACAAAATCAAATTGACAAAATCAGTTTTTTATGTTTCATTAAATATTGGTTATTTTTTTAAAAATTCTCTCAAGTTACAATAGTAAACAGTACAAGTTAAGTGCAGTTTTAAAACAAAAACAAAAAAAGAACAAGAGTTTTTTTTTTTCCGCGCCTCAGCAAAAAGGCGCAAGGCGAGGCATGAGGCTCAATGAGGCGTAAGCCTCGAGGCGCATTGAGGCGTAAGCCTCAAATTCAACCCTGAGGCTTAAGCCTCGAGGCATTTTTTGCCCGCCTCGCCTCGAGGCGAGCCTCGAGGCGTAAGCCTCAAACGCCTTTTTAAACATTGATTTGATATTTAATATTTACTTAAGAGGTAAAAACAAACAACACCTTATGCGACATTTTTTTAATATTTACTGAAAAGTGTCAAAAAAATATCTCTAATAGTGTTATTTTCTGAAAGTTCTTTTAATTTTATTGATGATTGTTGTTAATTTGCTATTCGTTGTTTAGTTTGTTTGGATTGTCAATAGAAGATAATATTGAGGTAATATAAATCGAATCGCCTTAGAATTATGATTTATCATCATGACCTAAGCATAAGGTTGATTCTAAATGTACTTTTAGATGATTTAGGCGGCACCTTTTTTTAATATTGATTGAAAAGTATCAAAAAAATGTATCTAATTGTGTCATTTGTGAAAGTCCTTAGATTCTCTCTGTCAATTTGTAGCTTTAGATTTGAGGTTTTATATGTTTTTTTTTGGTAATAGTATATGTTTTTTTCTAATTTTATTGATGATTGTTGTTAATTTGCTATTCGTTATTTAGTTTGTTTGAATTGTCAATAAGATATAATATTGAGGTAATATAAATAGAATTGCCTTAGAATTATGATTTCTTATCATGACCTAAACATAAGGTTGCTTCTAAATGTACTTTTAGATGATTTATGCGGCACTTTTTTTAATATTGATTGGAAAGTCTCAAAAAAATATCTCTAATTGTGTCATTTATGAAAGTCCTTAGATTCCCTGTGTCAATTTGTAGCTTTAGATTTGAGGTTTTATATGTTTTTTTTGGTAATAGTATATGGTTTTTCTAATTTTATCGATGATTGTTGTTAATTTTCTGTTCGTTATTTTGTTTGTTTGGATTGTCAATAGAAGATAATATTGAGGTAATATGATTTTTTATCATGACCTAAACATAAGGTTGCTTCTAAATGTACTTTTAGATGATTTAGGCACTTTTTTTTTATAGTTTTTTTGACTTCAATACATTACCAATTTTCGATTTTAGACTTTAATACAATTTTATCAGTTTATTAGACTTTAGTACATTTTCCATCGCTAAATGTGAAAATTTCTCCACTAGAAGTTTTCTTTGGTGACATTTAGCGACGAAAAATGTACTAAAGTCTAATAAACTAATAAAGTTGTATTAAAGGCTAAAATCGAAGATTGGTAATGTACTAAAGTCAAAAAACATTTTTTTTAAATATTGATTGAGAAGTCTCAAAAAAATATCTGTAATAGAGCCATTTTTGAAAGTCTTAGGTCCTGTTTAGTTGTGGAAAATTGTTTCTTGTTTCTTGTTTTAATTTTCAATTTTCATCTTCATTTCTAATTTTCATTTTCCATGGAAAATTTTAGAAAACTAGAAAATGCGTTCATATGGTATATAAATAATTGTTTTCAAAATGTAGTTTATATAAATTTTGGGGGCAAAATATAATTCACACGAAGTTTAGGGTTATAATGTAATTACAAAAAGTTCAAGGTCGAAATGTAATTTATAGACGGGCAAAAGAGCCAAAATAAAATTTATAGAAAGTTCAGGGGTCAAAAAGTAATTCTCAAAATTTTAAGGCCAAAATGTCATTTTTAGAAAACTTAGAGATTAAAATGTAAATTACCAATAGGTTAAGAATCTAGATGTAAGTTATAGAAAGTTTAAGGTTAAAATGTAATTTTGGGAATATTGAAAATTGGTGGAAAACTTGTAAAAGTTGTTTTTCAATTTCCTGAAAAATTGGAAAATTTGGAAAACTGTTTTTCAATTTTCTATTTTGAAAAATATAAACTTGAATGCACTTTCTAATTTTCCATTTTTGTGGAAAAATTTTGGAATTTTTTTCTGGAAAACAGCCTTGTTTTCCACAACTAAACAGGGCCTTAGATTCTATGTGTTAATTGTAGATTCAGATTAGGGTTTTCTATGCTTTTTATAAGTTTTTCTTTAGCGTGCTTTCTATTTTTATTGCTGTTTGTTTTATTTTCTGCTTGCTATTTTATCCGTTTGGTTTGCCAATAGAAGATGATATTGAGGGAATATAAATTTAAACGCTGTAAAATTATGATTTCTTATCATGACCTTAACATAAGTCTGCTTTTAAAATTACTTTTAGATGATTTAAGCGGCACTTTTTTAATATTGAGTGAAAAGTTAAAAAAAAATCCCGTAATAGTGTTATTTTTGTAAGTCATTTTTATATTGTGTGTCAATTGTAGTTTCAGATTAAGGTTTTCTATGCTTTTTTCACCCTGCTTTTTGTACTTTTTATTTATATCGCTGATTGTTGTTCACTTGCCTTTTGTTATTTTATTTGTTTGGCTTGTCAATAGAAAATAATATTGAGGTCATATAAATTGGATCACCATTGAATTATGGTCTCGTCATATTCCTTTGTGACCTTAACAAAAGGTTGCTTCCAAAAGTACTTTTAGACGATTAGGGGGCACTTTTTTAATATCGAGTGAAAGGCCAAAAAAACAAAACAAAACGTAATAGTGTTATTTTTGTAAGCCTTTTTTATTTTATATGTCAATTGTAGATTCAGATTTAAGGTTTTATATGCTTCTTTTCACCGTGCTTTTTATTTATATGATATGATTGATTCTTCTTGTTATTTAATCCGTTTGGCTTGTCAATGGAAGATAATTTTTTAGGTAATATTAATTGAATCGCCATTGAATTTTGATCTCTTATCATATTCCTTTGAGACCTTAACATATTAAAAAAAACTGTAGTAGTGTTGATTTTTAAGTTTTTTTTATTCTATATGTCAATTCCAGATTCCGTTTAAGGTTTTCTATGGTTTTTTTCACCATGCTTTTTTATTTGTATCGCTGAATGTTGTTAATTGTTTTTCGTTATTTTATCCGTTTGGCTTGTCATAGAAGATAATTTCAAGGTAAGATAAATTGAATCGCAGTTGAATTTGGATTTCTTATGATATTCATTCATTTGTTACCTTAGCAGCACAAGGTTGCTTCAAAAAGTACTCTTAGAAGTCTCAAAAAAATATTCCGTGTGTCAATTGTATATTCAGATTAATGTTGCCTATGCTTTTAATCTCTGTGGTTGTGATTTGTATATTTTTTGATGATTGTTTTAGTTGCGTTGTGTTTTATTTGATCCATTTGGCTTGTCATTAGCAGATAATTATGAGGTAATCCTGATGGATTAGCCGCTGATTTTGATTTCTTGTCATATTCACTTGTCTCTAATGTTTGTTTTAAAAGTTTTTATTGTGAATTTTACAATTTTATATCGATTGAAATCTAAAACAAAAAAATATCTGTAATGATGTTTCTAAAAGTCTTTTTATTCTATAGGTTTACAATTCATATTTAGGTTTTCTGTACTTTTCATCAACGTGATGTTAATTGCTTTCTGTCAACGAATTCATTCAATAGAAGAATATTTTGAGGAAATCTAAATCGATTCACCACTCAATTTTGATTTTTTTTATCACGTTCATCCGTTCCAGTATCCCAAGGCCATCACCTGCAACAGTGGTTTCTAATTTTTGACTTTTTCAGACTTTTATCTTTTATTTTGTATTTTTTATGAAAAGTCTAGTATCTCCAATAGTGTTATATCTAAAAGTCTTTTTGTTCTTTGTGTCAATTGTAGCTTTAGATTTAAGGTTAATATTTGTGACTGATTGTTGTTAATTTCTTTTCTTTATTTAATCTGCTTGGCTCGTCACTAGAAGATAATTTTGAGGTAATCTAAACTGAATCGCTGTTGAATATTGATATCTTATCAAATCCATTCAGTTGTTACCTTAACACAAGGTTGCTTCTTAAAGCCTTTCTATGGCGCCTTTTTAATATTGATTGAAAAATCTAAAACGTATATCTCCAGTGTTTTTATTTATGGAGGTCCTTTTATTCTGTGTTAATTGTAGCTTTAGATTTATGGTTTCATATGTTTTTTCACCGTGCCTTTTATTTTTGTGGCTGATTGTTGCTAATTTCTTTTTATTATTTAATCTGCTTGGCTTATCAATAGAAGTTAATTTTGAGGTAATCTAAATTGTATCGCTGTTGAATTGATCTTTAATCATATTCATTCCTTCTGTTGTTAGTGTTATTTGTGCAAGTCTTATTTTATTGCTTGTCAATTGTAGCTTCAGATTTTGGTTTTCATATGTTCTTCATTGCTGTGATTTCTATTTTGGTTGCTGATTGTTTTTTAATTGCTTTACATTTATTTGATCCGTTTAGTTTGTCAATATAAAGATTATTCTGCGTTAATCTAAATGTATTTGCCACCGAATTTTGATTACTTATCATACTTCTTCTTTCCGTTGTCTCGATAACCGAAGTCCATTTCCAGTGGTTGTTGTTTGATGTTTGTAAAGGCTTTTTATTGAAAAGATCAAAAAAGTATATTGAATAGTGCTAATTCTAAAAGTCCTTTCATTTTGTGTCAATTGTAGATTCAGCTTTAGTTTTTTCTATGCTTTCGGCACAGCGCCTCTCTTCTATTTTTGTCGCTGATTGTTGTTTATGCATTTTCGTTTATTTGATCCGTTTGGTTTGTTAATATTAATATAAAGATGATTTTGAGGATATGTAAATCGATTTGCTTCTGAATTTTGATTTCTTAATATCAATGTTTAAAAAGGTGAAAAGCGAGGCGAGGCACTTTAATCGCGGAGAGGCGAGGCGTAAGCCTCGAGGCGTTGGCATAAGCCTCACCGAAAAGGGAAAAAAAAGAGCAAAATAATATTAAAAAAATACTAATAAAATCATAAAAATAAAATAACAAAGAAATATAAAATAAAACTACAAAAAAAACATCCTTGAGGACTTTCTCACATAGTTTAACATTTTTTTGTTCCCCCGAGATAACTAACTTTAAAAAAAAAGTAAGTTGAGAAAATCAATTTTAACATATTGGTTATTTTACAATATGACAATAAATTAATCAATGCAAAATCATATTGGAAAAATCATTTTTTTAGCTTCATTCACATATTGGTTATTTTATAATATGACAGTAAATTAATCAATGCAATTTAACAAGCAAATTTATTAAAAAACATTGATTTTCAAGCTAAGATTAAAAAAAAACAATTTTATTAAAAAAATAATAAAACATACCAACCTAAGTTTATTAAAAAAACAGCAACCTTTAAAATATATTAGTTTCTTAATATATATTCAGTTTAGTTAAAGATAACATATTAATATACGTTGAAAACCAAAAAACAGAGAACTTTAAAAAAAAAAGTCATATTGAAGTTAATTTAGTACATTTATTTCAAACAAAATCAAATTGACAAAATCAGTTTTTTAAGTTTCATTAACATATTGGTTATTTTTTCAAAATTTCTCTCAAGTTACAATAGTAAATAGTATAAGTTAAGTGCAATTTAAAACAAAAAAAAGAACGAGATTTTTTTTTTTTCGCGCCTCAGCAAAAAGGCACGAGGCGTGAGGCGCACTGAGGCGTAAGACTCGAGGCGCATTGAGGCGTATGCCTCAAATTCAACCCTGAGGCTTAAGCCTCGAGGCATTTTTTGTCCGCCTCGCCTTGAGGTGAGCCTCGAGTCGTAAGCCTCAAACGCCTTTTTAAACATTGCTTAATATGTTCAGGTTGCTTTAAAAGCCTTTCTATCCTGTCAAGATAGTTTTAGAAGATTTCTATGTGACATTGGCACATTTTTAACATTTACAGAACAATTTCAAAGAAAGTATGTTTAATCGTGTTATTTCTGAAAGCTTCTGTTCAATGTGTCACTTATAGAGCACGTGAGTGTCCTATAACTTCACTTTTAGGTTTTGTAAGATTTTCATCACAACGTTTTCAATTTTTGTTGCTGATCATTATTTCTCACTTATCTATGTCAGAAAAGATTCAATGAAAATACATTATCAATAGAGCTTTGATATGACGTGGTGGAGCCAAGATTAATACTTAATATAGAATTTTGTTAAGAAAATTGATGAACAATGTAGGGATCTTTATAATTAATACCACTCGAGGTACCTACAAGTAGACATTGGTATTTTCTCAAAGAGCTTTGACACATTAGATAGAAAGATCCTGTAGGGTGGCAATTCGTGTTTATAGGCCTTATTTGGCATGACATGACAAGGTACGACACGACAAGCACTATTAAGACAGGCACCTCACGAATCATGTTTCTTTACATAGCACGACCCATTTAACATACGATGCAGGACGAACATGACTTGAAACACAACTAATAACCCGACATCACACATAACACGACTAAATACGAGTCATAGTTTTGATACGAACATGGCGGGATACAACTTTGTATAGACAAACCTCGATACGAGCACGACACACTAACATGACATATCATAATTTCGTGTCAATTTCTTGTGGTGTGCGTAAAATTTTCACATTCAGGGCTTTAGGTAAAACTACTGGAGATAACTGTGTTTGTGTATTATATATATAGAGAGCATAACTCTAAAAAAAAGCCCGTATGGGGGTAAATATCGGACCAAAGCACACCTCTTCATTTTTGGACAAAATCAAGGGAATTTAAAAACTGGTAGCTGAAGGTCTGACGTTCCACAAGAAAACAAAATTTGCAGCAGGAGTATAGGTGATATCTGAATAAATTTTTATAAAGTGAGGATAGTTTTCTGGTGGTCAGGGTTTTCTCCCATCAACCCCTCTCTCTCTCTCTCTTTCGGTCTCTCTATTAGCATATCTCGTATATGGGGATTGGAAACCCATAACATCAAAGGAATATATGACGTAAATGAAGCCGTCACTCAAATTGGAGAAATGTCAAATGCTTTACTAAATTGTGTGTATATCTAATAGGGAAATGGACCTTGGCCCATGTGATGTTACATGTGACCTAAGAGCACCCCTTTTACAATCTTTCCTAAATTGCCCTTCTAGATCATAAGCCATTAACCCTATGATACAAATAAAGAAATGCGATACAAATAAAAGACAACTATTAACAATTAAAAATAAATGCGATTCTTGGCCCAATTCCATGCACGTGCCATGCACATCATTCTCCCCCCCTTTGAAAAAGCTTGTCCTCGAGCGTGAGGGGTAAATTGCAAATTCTCATGCCACCAAAATAGATATTTATAATAATGTCTACTCTTTAATTGGGGCCCAAACTGAATTGTTCCACAATATTTGGTGCCAAAAATTATTTTTCTTAATAACTTTGAATGTGGGTACAACCCACTATTTTCCAATCCAATAAAATCAACACTTAAGTGGGTTAAAGGGGTAAGTGGGGCTGAGTTGTAATTTTTAAAATGTTTGGGGACTGGAAAATAAGTTTAAGAAGTGTTTGGGGTTGACTTGAGATTTGTGGAACTTTAGGGGCTAATTAGGGAATTTTCTAAGATTAGGGCGCTTAAATGTAAATTTCAGAAGTTGGGAGGAGTCCCAAATAAATTTCAGGAGAGGATGGAGGAGGGTTTGCAAATATTTGAGGTTTAGGAGTGGTGAGGATGGTCTCTCAAAAGAGGGGTAGTGGTGGAAATAAACTTGGAAATTAGGGTATCCCCAACTTTGAGGTTTGATTAGCAGCATCCCCAAGGGTTGCTCTAAACAAATCTGCTGCCAAGGTATTCGTCAGTGCTCTGTCGAATGTCAGTCGACTTTGGCTTGTGTTGTCGATCGTAGGCGAGTGACTTAAGGAGGTTCGCGACGACAAGTAGGCCCCAAATCTGGATCTGTCGTGAGGAAACAATGGCTGAACCCCCACTGACGAAGGTCGCCACCGGCTTTCGGTGCCACCATGGGTCGCCGCAGGTATTGCTGCCGCCGAATGGGGGCGCCAGTTCTCGTCGGAGGCAGGGAAGTACCGACAGTCCTTAGATCTAGGGTTTCGAATTGCCATTTCTGGTTGTGGCTCCAGGAGATGAGGCAGGGGTCCAGGGTGGGGGGCTGGAGCTCGCCAGACATCGTGGAGGGTCAGATCTAATGTTTTTTTTTGGAGTTTGAAGGATGGTAATGATGGATGGGATTCCAAAACTACATCCAAAATTTGGCAGGTTTTGTCATGTTTACTTTTTCGTTCTTTGTTTTGATGTGTATGGGGATGCATGACACGTGCATGAAATTGGTCCGAGAATGACGTTTATTTTTAATTGTTATTAGTTGTCTTTTATTTTTATCGCAGTTGTTTATTGTTTTCTAGGGTTAATGGCTTGTAATCTAGAAGAACATTTTGGGAAAGATTGTAAAGGTGGTGCTCCTAGGTCACATGAGCCCAGGCCCAATTCCCTATTAGATATAGGTGACCTAATCTTTAGATCCTTCCCATTCCTCCCAATAAATCTCCCCTTCTTACCCCATTTAGTGCATTATGCATTTTTCAATTTGAGCATCTCTTTTGAGTGTATTTTTGTTGTGCCATTGACGCTTCATTTACGTCAATTGGTATCAAAGCCTAGTCGCTCCTTCACGCTATTGTTGTAAGGACGAAATTGTAAAACACGAGCAACTAATGGCACGAAGGGAACACATTCTAGTTGACTCCCGTAATTTCCGATTGGAGGAACAAGTAGACGACTTAATGAAAAGGTGGAGTAAGTGCTTTTTCAATAGGAAATAATGACACTGGGCTAGAATGTGTTTCCTCGGTGCCATTGGTTGCTTGTGTTTTATGATTTTGTTTGTACAACAACTTGGTGGAGCGACTAGGCTTTGATACCAATTGCCGTAAATGAAGTTGTCAATGGCACACAACATAAATACGCTCAAGGGAGAGTAATACTCAAATTGGAGAAATGTAAAATGCTTTACTAAATGGGGTAAAGGGGATGTTTATAGGGGGAATGAGATCTAGAATTAGGTCGTCCATATCTAATAGGGAAATGGGCCTAGGCCCATGTAATGTCACATGTGACCTAAGAAGCACCCCTTTACAATATTTCCTAAAATGCTTTCTAGATCACAAGCCATCAACCGTATAATACAATTAAAAAATGAGATAAAAATAAAAGTCAACTAATAACAATTAGATGTTATTCTCGACCCAATTTCACGCACGTGCCATGAATCCATAAACATCATTCTCCCCCCTGAAAAAGCTCTTCCTCGAGCGCGTGGGGTAAATTGCAAATTCCCATGCCACCAAAATAGATATTTGGAATAATGTCTAATCTTTAATTGGGTCTTAAGCTAAATTGTTCCACAATTTTTGAGTGCCACAAATAAATTTTTCAATAACTTTAAATGTGGGTACAACCCGCCATTTTCCAATCCAATAAAATCAACATTCAAGTGTGTTAAAAGGGTAGGTGGGGCTGAGTCATAATTTTTGAAGGGTTTGGGGATTGGAAGATAAGTTTAAGAAGTGTTTGGGGTTGGCTGGATATTTGCAGAAGCTTCAGGATCTATTTTGGAAAATTTCAATGATTGGGCAGTTTAAATGTAAATTTCAGAAGTTGTGAGGAGTCCCAAATTGATTTCAAAAGAGGATGGAGGTGGGTTTTTAAATATTTGAAGTTTAGGAGGGGTGAGGATGGTCTCTCAAAGGAGGGGTAGTTGTGGAAATAGACTTGGAGATTAGGGTATCCCTAACTTTGAAGTTTGATGCCCAAATCCTAGCAGCATGCCCAGGAATTGCTCTAAACAGATCAGCTTGTGTTGTTGGTAATGGGCGAGTGACTCCAGGAGGGTCCCGACGACAAGGAAGCCCCAAATCTGGGTCTGACATGAGGAAACAGTTTTTGGACACTCACTGACGAAGCTCAGCATCGGCTTTTGATGCCACCATGGGTCGCCGGAGGTATTTCCGCTACCGAATGGGGGCGCCAATTCTCCCATGAGGCAGGAAAGTACTGATAGTCCCTAGATCTAGGGTTTTGAAGTGCCATTACTGGTTGTGGCTCCAGTAGATGAGGCGGGGGGGTCGAGGGTGGGGGGCTGGAGCTCGCCGAACATCGTGGAGGACCAAATTTAACCCTTTTTTGGAGCTTGAAGGGATGGGTAATATTGGGTGGGATCTTAAAACTAGATCTGAAATTTTGGGGGGTTTTGTGATGTTTACTTTTTCGTTATATGTTTTGATGTGTATGGATCGGTGTTTTAAATAGCTCGCTATCGCGAACGCAATAGCCCGCTATTGCTTTTGCGACGGGAAAAGGCAACGCAAATGGGTCTGTTAATTGGGATACTACTGTTGCGTTTGCTATTGGGCGCAAATTGGCGCGATTTAGCGCAAAAGTGCGCAAACCTGCGCTATAGCCGTGCGATGCATGCTTTTTTTAAACCCTCTGGCTTATCGAAATGGCGTCACTTCGGCAAGTACAAAGGTTTAAAAAAAATGCAAACACTTCCTTATTCACATTTGACAACTTATTATAGTTTTGACAGCCCCAACTTAACAATACCCTTCCTCAATCACTTTTAACAGCCCCGATCTTGAAAACCAAAATAAAAACCTCATTAACAGTGCTCCGGACTCTTTGTTCCACAATTTCGCAGCCCTGATCCAAAATAAAAACCTCATTAACTGTGTTCCAAACTCTTCCTTCCACTGTTTGGCAGCCCCGATCCAGCTTTGGTAAGAATTTACACAGTTCTTTTTTTTTATTTTTTATGTTTGACAATCTTTGAAAAAACTCATTTGGTGTTAATTTATTCTTGAAACTTCATGCCTTTGAGATTTTTGGAACGATATGGTCCTATTTTTGGAACAATACGGTCATATTTGTGTTTTATTTGGAATGTTGTTGCACTATATGGCTTTATGACTATATTCGAAATGGTTTGGAGTGATTGTTTGAGCTTATTTATTTATTTATATTTGTTACATGTTTTTCAAATTAAAAATCTGGAATGCACGAATTGCTTGAGCGATACGCGAGGCGATTTGCGCGAGGCGATTTCAAAGCCAAAACGCGACACCCTGCGCGATCGCGATTTAAAACATTGATTTATAGGGACTAAACACTACTTAACACAGCATAAATTTTTCGTTGAACTAAATTTTGCAAATGAGTGTTATAAATAAGATATCTGGCGCCAGAATGTTGGAAATTAATGTTAAGTGTCGAAATTAATTATTTAATTTCAATTGTATTATATTTCGAATTTTCCATTTATGTAGTCTTAATAAATGTGATAAATAAAGATATTAAAAGATTGGGTAAATCTTATCCGTTAGTCACATGATGGTTAGTGGCATTAGTGGAAGACTTGAAAAGAGCCCCACCTCCACTAGGATTTTGGCCTTCTTCCCCTTATAAATAGAGACATCTACACCATCTAGAGTCATCTCATAACACACTGTTTCTAAGGAGGGAGAGAAGATCCTAAATTCTCATTATTCATATTTTCTCACAAATATTTTGGGCACATAAGAAGGTAATTCTGGGTTGTTTCAGAAGGGATTCAAAGGAAGCTTTGAGAGGAGCATTCAAGTCACCTTATTCTAATCAATTGCAATGAACAAAGATTAGTTTTGATCATAGCTATAAAGAACTTTCAATTTTGTGATTGCATGAAGATTAAACATCTTGGATTCATAACAAAATTGTTTTTAACACGATGTAACATTATTGTTTATATCTGGTTTTATGATTCACAAAACAGTCATGATTAACATGTGGTATCAGAGCTTTCGGTTTATAATCTCATGTTTTTCTTTAATGAAAATTTCTTTATAACAATTCTGATCTTTGATCTTTTGTATTTGGAAATCTGAATTTTTTTTTCTTTCTGATAAATCTGGAAATCTGGAAATTTTGTTTTGAAAAAATCTGAAAATCTGAAATTTTTAGCAATCTGGTAATCATACAATAATCTGGAATCGGTAATTCGAATTTTTGTTATGTATGATATTAAGAATGAAATTGTTGCATACAGTCCTTAATCTTATGAAAACTGTCCCATTATTGTTCAACCTCTTTTTCGTGTTATTAGAACCCTTATATGCCGTTAGCATGATTTTTATTATTTCAAGTTGTGTAAGCGTTCTGGAAAACACTTTTATTAATCATGATAAGAAAATAAATATGTTCTTAAGATTAATTTAAGTGAAAATTGTGATTTGACACAAACCAGATTTCGGAAAAGTGAATAGCATTTTTCAAAATTTTTGATGTCCGATTTACTTGAAACTTGGTAGGTTGACTGGAAACGGGCCAAGGATCGAATTTCACAGCCATCGGCAGTGATGTAATGTGTTTTTCGTCAATCCGAGTCCGTTAAGGGCTTAAAAACCCCGTTTTTTGCCATTTTAGGAAATAATCTCGGGGCTTATAACTCTTTACAGAAAATTAATATTAACGTTCAGCAAAAAGGTTTGGTTTTCTGGCATGCTTTACATCAATTCTATGGTGAAAGCTCATTTTTGCCACTTTTTGCAAAATTCATGTATTATGTGTTTTTACTATACCTGGACAATTCTGTTTTTGAGGCATTTAAGCTGCTATTGGTATCTTTGTAATTACTTGTAGATTACGTATTATAGTTAATATTTAATGCATGATTAACTATATTTAAGTTGGGACATGTAAGCAATTATTCATTTGACTTAAGTCAAAGGCCAAACAAAGGTTGAGACTGCATGTACGAATAATACACTTACATTCATTAAAGGTTTATTCTAATGTTAGTTATAAAATTGAATTGAGGTGCAACACATGCTAATATTTGAATTGAACAACATTAGAACTGGTTTTGTGAAAACAGAATAGTTGACATTAAGTCCATTAATCATGGTATTAAATGTTTAGGGAATAAACACAGATGCCAAAATTATGGGACCATGATAAATGAATTATAGGGTAGTATATCTTTACAATCTGAACATTATGTGATGATTAACACAGATTCCATGATATTCAGATTGTAATTGAAATATGCCAAAAACATTTAGTCAACAATTCAATATTCGACCATTGCAATATTTGTTGTGTGAAAATTTAATTGTGAACATTGTTATTCATTATAGTTCCCTTAACCTGTATTCGCAAGCTCAATCCTATTCCAAATTTGATGGAACTAATTTTTTTGAATGGAATGAGCAAATTGAGTTCAGCTTAGGGGTTCTTGTCCTGGACATAGCAATTATTCGTGATGAACCCGCTGCTATTACTGATGCCAGTAGCGAGGATGAAATTGCTGTCCATGAAGCATGGTCTCGATCCAATAGGCTGGCCCTTATGTTTATGCGAATGTGCGTTGCTGCTAAAATTAAGAACTCCCTTCCTGAAACTACGAAAGCGAAGAAGATTTGAACAACATTAAGGAACGTTTTCGCACTGCTGATAAATCCCTTGCTGGGAAACTGATGGCTAACCTGACCACTATGAGGTTCGATGGTACTCGAACTATGAATGAGCACATTATAAAGATGACCAATCTGGCTGCTAGACGAGTTTTGGGCATGACAGTGGATGAATCTTTTCTCGTTCAATTTGTCCTAAACTCCCTACCTCCCGAGTATGGGCCTTTCCAAATCAATTACAACACTATAAAAGATAAGTGGAATGTAAATGATTTGCAAAGCATGTTGGTACAGGAGGAAGGAAGGCTTAAGCAACAGAATGGCCATGTGACTAAGGGATAGGTGGCAAATCTTATAGTCAAAGGAGCTGGTTTTAAGAAGAAGTTCGGCAAGGGCATTAAGAAAGGTCCTGGGCCGTCTCATCAAGCTGAACCATCAACTGTTGTTGTGAAGAAGGAAAAGAACGACAAGTGTCACTTCTGTAAAAAGAAGGGCCATTTCCAGAGGGATTGTCATAAACGAAAGACCTGGTTCGAGAAAAAGGGTAAGCCCTTTATTTATGTTTGTTTCGAATCAAACCTTATTAACGCTCCTTCTAACACTTGGTGGATTGATTCTGGTTCTATGTGTCATGTTTCTAATTCGATGCAGGGCTTCACTTCGATCCGCAAAACAAATCCAAATGAGCATTTTCTCTACATGGGCAATAATGCGAAGGTTAAAATAGGAGCTATTGGAGTCTTTCGCCTGATTTTAAGCACTGGATTTATTTTAGATTTGCAAGAAACTTTTTATGTTCCCACAGTTTCTAGGAATTTAACTTCTGTTTCCAAACTTGCTTTAGACGGTTTTGCGATTGAATTTAAGTACAATGGTTTTGGTTTGATTAAAAATTCTAATTATGTTGGTTCTGGAATTTTATTAGATGGTTTATATCAATTGAATCTTTAAAAGAATTTTCTGAAACCCTTGTGACCCTGCATCCTAATGTTGGTACGAAACGTACACTTAATGATGAAAAATCTACTTATTTGTGGCATAAAAGATTAGGGAACATATCCAGGCCGAGAATTGAAGGGCTCATTAAAGATGGAATACTCCATAACCTGGATTGGACCAATTATGATGTATGTGTGGACTGTATTAAAGGAAAACAGACCAAGCATAGAAAGGAGCCACAAGAAGCACCCAACTACTTGAAATAATACATACAGACATATGTGGACCTTTTGATATTCCATCCATTGGTGGAGAGATGCTTCATCATCTTTATAGATGATTTTTCGCTTTATTGCATTTTGTACATGTTTCATGATAAATCTCAATCAGTGAGCGTCGTTGAAATATACATTAATGAGGTTGAGAGGCAACTAGGCAAAAAAGTGAAAATTATTAGGTCTGATAGAGGTGGTGAATATTATGGTAGATATGATGAGTCGGGGCTTGAAAAATTAGATATTTGCGCCCAATACACAATGCCAGGATCACCTTGGCAGAATGGTGTAGTTGAAAGGCGTAATCGTACCCGTATAGAAATGGTTAGAAGTATGTTAAGTAGGACCCAATTGCCTACATTTTTGTGGACACATGTTGTACACATCTTATATAGGGTTCCTAGTAAGCCAGTTTCAAAAACCCCTTTTGAACTTTGGAAAGGATGGAAACCCGATTTAAGGTATTTACGTGTGTGGGGCTACTCAGCGGAAGCTAGAATCTATAACCCTCATGAAAAGAAATTGGATCCTAGGACATTATCTTGTCATTTCATCAGGTATCCAGAAAAGTCGAAGGGATATAGATTCTACTGTCCAAATCATACAACTAGAATCATAGAAACTGGAAATGCTAAATTCATTGAAGAAGGTGATGTGGGAGTATAAAAGAAAGGGAGGCAATCATTCGAGAAGTCAGGGTACAAATTCCTATACCCAGAGTTCATAACATACCTATTGTTCCTAATGTAGTTGTTGAACCGGTCATTGACCCAATCAATAACAATGAACAAGTGAATGATCAACCAACTGAACAACCACATAATGAGACTATAACCGATGAAACTTTTGAAGCACCACAGGAAGTGCCATTAAGAAGATCTCAAAAAGAAAGGAGATCAACAATTCCGAATGATTATGTGGTATACCTTCAAGAGACCGAATTTAACATAGGGAATATTAATGATCCAGTTTCTGATGAAAAAGCTGTAAATAATGATGATTCAGATAAATGGGTTAATGCCATGAATGAAGAAATAAAATCTATGAATGACAACAAAGTTTGGGAGTTGGTCGAATTGCCAGAAGGACAAAAACGAGTTGGGTGCAAGTGGATCTTTAAGACCAAACTTGACTCAAAATGCAATATCGAACGATATAAAGCGAGTCTTGTTGCCAAAGGTTTTAATCAACGAGAAGGCATTGATTATAATGAGACCTTCTCTCCAGTTTCAAAGAAGGACTCGTTAAGAATCATATTAGCATTGGTGGCTCATTATGATTTGGAGTTATACCAAATGGACGTAAAAACAGCTTTTCTAAATGGGAGTTTAGAAGAAGTCTACATGGCACAACCACAAGGCTTCATAAAGGAAGGAAAGGAAAACATGGTCTGTATGTTAAAGAAGTCAATATATGGTCTAAAGCAAGCTTCTCGTCAATGGTATATTAAGTTCCACGATACCATTACATCCTTTGGGTTTAAGGAAAACACTGTTAATCGGTGTATTACATGAAGATCAGTGGGAGTATGTTTGTGTTTTTAGTACTATATGTTGATGACTTACTTATCGCCAGCAGTGATCTTGGTTTATTAAGTGAAACCAAGAAGTACCTTTCTAAAAACTTTGAAATGAAAATTTAAGTGAGGCATCCTTCGTGATCGGGATAGAAATATCTCGGGATAGATCACGAGGAGCGTAGGGATTGTCTCAGAAAGCTTACATTAACAAAGTTTTAGAAAGAATTAGCATGCATGCAAAGTTGCAATCCCATTAATGTTCCACTTCAGAAAAGGGATAAGTTCAGCTTAAGTCAATGCCCTAGAAGTGATTTAGAAAGGGAGAACATGAAAGGCATGCCTTATACTTCGCTCATAAGGAACTTGTTGTATGCACAAATCTGCACTAGGCCGGATATCAGTTTTGCCGTTGGGATGCTAGGCAGATATCAAAGCAATCCGGAGATTTACCATTGGAAAGCTGCAAAGAAAGTGTTGAGGTACCTGCAAAGGACCAAGGATTACATGCTCACATATTGGAAGACTGATCACCTTGAAGTGATTGGTTATTCAGACTCAGATTTGGGGGGATGCCTTGACAATAGGAAGAGCACTTCGAGTTATGTCTTCCTTATGGCTGGAGGAGCCGTTTTATGGAAAAGTGCTAAGCAAAACGTCATTGCATCATCTACTATGGAGGTTGAATACGTAGCTTGCTTCGAAGCTACAAATCATAGATTATGGCTGCGGAACTTTATTTCAGGACTTAGAATTATGGTGTCAATATCTAAGCCGCTGAAGATTTATTGTAATAATGTCGCAGCAGTCTTCTTCTCGAAGAACGATAGGTGAACTAAGGCTGCTAAGCATATTGAGATGAAATACCTATTGGTTAAAGAAAGAAGAAGTTTAGAAACAAAGAGTGTCAATTGATCATATTAGTAAGCGTGATAACATAGCAGATCCTCCTACGAAAGGACTATCTCCGAAGACCTTTATGGAACATGTCAAAAAGATAGGTCTCGATTTTTAGATTATGATTGCTATTTTGGCTTAGTTGTTTGACCCTATTGCTTGAATACAATAAAAGTGTTTCTGATTTCTATTAATTTGTCTTTTGTGAATACGTGCATATAATTATGAATTATTGTTGACAAAAATAGTCCTTATTGAAAAGGACATTATGAGGCCATTATGATACCCAATATTAAAGGCTTAGTTGAATAAAACATTGGTGTTGTGGTACATGGAAGGAACCATACTCTTAAATAGCATGGAACCGTCATGACTCGCATCCTTGAATCATTTGATTTAGCAAAATAAATTTATCAATGATTGTGCACCTTATGATACCTAATCTAATTATACGAATTATTAAGACCAAGAGGGAGACTATTGGAAATTAATGTTAAGTGTTGAAATTAATTATTTAATTTCAATTGTATTAAATTCCGAATTTCCCATTTATGTGGTCTTGATAAATGTCAGATAATTAATTAGGAATGTGATAAAGAAAGATATTAAAAGATTGGGGAAATCTTATTCGTTAGTCACATGATGGTTGGTGGCATTAGTGGGAGACTTGAAAAGAGTCCCACCTCCACTAGAATTTCGGCCCTCTTCCCCTTATAAATAGAGACATCTACACCATCTAGAGTCATCTCATAACACACTGTTTCTAGGAGGGAGAGAAAATTCAAAATTCTCATTATTCGTATTTTCTCACAAATATTCTGGGCACATAAGAAAGTAATTCTGGGTTGTTCCAGAAGGGATTCAAAGGAAGAATTGACAGGAGCATTCAAGTCACCTTATTCCAATCAATTGCAATGGACAAAGGTTAGTTTTGATCATAGCTATAAAGAACTTTCAATTTTGTGATTGCATGAAAATTAAACATTCTGAATTCATGACAAAACTGTTTTTAACACGATGTAACATTATGATTTATATCCAGTTTTATGATTGACAAAACAGTCTTGATTAACACAGAAAGCAAGGACATTAGACTTAACAGCACACCCGAGTGATCCATAATCATACAAACTAGCCACGCGTCTATAAATCTTGAAAGACGGGATACAAAAAAGTCTTCTTTCTAACGTATTAACAGCAGCAGAGATTTGGGGCTTGGTGGCGACGGAGGATTTGAGGTGGCGGATGTCGTAGGCTTAAACCCCTAAGTTTTGTAAATTACATTTTGACCCTCGTAAATTCAGAAATTTAAATTTTCAACTAAAATTTAAGAAAAAAATATGTTGCACATTTTATGTAAATTATAATTTGTCCCCTTAAGTTTCTATATATTATATTATGGACCCTAAAGTTTCTATAAGGTGCATTCTAGCCCCTGAAGTTTCTATAAATTATATTCTGACCGCTTAATTTTTATAAAGTGCATTTTGGCCCCTTTAGTTTCTATAAATTATATTCTGGCCCATGTACTTTCTATAAAGTACATTCTAGCCCGTGAAGTTTCTATAAATTAAATTCTAGACTCTAAACTTTCTATTAAGTACATTCTAGCCCGTGAAGTTTCTAAAGATTATATTCTGGCCTCTAAACTTCCTATAAATTACATTCTAGCCCTTGAACTTTCTGTAAATTAAATTTTCAAGCAAACGACGCCATAAAATCATAAAATGGTGGAAGATATAGAAAATTGATAATGACATTGTATAATTATGTTCCATTTTGCACCTTCAAGAGTTGTCAATGACTTCTAAGTTCCAACACTAAAGTTAAAGCAAGAAAAAAGTAAAGCTCAATTAACGTAAGTCCAACATATTTTCAAACAGGGCTTTTATATATGTCTTTTATTTGAAGAGATTTTTCAAAAGAAGTCCCACTGACTTGTCAACCATCAAATAGGTCTTATTCCTAATTTTTGGGATTTCTGTTTGACAAATTTATCTCTTTCAAACTAATACCCCGTAACTATTGGGGAAAGTTACTCAAGTGGTTTGAACTTTTTATTTTACTATTTTTTAATCTTCAAATAACCATAACTTTTTATTTACAAATCCATTTTTTGCAAAATTACTATTTCTGAAATCTACTCACCGAGATCTTTCAAACAAGATCCGTAAACCTATAAAATTCTAAAGAAATTAAAAAACAGCAAATATATACGGTGTTCACCGGAAAATGAAACTATTTTATAACTTGGACGTTTTTAAAGACAAATAGTAAATGTTAATATTATATAGTAAGTATTTACTATCTGCCTAAAAAACGGGAAAAAATAACACATTATTTTTATTTTTTTAATATTTTATATTGAATATGGATCTTATTTTGTAGGACTCGATTAGTAGCTTTCAAAAATACCAAATTCGTAAATTTTGGATTTGTAAATCAAAAGTTATAGTTCTTTAAAGTTTGAAAGGAAAAAAAATAACTACCCCTTTAAATTTGGTGGGAATATAGGGAGAGGGTATATTAGTAAAGAAAAAATTGTAAATTCAAAAATAGAACTTAATTAATGATTGACTAGTCAATGGGATTTAAATAAGAAAACACTCTTCAAATAGGACTTACATATAATGTCCCTAACTTTTAATCCATTAATAACAAATAAAATGGACAGAAAGTTACTGTCACTATTCGTGTACTAACATTATTACCGGACACTAAACATTATTTTTTAAAATATGTTGAATTACAAATTAATAAAAACATATATGATAACTTTTAACGTGACTATTTGTGTGATAACGTTACTATAGGCCTATAATACCCCGTACTTTTATAAATAATTAAATTACATGAGTAGGTGTAATTTAATAATTTGAGAATTTAAAGTAAATGTGATGGATTATTTTAATTTCATGTCGCAGGTGAATAAAAGCGACATGTGGCGGTATTTTATCTGGAAAATACGTGTGAAGTTGTATTGGTTATAAAAAAGTGAATTTTTGACAAGTTGCTCGGATGGGAATTTCGAGTGTACGGGTGGTCTCAGAAGGGCCGAGATAGTCAGAATAGAGTACCTGGGAGCAGTGTTTGGGTATTGGGGACTTTTTGGATCAGTAGGGGCTCGTATTTGTGTATACGAGTCAATTTTGGGTTTAATGAGGGGATAACCCTTATTCTCTCATTATAAGGCCACGAGAGAGAAAAAGAGGAAAGAAAGAAAAAAGAAGGAAGAAAAAGGGGAGCTCGGGCCAAACTCCGGCACGAGGTCATCGGATTTATCCAAACAGGCAAGTGTTTAACTTACTTTAATTATTTAAGTGTGTTTATTTTTCATATTGTAGTTGGTGTGAAAACTATATGATTTTTGGGTTGGGATTCTTGAATTAAAATGGGTTTTTGGAAGAAGATTTCATAAGAAATTGATGTGATGATAATGCTAGATGAAATCTAAGCTTGAATCCATGTAAATGGAAAAAATTTTGGTGAGGAATTTGAAGAATTGAATAATTAAGAATTAGGGTTTAACTCTTAAGAAATTGATGAATCCCATGAATAAAAAGGGTGTGTTTGGGTGTATCTAAGAGTGTAGACGAGTGTATTGATAGTTGGTGATGTTAGCAACCATAGATTTTGGGTTGGAATAGACATGAAATCGATTTTTGGAGTTGAAGCGGATGAACTCCTGAACTGAGGTCGCCAGACCGATTCGTTTTTGGAGATTATCGGATCGGTTCGTTTATTATTGGTCATCGGATCGGTTTGTTTTTAAGAACTGGATCGATTCGTTTATGGAATCTCCGGTTCGGTCCAGTTATAACAGTTCAAATTTGAAAGAAAAGTTTTCTTAGACAAGAAGGATTGGAGAAGAATTACTTTTGGGGTATAAACATTAGGGGATCCTAGTTAAAGTGTGAGGACCTCTATAAGATCATGTGAGTGATGTATGAGTCTCGGGTTAGTGGGAATAAGATCCGCGTTATGGAATTTAGAAGTGTTTGGGATAAGCGACACTCGGGAAAGTATTTCGGCGGGTATATATAGATATTATGCGTGTAGAATATATATATCGATAGCTAGGAAGCACGGACACTTCTCAGAAGGCAACGTGTCATGTCGGACACTATGAAACACGGACACTCTCCCGGAAGCCACGAGTCAACTTTGACTCAAATCGGACACACGACACGCTCCGATATGTGATGGTGATTCTGCTTTATTTATGATTCTTAATGTCAAAGTGTGTTTAAACTTTGTTTTGTATGGTCCATTTTCTTAATTTCATGTTAAGAATGCTCTAATAATGTATTTTATGGAAAAAATATGTTTTATTTCATTAATATATATATTTAAATATATATTATATATTACGTATCATAGCGTGTCGTATTCTAGTTTTTGAACCAATCACGTGTCACGTATTGCGTGCCGAAAAACGTATTACGTGTCCGTGCTTCATAGGCGAGTATGATGAAATTAGAATATTAGTGAGTGGTCATAAGTTAATATTCGGGAATTTTAGCATGAAACAATTATATCATAGGGAGTGTATACTTATGGGATTAAAATAAGTTGTGTGAATACTTATAAATTAATATGAGTTCATATATTTGGATTTTAGGCTAATGTCATGAGAGATAGGCATGAATAGCCGAATTCGCTGATATATATATATATATATCAAGGTTCTAAAAAACGCGAGGCGTGACCAAGGATTGGAGGCCAAGCCATAAGCCTTAGAAGCCTAGGCGGGCCTTGGCGTGAAAAGGCGTTTAGGCATTTTTTAATATAATTTAATATTTTTTGACTATGACAAGGCTATTTAAAATATTAAATTGGTACATACCTTAAAAATATGTCTAAATATTTATAAATTAAAATACTATTTTTTTAAAATACAAAAAAAAAACAAAAAAATTGCATCTTTTCACGTCTTACTTCTAAAAAACTCGTGTTTTTTCACGCCTTACCCCCAAAAAATGCGCGTTTTTTCACGCCTTGCCCCAAAAAACGTTGACCATCGTTGACCACGCCTTGATTCACGCCTAGGCGCCGCCTAGGCGCGGTTTTTAGAACACTGATATATATATATATATATATATATATATATATATATATATATATATATATATAGAGAGAGAGAGAGAGAGAGAGAGAGAGAGAGAGAGACAGTATATATATGAAGTAATTTTAAATACATCTGTGTGTGATTGATATATTTATGTTAAGCATACCCCTCTAGTGCTATCATGGAAAGTTGCGCGATGTGGGTGAGGAACCTGGCTTGAGGAGCAGGGAGCGTATAGTCCCAGGTCATAGTCGTCCATTATTTATATTGTGTGATTTTATTCTGGGTGAGATGTCTTGAGTATGATTCGATCTCACTTTCAGGTGAGGAGCTATGACCGCTTCCCATACGTTGTGATTTGATTTTTACCAAGTCAGTGTGAGAGTCCGACCGCTGGTACCCAGAATGATATGTGAGAAATTCTCTGAAAGATGATAGCATTGTAGAGACTGCATCCATTGAGTTATAGCTCTGAGTGATGGTTGTTATACTTAGTGTGTAATATATGAGTATAGATATACATATAGTATATTATATACATATGAGATGTGAAAACATATATATATACACACGGATCAAGGTAGGCCTGTCAATGGGTCTGGACCCGGACCCGACCCGAACCCGATCCGTATAATAGGATCTGAGCATATTTTTTTGGACCCGAGACCCGAAGACCCGAAGACTCGTTTATTAAACGGGTAGGGTCTGGATCTTATACAAGACCCGGACCCGAAGACCCGACCCGAATTGTACATTATTATTTTGTATATATATATATATACATATATACTATAAATTTATATATATTTATAAATATATCTGATCAATATAACATATAAGTATTATATGTAAAAATATATATTTATGTATATAATAAATATAAGTAATATATGTTTTATTTATACTAATAATATTCTACAATACATTACAAAATATTTTAATTTAAGATTAAATAATAAAGAAGGGGGATAAAATAAAATAAATATAAAATAAATGTACATATTTGACCAGACCCGGACCCGAACCCGAGACCCGAACGGATCCGGGTCTGAATCCCATATTGTAGACCCGATGAAGACCCGAACCCGAACCTGATGAATACCCGATTACACGGATCTGGATCTCCCTAAACCCGACCCGTCTCCGACCCGTTGTCAGGCCTAGATCAAGGTAAAGAATGAAATGGGAGCAAATTTCTGGATCATCCGGGAGTATAAAATCTGGAATAAAATATGTGATATACTTATATATGATGAGAATACTACTTACGGGATATATAACACTAAGATGTGAATATTGTTATAACTGGTGAAAGTTATTAATAATGAACGGTTAAATATTAATAGACTTGGACCCTGGACCTACAGATATCTCAATAACCAACAAAGCTACATAGTAGTGTATCGGGAGGGTTTCTTGTTTAAATTTCGCTTTGCGAGACGTCCCACGCATGAAAGTAACAAATGTCGGGAGCTGAGAGTTGTTAGACCCTAGGACATTTTAGATTATTATTCTTAGTATAATTAAATGGATAATTGGGTTGGGTACCTTGGTTGTTGTTCAGATACGTAGTTATAACCGATAGAGCTACGTAGTAGTGTATCGGCAGGGTTCCTTGTTTGGATTTCGCTTTGCGAGACGTTCCATGCATGAAAGAAGCAAATGTCGGACGTAGTGAGCGTTAATTATGGACGGTTAAATTATCAATGAGAAATATAACGTATAAACGGGCAAAAGCTTAGGATAGTACATACGCGAGTTGTTATGATAGCATATGGTGACTCGGAAGTTTGGTGAGGTATTAGTTAGGCCGGGTGGCTTAACTAGGGTGTTTTAAAATACATGCGATAGGTGCGCACTGTAAGATGAGAGGTGAGGTGTATCTCATGTGAGTGCGACAACAGTTTAAATATGGAGAATAACATATTTAAGTATTAAAGTATGTTAAGCACTTGCTAAAATATTTTCAAAAACCCGGGATCTGACCCATATCTATTTTTCTTTTTCTTCCCTTGTGTATACTTTTTAGGTGTCTAGACACAGGGACGCCTGGATGATTATCCTTTCGAGTCAGACGTGCTGCCGCAGCTGTGGATGTTGGCAGGAAATTGTTTTAGACGCTTCTATCCTTGTGATATAGATATGAGGTACTGTTGTAATATTCGGGCATGTTGCCCAATTGATGTCATTTATTTTATTTCTAGCAATTTTAATTTACGCGCATTCGATTTGGTTGTATTAAATGTTTACAGAAAGTTATCGGTTATTTATTTGTTTACTCCATTTGTTGATTATATTCCTGCGTGAATGGTTTTAATTTTGCATTAAGTTTAATAAGATTAGAAAGTTTAAAATTTGAAGCCAGGCCTAATAGGTTATTAGTAATTAATTGGTTTTTCGACAGTGATGCTGAGAATGAAACCATTTGAGATTCCTGTTTGATTTGATATAGGACTGATCACCTGGTATTTTATTAGGCGGGGTGTCACAATGCCCTAAAATTATTTTTGAAAATACTTCCCTTCCAAATTAAGGGTCCCTTTCTTTGGATTACGTCTAAAACTAGAAAGTGGCCATTAATTTGGGTGGACCCAAAAAGGAATAATGCACTCTTAATTTGGGGAGCATGGCAGACTAAACATTAGGAAATCCCATTTTTTGGGAGAGTAAACATTAATTATCACATGAAAACTAATTTATTGCAGTTGCGTGGTATTAATAATATACCTGGCGCCAGAAAGCGAGAACATTAGACTTAACAACACAGTCAGGGGGTCCATGATCATACAACCCAGCCACGCCTCTATAAATCTTTAAAAACTGATTATAAAAAATTCTTCTTTCCAAGGTATTAATAACGGATTACCTAAAAGCATCTCTGTTATTAGAAGTGGAACCACCGCCTATTGGAGTTGAGTTTCGATTGATGACTTGTTAAGTCTGAGAGCGTTAAGGGCTTCAACAGCGGCGGAGATTTGGGGTTTTGTGGTGCCAGAGGATTTTAATTGACAGACGTTGTTGGCTTAACCCCAAAAATTTTGTGAATTACATTTTGAGCCCAAATTTTTTTTAAATTACATTTTCACCTAAATTCTAAGAAGAGAAAGATGATATGTCAATCACTTTCTGTAAATTGTATGTTCCCCTCTGTAAAATACATTCTAGCACCTAAAGTTTCTATAAATTATATTCTGGCCTCTGAACTTTCTAGAAATTACATTCTGACCCCTGAACTTTCTGCAAATTATAATTCAATCAAATGAAACCATAACATTGTAAAGTGGTGGAAGATATAGAAAATTGATAATGACATTGTGTAATTATGAATGACTTCTAAGTTCTAACACTAGGGTTGAAAAGGAAAAAAACGAAGGCTCACTTAATGTTTAGTTCCTAAAAATTTGATTTCTTTTTTGTTTAGGCCAACATATGTTCAAAAATAACTTTTAGTCCACAAATAGTCACGTTAAACGAACACATAATTAATGCCATTATTCGTGTACTAATGTCACTACTCGAAACTAGACATTATATTTGAAAATGTGTTGGACTACAAATTAAATAAATATATAAATATACCAAAGTCTTTTTTGTTAAATGCCCCAACAAAAAGCCCATAATATATTTTTTTCGTTTAATTTTCCATCCAATACAAATAGTGGCATTAATTATGGCCCTGTTTAATAGTCCCAAAATTGTAAATTGGCTCATTAATAAATTGGTCCATTTACAAATTAACCATTAATTGTGTTTGGTTTCATTAAGGAAATGATTGATTAATTGTCCTATTTTAACTCATGTGTAAAATCTGATTTCACAAAAAACGTGAAATGCATCGATTTGAAATAGGAGTCGCATAAAGTGCATGTACAATGAACCAAGCTACTCGAGTTCAGCTTATGTTCGTTCGAAAAAAAACTCGTTCGAGACAGGCTCATAAAATACACGAGCCAAGCTTGAACAAAATTTTAAGCTTGTTATATCATTGAGCCCGGCTCGGATTCGGCTCGATCACCAATATCCATTCTAAACTAGTGTAAAATAACCAAGCTACTCAAGCTCGGCTCGTATTCATTTGCTTGGAAAGTCGTTCGAGCTCAAATCGTAAAATTAATTAACCAAGCTTGAACATACATTTACGTTCGTTTATATTTACAAATCAAGCTTAAGTAACCTTAAGCTTGGCTCGGCTCGGCTCGCCTCATTTTCACCCCTACATGCCCCCCTCTCTTAATTTGTTTTTATCTTTTTTCTTATAGAACCTTAACATCAATTTCAAATCAACAAACATTGCGCAAAATTAGATTTCACTCATTTCACATCCACTCATTTACAATTCACTATTCACAATGAACAAATTTATATAATCAATGTGTTCGTTTATTGTGACCATAGGGACCTAAAGTTATTTTTGAAAATATGTTGACTAAACATGAAAGGAATCATTTTTAGAGAATAAACTTTAGCTAACTAGTAACAACTAAACATTAGCTAATACATAATGTAAAGTTTACCTGGTCCCAGAAAGAGAGGATATTGGGCTTCACAGCACATAATCATACAACCCACTGACGCCTCTATAAATCTTGAAGGAGGGGATATAAAAAAGGTATTATAAAATAGAGGGAACACACAGAGATAATTTAGAGGGAGTGAGTTTTTCATTTCATTGATAATATTGGGTGTAGTTTTTGTTGTACAAAACCATACGAGGATCCACCTATTTATAGCATATAGTGAGGCATCCCAAAAGACGAGAATGTGAGTGGACATTCACCCAAAAGCCAAAAGCTACATTATTTAACACTCCCCCTTGGATGTACACCATATTCACCATTCAATGATTGTTGCCTCATTAAAACCTTACTAAGGAAAAACCCAGTGGGAAAAAACCAAAGTGAAGGAAAAAGAGTACAACTTCTTGTGAGCATTGAATTGGTGTTGGACGTGCTTAATGTTGCCTCCTTAAAACCTTTAACTGGAAAACCGAATGGAAAAAAAAACTAGTTAAAGGAAAAAGAATACAACGTGCATATGTCCAAAAAATCATGTTCTTAGATTCTCTATCAAATGCTCCCCTGATTGGGTACTCCCCCTGATTGAGTCAATGCATATCCGTCTCATATACAACCTTCTGAAATGTTGCTTTAACATGGCGAATAGATTTGATCGGTTGTGACTGCAATTTCATTTTTCTTCACAAGATCGACTTCCATAAGACTCGGGTTAAGAGGAATGAACATGTCACTTTATCAGATTTATTCGACTTCAGTAGCATAACTGTTCTGGAGTTTATATATGTAGAAGAACTGAAATGTGTTAGTCATTTCTCCCCCGATGTAGTCTCTTTGAGTTTGAGTTGTACAATCATTATTGCCTTTATAAGTAGTAGCAGGACCATATGTTGTTTGAGGCAAGTCATAAGTGCTTTGATTATTCTTTGAGAGGATCCCAGAGATAACCTGCATCTATATAACTAACTGGACATAGATGGTTAGATATAAAAATATCATATGATGTGATTGATATTAGTCCCATGCTATGCATGTTAATGGTAATGTATTTCTTGCCAAGATATTGACTGCAATTATAATATCCAGTATCATGCATTGTGTCATGTATATCAATATACTAATAACGTACATGTGTGGCACTTCTAGATCAAATACTATAATAACATGCACATATGGTACTTCTGAACCAATTTTGTAATTGACATCCTCTTTCGGATGATATGGATAATTTAATATCCAAATACCGGAGACCATGGGTATATACTAAAATTGTATGCTTAATATATGTTAAAGCATTGCAGGACTTTTCAATCCATTTGACTAATGGATTTGCAGGACTTTTCAAACTATTTGACTAATGGATATGGATAATTTATGTTAAACTCATATCCATTAGTCAAATGGATTGAAAAGTCCTGCAAATCCATTAGTCAAATGGTGCTTTAACATATATTAAGCATACAATTTTAGTATATACCCATGGTCTCCGGTATTTGGATATTAAATTATCCATATCATCCGGAAGAGGATGACAATTACAAAATTGGTTCAGAAGTACCATATGTGCATGTTATTATAGTATTTGATCTAGAAGTGCCATACATGTACGTTATTAGTATATTGATATACATGACACAATGCATGATACTGGATATTATAATTGCAGTCAATATCTTGGCAAGAAATACATTACCATTAACATGCATAGCATGGGACTAATATCAATCAGATCATATGATATTTTTATATCTAACCATCTATGTCCAGTTAGTTATATAGATGCAGGTTATCTCTGGGATCCTATCAAAGAATAATCAAAGCACTTATGACTTGCCTTAAACAACAAATGGTCCTGCTACTACTTATGAAGGCAATAATGATTGTACAACTCAAACTCAAAGAGACTACATCGGGGGAGAAATGACTAACACATTTCAGTTCTTCTACATATATAAACTCCAGAACAGTTATGCTACTGAAGTCGAATAAATCTGATAAAGTGACATGTTCATTCCTCTTAACTCGAGTCTTATGGAAGTCGATCTTGTGAAGAAAAATGAAATTTCAGTCACAACCGATCAAATCTATTCGCCATGTTAAAGAAACATTTAAGAAGGTTGTATATGAGATGGATATGCATTGACTCAATCAGGGGGAGTACCCAATCAAGGGAGCATTTGATAGAGAATCTAAGAACATGATTTTTTGGACATATGCACGTTGTATTCTTTTTCCTTTAACTAGTTTTTTTCCATTCGGTTTTCCAGTTAAAGGTTTTAAGGAGGCAACATTAAGCACGTCCAACACCAATTCAATGCTCACAAGAAGTTGTACTCTTTTTCCTTCACTTTGGTTTTTTCCCACTGGGTTTTTTCTTAGTAAGGTTTTAATGAGGCAACAATCATTGAATGGTGGATATGGTGTACATCTAAGGGGGAGTGTTAAATAATGTGGCTTTTGGCTTTTGGGTGGATGTCCACTCACATTCTTGTCTTTTGGGATGCCTCACTATATCCTATGAATAGGAAGATCCTCATATGGTTTTGTACAACAAAACTACATCAATATTATCAATGAAATGAAAGACTCACTCCCTCTAAATTATCTCTGTGTGTTCCCTCTATTTTATAACACGTCTTTCGAGAGTATTAATAACGGATTGTCTAAAATAATCTCTGTTGTTAGAACTTATACCGCCGCCAATGGTTGATTGGAGTTGGGTTTCGATTGAGGCCTTGTCGAGTTTGAGGGCGTTGAGGGCCTCAACTGCGGCGGAGATTCAGGGTTTTGAGGCGCCGGAGGATTTTAAGTGACAAATGTTGCTGGCTTAAACCCCTAAGTTTTGTAAATTATATTTTTATCCCAAAAAACCTTAGATAATTAAATTCACCTAAAATTGAAGAAAAATATGATATATCGAGCACTTTATGTAAATTATAATTGTTTCCTAAAACTTTCGTAAAATAAGCTCTACCCCTAAAGTTTCTACATATTATATTCTGACCCCTGAACTTTCTACAAGGTGCATTCTAGCCCCAGAAGTTTTCATAAATTATATTCTGGCCGCAGAACTTTCTATAAAGTGCATCTGGCCCCTTAAGTTTCTATAAATTATATTCTGGCCCATGAACTTTCTATAAAGTACATTCTAGCCCATGAAGTTTCTATAAATTAAATTCTGGCCTCTGAACTTTCTATAAATTAGTTTCTAGCCCCTGAACTTTCTATAAATTAAATGTTCAAGGATTCCCGTTCCCTTCCCAAACCTCAAACCAAACCAACCCGAAAGGAATCGTTCTTTAGAGAGTAAACTTTAGCTAACAACTAAACATTAGCCAATATATACGGGATTACAGGTATTTAGTCGCACTTTTAAAGATTTATTTGTATCACTCCTATGTTTTTACTTTTTTTGTCGTTGGTCCTATTATAACAACTATAGGACACATGTCATGGTTACAAGACGGTTAAGGGAAGTTTTGAGTAGTTATGGAATTAAATACAATTTAAAAAATACATGGGAGGGGAGCTTAAAAAAACTTAACGCATGGAACTAAACACAAAAAAACTAAATACATAATGTGAATTTTACCTGGCGCCAGAAAGAGAGGATATTGGACTTAACAGCACAGCTAGGGGGTCCATAATCATATAACCCAGCGACGCCTCTATAAATCTTGAAAGATGGGATATAAAAAAAACGTCTTTCGAGAGTATTAACAACGGATTGTCTAAAAGCGTCTTTGTTGTGAGAATTTAAGTCGCCGCCAATGGCTGATTGGAGTTGGGTTTTGATAGAGGCTTTGTCGAGTTTGAGGGCGTTGAGGGCCTCAACGGAGGCCTATGAAGCACCGACACTCCCGGAAGCCACGAGTCAGCTTTGACACGAGTCCGACACGCGACACGTTACCGACATGTTTGGACACGCTGGGACATGTTTGGACGCGTTGCTGACACGCAGGGACACGTTGGCCGACGCGCTGGGACATGTTGCCGACACACTGGGACACGTAAAAGGACACTTTTTTTTTTCTAAATTTTTTTCGTATGTGATGGTGATTATGCCTTATTTATGATTTTTAAAGTTGAAGTGTGTTTGGATTTTGTTTTGTATGGTCCATTTTCATAATTTCATGTTAAGAATGCTCTAATAATGTATTTTATGGAAAAAAAAATCTTTTTTATTTCATTAATATATATATTTAAATATATATTATATATTTTAACATATATTATATATTGTACGTATCCTAGCATGTCTTATCCTAGTTTTTAGAAAAATTACTTGTCGCGTGGCCCGTGGCGTGTCGAAACACGTATTACATGTCGAGTCCGTGCTTCATAGACGGTAGCGGAGATTTGGGGATTAGCAGCGGCAGAGGATTTTAAGTGGCGAACACTGTTAAATTAAACCCCTAAGTTTTGTAAATTACCTTTTAACCCTCAAAATTTTAGAAAATTACATTTTTAACTAAATTTAAGAAAAAATGATATGCTGAGCACTTTTTGTAAATTATATGTTGTCTCCTTTAACTTTGGTAAAATACATTCTGGCCCCTAAAGTTTCTATAAATTATATTCTGGCCGCTTAACTTTCTATAAATTATATTCTAGCCGTTGGCCGTTGAACTTTCTATAAAGTACATTCTGGCTACATTCTGTTCTGGCTTCTGAATTTTCTATAAATTACATTATGACCCTGAACTTTCTATAAATTATAATTCAAACAAATGACAACATAACATTGTAAAGTTCTAAAATAAAATCTAAAACAAGAGAAATTAAAAATTAATTAATTTATAGTCCCAAAAACATGAATCCTTTTATGTCTAGTCCAACATATTTTCAAAAAAAAAATTCAATCCCTATAGTCGTGCACTAACGTCACTACTGGAAAATCCAATCCCTATCAGTCCCTATAGTCGTGCACTAACGTCACTTCTGGAAAATCCAATCCCTATAGTCGTGCACTAACGTCACTACTGGAAACTACATTATATTTGAAAATATGGACTACAAATTAAATAAAAAAAATCTACCGTAGTCTTTTTTTAAACGCCCGGCATTTAACCAAAAAGCCCATAATATTTTTTTTTCATTTAACTTTCCGTCTAACATATTTTCAAAAATAATGTTTAGTTTCAGTAATGACGATAGTACACGAATAGTAGCATTAACTATGAGTTCATTTAATGTGACTATAAGGACTAAAAGTTATTATTAAAAATATGTACGAAACGGTATATTTTTTTCGTTTAATTACCGTTCAACATATTTTCAAAAATAATGTTTATTTTCCAGTAGCGACGTATGTGTTTGTTTAACGTGACTATTTATTGACTAAAAGTTCTTTTTCAACATATGTTAACTAAACATGAAAGGAATCATTTTTTAGAGACTAAAAGCTAATACATATTGTAATTTTACTTGGCGCGAAAAAGAGGATATTGGACTAAACAACACAGCCAGGGGGTCCATAATCATACAACCCAGCCACGCCTCTATAAATCTTGAAATAGGGGATATAAAACAGGCGTCTTTCGAGAGTATGAACAACGGATTGCCTAAAAGCATCTCTGTTGTTAGAACTTGAACTCTCGTCGATGGCTGATTGGAGTTGGGTTTCAATAGAGGTCTCGTCGAGTTTAAGGGCATTGAGGGATTCAACAGCAGCGAAGATTCGGGGTTTTGTGGGGTCGGGGGAGTTTAAGTGACAGATGGCTTAAACCCCTAAGTTTTGTAAATTATATTTTTACCCCAAAAAATTAGAAAATTAAGTTTTCACCTAAAATTTAAGAAAAAAGTGATATGTCGAGCACTTTATGTAAATTATAATTTGTTCCCTAAAACTTCCGTAAAATACACTAGACCCCCAAAAGTTTCTATATATTATATTCTGGCCCCTGAACTTTCTATAATGTGCATTCTAGCCCTTGGAGTTTCCATAAATTATATTCTGGTAGCAAAACTCTCTATAAAGTGCATTCTGGCCCCTTTAGTTTCTATAAATTATATTCTGACCCGTGAACTTTCTATAAAGTATATTCTAGCCCATGAAGTTTCTATAAATTAAATTCTAGCCACTAAACTTTCTATGAATTAGTTTCTAGCCCCTGAACTTTCTGTAAATTAAATATTCAAGGATTCTCAATCCTTTTCAAACCTTGAACCAAACCCGCCCGAAAGGAATCATTCATTAGGGTCCGTTTGGTTCGGGGTAAAATATGTTTCAACGCGGTGAAAACGTAGTGGTGAAAAGTAAGAAGGTGAAATACGTTTTAACCTAGAGAGTTAAATTTTCTTCTCTATTCTTATTTAAAGTTTCATAATTTTAGGTTGTGCACTTATTCACAATGTCAACCCAACCAAAAATTTAATTTTAAATATGTGGAAAAATATTTTACCATCTTACTTTTCACCGGTTAAAAGTATTTCACCTCAAACCAAACGGACCCTTAGAGACTAAACTTTAGCTAACAACTAAACATTAGCTAATACATAATGTGAATTAAAAGTATTTTACCTCGAACCAAATGGACCCTTATAGAGTAAACTTTAGCTAACAACTAAACATTAGCTAATACATAATCTAAATTAAAGAGAGGATATTGAACTTAACAACACAGTCGGGGGGGTCCATAATCATGCAACCCAGCACGCCTCTATATATCTTGATAGAGGGGATATAAAAAAGGCGTCTTTCCAGAGTATTAACAACGGATTGTCTAAAAGCATCTTTGCTGTTAGAAGTTGAACCGCCGCCGATGGCTGATTTGTCGAGTTTGAGGGCGTTGAAGGCTCCAACTGCGTCGGAGATTTGGGGGTTAGTGGCGCCGGGCGATTTTAAGCGGCCGACGTTGATGGCTTAAACCCCTAAGTTTTGTATTTTTACCAAAAAAAACTTAAAAAATTAACTTTTCACCTAAAATTTAAGAAAAAAATGATATGTCGAGCACTTTATGTAAATTATATAATTTGTTTCCTAAAACTTCCGTAAAATACACTCGACCCCCAAAAGTTTCTAAATATTATATTTTGGCCCCTGAAATTTCTATAAGGTGTTGAAGTTTCCATAAATTATATTCTGGCCGCAAAACTTTCTATAAAGTGCATTCTGGCCACTTAAGTTTCTATAAATTATATTATGGCCCACGAACTTTCTATAAAGTACATTCTAGCCCATGAAATTTTTATAAATTAAATTCTAGCCTCTAAACTTGCTATAAATTAGTTTCTAGCTCCTGATCTTTCTGTAAATTAAATTTTCAAGAATTCTCGTTCCCTTTCCAAACTTCGAACCAAACCCGCCCGAAAGGAATAGTAACTTTAGCTAACTAAACATTAGATAACACATAATGTGAATTTTACCTGGCGCCAGAAAGAGAGGATATTGGACTTAGCAGCACAGCCAGGCGGCCCATAATCATACAACCCAGCCACGCCTCTATAAATCTTGAAAGAGGGGATATAAAAAAGGTGCCTTTCGAGAGTATTAACAACGGATTGTCTAAAAGCGTCCCTGTTGTTAGAAGTTGAACTGCCGCCGATGGCTGATTGGAGTTGGGTTTCGATAGAGGCCTTTTCGAGTTTGAGGGCGTTGAGGGCCTCCACTGCGGCGGAGATTTGGGGGGGGGGGGTGACGCCGATGGATTTTAAGTGGCGGACGTTGTTGGCTTGGGTTTGGAGGAGGGATTGAGTATGGGAGAGGGCTTGGCGGAGAGATTCTTCCATTTTGGAGAGTGAAGTCAGAAAAGAAAATGAACGCATTCAAGTTTGGCTAATGCACACTTGTATTGTGTCGAGTGCGACACTAGGGTTTTTGGTTTTATCTTATGTGTGGTCGTGGTGAGTTGGGACCACCACAAATGTTGTTAATATCTTTTAGGTGAGATATGACATTCGCGAATCACGAATATAGATTAGTTGGCGTGCGTGTAAATTGGTCCAGAACACCTCATGGTATATTATAAAAAAAGACTACAGAGTGTCAATTATTCCCAACTTTTGAAACTTTCTATCCGAATTTTTTCAACTTTAGCAACATTTCAATTTTATCGACCTAATTTTTTTTAATGGGTGATGATATTCCCATTCCAAAATATTCTTCAGAAAACTATTTTTACACCATCAAACACCACAAATTTAACACTTTTAATCTTGTAACAAAAATTTTAACCTCTAACTATTCAATACCCAAAAAAATTCAAACCTCAAATCGTGAAACTCATTTTCACGGCTCAAACCCTCAAAACTCAACATTGTTGTTCTCAATCCAATATTGTTTCTATCATCTGCATTGTGTTTGGAAAAGATTGTGTGGTTTTTTTTTCTGCATGTTTTACAGCTTAACAACAACAAGAATGACCATGGATGATAAAAAAATCAAAGATACAAAGGATGCTCAAAGTTTAGATTGCACTCCCGTATTTAATTCATTTGAGGTACTAAACGTCTACGCACATTGTATTTAGTAGTTACACGCCAATAAATGCAAGAAAGAAGTACTAAAAAAGTTTGGAAAAAATATGATATGGCGTCTCACGATCTTCCGTAATCGAAGAAGATGGCAAATCATGACTATTCATGGTTGTGGTGTCCCATTTTACGGTTACGTTGGCCGTGGAAGGATTTCACGGTTAACCATAGTCATGGTACCTTATTCTCGAATTAACTTGGTCGTTATTACATGCATGTCACGACTTATCTTTGCTGGGATAGCCTTATTCATGGTTTATCTTTGGGTTCACTAAATATTAAACTCAATTTATTATTATCTAAAATTGCAGCTAGATGACTCAATATTAAACTCAATTAATTAGGGGAGATCAATAACCTTATCATACCAAGTGCTAGTGCGACTTGGATTGACAGATTATCATCGGGTCCACACCACTTGATGGGTTTACGAGTGCAGAACCCACGCGTGAGCAATTTATTGTAGAAGGACATAACATAATCGATCCTTAATTGCGGGATAAATTTCTAGACTTGACTATATCCATGATATTTTTTCCCAAAAGCCCTAAGTTATCCAATAAATATTGCATAATGTGTTATTAATATTAAATATTTTCTTCAATTTATGATGTATGTATGGATACGGGGACTTCTTATAGTGCCATTTGTCAACATCGTACCTCCAAATTTTCTACCGAAGATGATGGGTTTTTTCTTAGTCATTTTTAAGTTTCAGAGTTTAGTCATATACACATAATGACTAATTATTTATTTTCAATCTTCACAGGTATTCGCGAGTAGAAGTAAAATAGTAGAATGGTGCCAGATGATGCCACTGTGATCATACTCAAATCCGAGAAGGAGAAACTCGAAAGCCACGTACAATTATTGGATGTAAAAGAAGTTCATTGCACAGATGGGATAAGGACGAGAAAACAGAAAAGAAGAGAAAACGTAATGTTAGCACCCGCAAGTGTGATTGTCCATTTAAACTTAAGGGTGTCCCGATGGAATCTGGTAAGTGGGGTGTAGAAATTTTATGCGGTCTACATAATCACAAGGTCTCTAATTCGTTAGTTGGCCACCCATATGTCGAACGGTTAAACGAGGAGGAATGGAATGTGACAAAGGAGTTAGTTTCCAATAATATTCGTCCGAATGAGGTGCTGCACACATTGAAACAAATACATCCTTACAATTGCTCCTCGGTAAGAACCGTGTATAACGCGAAACACAAGATTTTCGATCTAGTTTTTTCGAAAAATTAAAAAAAAAATCGAAATCGTAAAAATCGGGAATTCACAAAATATATTAAAAATCTAAAAAAATCAAAATTTTGAATAAAATAAATTTAGGATTTTGTATTAATCAAATTCTCATTTTAAATAAACAATGAAAAGAAATTAACCCAGTATGTAAATACATGAGAATTTGACCCATTTTTTCATTTGTCTAGAAGTTTATGAGGATAATCTCATTTTATAGAGCACTACTTTGGAAAAAATTGGATTGAAAATCAAAAGTCGACAAACTGAAATTTCATTCCAATTTCATAACAAAATGGATCGAAAATTGAAAAAATCAGAAGTTCAGGAAAAAAAAACTAGTTTTTAGGGTTTAAGCCAGTGGGACCTAAAATCAATCAACAAAAAAAGGTGCCATCAGTTTGTCGATAAAATTTTTGCCGAAAATCCGATCACAATAGAAAAGTTCGGTCGTGATGAGCGGGGACTAAGATAAATGCTCTTAAATCATCTTTGGTATGGTGTGACACGTGACATGTTTATATCCAGAAACACATAATTCGTACATATTTTGGTGAGTTTAAATTTGGAAATCGACTTTCAAAGTGAATCATGCTAACTCTCTTATCTGATTGGATTGAAACTGACTTTTATCAAATTACTATTTTTGGTAAAAAAAAATATTGGATGAATGGTAACTTCAGCGAATAGTAACTTTGAAAATGATTTAAATAGTACTTTGATTCGATCACATTGGTTAAGTTAGAGATTATCATGATACAGAAATTGTAAGAGACCCTAAATTTGTGTCATTTTGTCAAAAAATAAAAATGTTCAAAAAATTCTGAAAATCTCTAGAAATATAAAATTTTATTCTGAACAATTTTTATGTTTTATATTTTCTCAAATACAGTCATCTAGATTTTTTTTTACGCTTTTAGTTTCAAAACTCACAAATTAAGTTAAGGGTGGAATAATGGTATTTGTAAATTAATTGAGTATGTATAGTTTTATACATATGTTATAATTATATATATATAAAAAGGAAAGGTGTGAATATCATTTAACCATTCAGTTATATAGATTGTATGAATGGGTTGGAAGGTTACTTGATGTTAGTTTTGTTATATGGATAATAATTGAATTTATATACCCGTAAATAACCTTGGTGAACCATTGAATAGACGAGTAATGTGGCATAGGGTCCCACGCTTGATGATTAAATAAAAGAAAAGGTAAGGCATTAGATGTTAGAGGATGATAGCGTAGGAGGGAATCATGTAAAGCAAGTGGTACCATATGGGGGCCAATGAATAAAGAATGAGAAAAGGATTTAAGTAAAGAGGGATTTGGCATGATGCTTCAAAATTAAACAAGGAGAGAACCACATATCAAGTTAGCAATTGTGCATATGTGGAATAATTATTATTGTAGGAAAGTTTAGCTTGTACATGTTAAATGAAATGCGGTGAATACACATGTATTCTTAGCTAACCAAAGTGGGAGGAAGGAACATTTTTTGCCTTCATTTTATATATCAATCCATGAGATTTCTTGGGACGATATATCTTCCTCTTAACTCGCCCAAAAGATGTCCACACCATTTCGTAAATTAAAAACCCAAACCAACATATTTTACTTTGAGTAAATATTAAGAGAAAAATTGCATTATATTGGGAGTTTGTTGTTATGTATGGGAATTGTCATGAAGTTGGGTTTTTATAACATATTTCATAGAGTTTTTGGAGTATTCTTTCTTAGAGTTTGAAAGTTTATAAGAAGACCAACAAATTGAACAAAAAGGAAGACAAGCTTGAGGAAGCTTAGTAAACCCCTTTGAGGCCACCTTAGGAGATGGAAGTTCATCCTTCTACAAAAAACTATTTTCAACATATTTGTGGAGCTCTTATGAGGTAGAAAAAGTTCATTCTATACTGCACTGAAAGAAATATCCATGAGATTTTAATGATCTAATATTAACAATTACCAATTTCTAATAAAATTTAAAATACTGGTGTTCAAATAGAATGCTCACTAAACCAACTGATAGAAATCAACATTGTTAAAAAATTATCATAACATAACCCACGTCCAAAACTACAAATAAGAGTGTGAGCAAAATAGCTGCATAGGTATTTTATCAAATATGTATTCTATAAACTTTTAACCCCAAATCCAATTGATCCATTATTCTGTTAGCCATCTGCCACATGCCGACGGTGGCCTGCATCATACTAAAGTTTTTTAACAATTAATTCATATAATAACAAAGATTTGAGAGAAGAATACTGGTTGAACCATGAATCAAGAATAAAGAAAAATGAATCCAAACAAAAACTATATGACAAGCACATATGGGCAAGACAGAAAAAAAACAAATGTGTAATAAAATGTTGAAGATAACATACTGTTTACTTTGTTTGAGAAAAAATAATATACCATCATTTTCTTGGGTTGAGATATATAAGGGTGGCAGAGAACGGTTGAGAAAGAGATGATTTTAATATTTTTTTAATTACTAGTAAAATCGCATTGATCCTGTCAGCAATAATATATTGTCTATGACAATGCAAATTAAATAATAATGGTCAAACTCATCAAACTCTCTGTTAAATAACACATTCAAAGTTCACAATTCCTTGAGCGGAGATAACCTAATAAATCCCTAAATTTCATGTCTAAATTGGAGTATACAACAAAACAATCCACCTTAAAACCCGAGCTTAGTCCTGTGCTAGTGCCTGCATTTTGCTTTGTACCTGATAGTGTTGGCATTCCTCATGAGAATCCAGTAAGGGATAGGCATGTTTTGCCTTATCTTCTTCGCCAGTTTCTTCTTGTTCCTGAACAACTTGTGCGACAGCATTTTGGGCGATAGGTTGAGCTCGGACTGAAATATAGGGAGAAACCCTAGCTAATGAAACCCTCATATGATTTTAATCTTATATTTTATTGTGGACGGATGAATAGATGGATGATGTTTACGGAGGAAAAATGGAGAGGCATTTTTTAGAGGTGAACGAGAGAAAAATGAAGAGGCATTTTTAGAGGGAGAGAAAAAAAGAATTGGATTGAGAGGGATAGATGAGAGAGGCTGGAGGCTTTTAATGTTTGTTGAGTTTTAGTATAAAGATTGCCACGTGGACATATTCTAAGAGAATAAGGATTTATTACCGTATAGTGTGTTTTAGATTATTATATAGATAAGGAAGGTTTTTAAAGGTGTTTAAATTTCAGAATGATTGAGTAACATTTTTATGAAGTAAAAATGTTGAAAAGGGCATTTTAGAAGAATAAATGGTGATTTTCAAACATATGATGTAATGGACTTTGTTTGAGGATGTTTGAACATAAAATATATGCTTCATTCAATTACAAGTAGATTTCAAGAAAGTTGAATAAAACTTTGGTCAAACTAGCGTGAATGGTTTCAAAAGTGCGATGAAATGGGTTTTTAACATGAAATCATAAGTTATAAATTTCAGAATTTATACCACGTAAAACAGTATTATTTTATGTGAAGAGTAATTAAGTAAACATGACAAAATAATCTAAAGTAATAGTTGGTACGAATGTGTAAAAATAGACAAAACTAGTATTGGTAATTTTGAAAACCGACTTTCAAAGTGTGTCATACTGACTATCTCATCTGATTGGATGGAAATCGACTTTTATGAACCTTATTTTATAAAATTACGATTTTTGGTAAAAAAAAACATTGGATGAATAGTAACTTTAGTGAATGGTAACTTTTAAAATGATTTAAATAGTACTTTGATTCAATCACATTGGTTAAGTTAAAGATTATAATGGTACAAAAACTATAAGAGACCTTATTTTGATGAAAATGTGTCATTTTGTAAAAAATATAAAAATGTTAAAAAAAATCTGAAAATATGTAAAATTTTATTCTGAACAATTTTTGTGTTTTACATTTTCTAAAAAAAAAGTCATCTAGATATTTTTGGGCACTTTTAGTTTCAAAACTGACAAATTAAATTAAGGATGCAATAGTGGTATTTATAAATTAATTGAGTATATATAATTTGATACATGTGTTATAACATTATATATATATATATATATATATATATATATATATATATATATATATATATATATATATATATATAAGGGGTGTGAATATCATTTAACCATTCAATTATATAGATTTTATGAATGGTTTGTAAGGTTACTTGATGTTAGTTTTGCTATATGGATAACAATTGAATGTATATACCCATAAGTAACCATGGTGAACCGTTAAATGGATGAAGAATGTGGTATGGGGTCCCATGCTTAATGATTAAATAAAAAAAAAAGTAATGCATTAAATGTGGGAGGATGATAGTATATGTGAGAATCATGTAAAGTGAGTGGTAGAATGTGGGAGACTAATGAATAAAAAATGAGAAAAATATTTAAGTAAAGAGAGATTTGGCATGATGCTTCAAAATTAAACAAATGATAGGACCACATATCAAGTAGCAATTGTACACATGTGGAATAATTATTATTATAGGAAAGTTTGGCTTGCGTATGTTAAATGAAAGGAGGAGAATACACATGTATTCTTAGACGACCAAAGTGGGAGAAGGGGACATTCTTTTCGTTCATATTTTATATCAATCCATGAGATTACTTGGGATGATATACCTTCCTCTTAACTCACCCAAAAATGTCCACGCCATTTCGTAAATAAAAAACTCAAACCCACATCTTTTACTTTGAGTAAACACTAAGAGAAATATTATATTATGTTGGGAGTTTATTATTATGGATGGGAGTTGTCGTGAAGTCGGGGTTTTAGAACATATTTCATGGAGTTTGGGAGTATTATTTCTTAGAGTTTGAAAGTGTAGAAAAGGACCATCACTTGTAACAAAAAAGGTAAACCCCTTTGAGGCCACCTTAGGAGGTGGGAGTTTATCCTTCTACAAAAAAAAATATTTTCAACATATTTGTGGAGCTCTTATGAGGTGGGGGAAATTCATTCTATACTATTATCACATTCAAAGTTTTATAGCATGAATATTACATATTTTAGTGCATTTAGGTGTAGGATTTAAGCATGCTCCCACGAGTAGTTGAATCTAATAAGTTTTATGTGTTAGGAAGAGTTAAAATGGCTTAAAGAAAGGTTATTGAAAAGAGTTAAATTCAGAATATATAAATAATATTATTAGGTTTAATAGTAAGTCATTTGAATGAAAAGTATATATATTCATATGACATAGGGAAGTTTTTTAAAGGTGTTTAATTTTCAGAATAATTAACATTTTTATGAAGTAAAAATATTGAAAATGGCATTTTAGAAGACTAAATGATGATTTTCAAACATATGTTGTAATGGACTTTGTTTAAAGATGTTTGAACATATATGTTTCATTCAAGTACAAATAGATTTCAAGAAAGTTTACTGAAACTTTGGTCAAACTAGCGTGAATGGTTTAAAAAGTGTGTTGAAATAGGTTTTTAACATTAAATCATAAAGTTTTAAATTTCAGAATCTATACAACGTAAAACAATATTATTTTATGTGAAAATAATTAAGGAAACATGACAAAAAATTTCAAAGTAATAGTTACGAATGTGTAAAAGTGGACAAAACTAGTGTTGGTAATTTGAGCATTTAATTGAGTAAATAACCTTTTTAATGATTGAAACTAGTAAATGGTTAAGTTGGGTTTAATATTGAAAAATATGAAGTTTTATCACAAAGTAAGGTGTTAATATACATTTTAGTAAGTAGATTGGGTAGGTCCAAAATGGTTAGATTCAAGTGGGTTTAGCAAATATAAACTTTAAATTTCAAAGTGTGAATCCAAAAAGTTAAATTACAAGTCTTGAAATGACAAAATAAATATTTTGGTACAAAAGTGTCATTTTATGAGAATATTGAAGTTAAAAGTAAATTCACTAAACTATGAGGGCTCTAGTTAAAGAGTTAGACTTTAAAGTGTATAATGAAAACTCATATTTTGAAAAGTAAAGATAAAGATAAGATTTTTTGCAAAGTGAATAAAATTCAAGTTTACTAGTGTACGTGAATAGTGAAAACATATACAAAAGTGTAAGAAGCGAGTATTTGAACTCTAAAGATTAAGTATCATAAGAAATGGTAAGTAAAGTTGTTTTCAAAAGGAGAAATACCGAGTTCTAATTAGATGAAAACGAACTTTTGAGAGAGCGTTGAAATGGTCTTTAAACTTAAAAATACAATAAAGTCAAAGGCAGAGATGTTAGTAATAAATAAAGGTAAAGTAATAAGGACTAAATGGTAAAATATTTTCAAGGGGGCATTTACCTTAGGTAAAAAGGTTAAAGTAACGTTAAAAGGCGAAAAATTACACTTTTATTATAAATAATAGTACGACGGTAAGCTGGGAATTTTGATCAAGGATTATGATAAAAAGGCGCTTTGACTGTAAGGAAAAAAGTAATTAACATAAAGTGAAACAATTTTTATAACACCCTGACCCAGTAATTCAATTAAATTTTGTATAAGTTGTAATGGAGAAAGGTCTAATGAGAATTTTTTTGGGAATTATGGGTAAAAATTTGAAGAAATAAAAGAATATAGAGTAGGGTCGTTCTAACGACATTGGCATGTCGTTAGAAGCGAGATGGGCATCTCACGCAAAGGTCACGAGAAGCAAACCTTCAAATGGGATCCCATTGCATTACAGTCCCATTTCGCGCAAAGGTCGCGTAAAACCAAACTTCGAACAAGGTAGACATGTTGCTTGAACGAGATAGGCATGTCGTTGGAACGACGTGTCTCAAGATTTTTTAATCAGGTTGCCCTTGTGCGCTGTCATATTTTTAGCCTTTGATTTAGTGTCCCGTCAAGCCCATATTAACCCAAATTGGAAAAAATGGGATTTTTGTTCTTCAAAGGGGTATTATAAGGCTTTTTTGGGGAATTTTGCTGGGAGAAAATGCAAGAAGAAAGAAAAAGAGGGAAGCGGGTGGTCTTCCCCCATGAGAGGGCTTCTCCCCACCATTCCTCCACCATAAAACACCATTTTCTTAATGTATTCCACCATATTTGAACCATATACACCCATTTCCACCATGGTTGAAGTAGAGCTATGAATTTGTATGGTGTTGCTGGGAGTTTTGGAGAAGATGAAGATGGAATTTTCATGGAGTTTGAAGTGGATTTTGCTTGGATGCTTGAATGGAACACATATGGAGCATTTTGGGAGGGTATATTTGGTAACCCCTTTAGGCCACTTTTAGAGGTGGGTGTTGCTCCTCCTACACCAATATTCTTTCCATCATTAGAGTTCTTAAAAGTGAAAAAACCTTACTCTTGGTATTAAGACTCTATTTGCATTATTTGTAGTCTTGTAGTTACATTACACGAGTAGAGTGTATTTCATTAAATGATGAAAATCATGTGTAGAAAATAATAAACATTTTTATGGAATAAAAATATTGTAAAAATGTCATTTTGTTGAAAATAAATGACGAATAAATATTTGAATGTCTTGAAATATTAAAAGTGGGTATTTTGTGAAAATGGTGTATTTTCTAGAAAGATTGATGATAAACATTTTATGAAATAAATTGTTTGAAGATAATGGTTTATTTTGTTAAAAATTGATGAAATAATGTTTCAAGGTTTCTTTCAAAAATGAAGATTTTATGAAAAATAGACATTGTTGACTTTGAAGAAAATTAAATGTCTTTTATGCTTTGAAAGAATATTTTTGTAAGTATGATGAATTTCTTGAATCAAAAATATGTTTAACCCATTAATAGGATTTTAGGATTTAAAACCTATCTTTTCATGCGTATAAACTTGTAGTATTTTGATAATAAATACGTGAATAAGTCTAAAGAAGTTTTTAATTGGTTTAAATAAGAAATAAGAAAAAGTGAAAATTCTAGCCTTCAAGTGTGTGAAAATGAGATTAAATGTGTAACAAACATAAGGTTGTAAGACTACATGTATTGATAAAAAGAAATTGTATTTTCTTATAAAAGTAGTATTTAAGTGCAATTAGATTTCTTGAATAAATAAAGTAAAGAAATGTCTAGATTGGAAAAATGGTTAGTAATGGTGCTGAATAAGTGTTAATGGTCAAACATTTGAAAGTTTGTGTATAACTTAATAATGTTGTAAAATGTTAACACTTATGAAATTATAAAGGAAATAGTGAGATAAAGGTGTTTCCAATAAAAAAGAATATTACTCCATGGTTAAAAGTGTGTTAAGGTGCTAAAACACTTAAGAAGTTAATGTGGGTAACTTAATAGTGTTTTGAAAAAATTAACACTTGTGAAAATGGAGTAAAAGATAGGTTTGGAAATAAATGGGTAAAATCAAGGTTAAAATGTAAAGGACATGAAATGGTAAATTTCAAAGTGTAACACAATTTGGGGTGTAACCCCGGGTTTTGACTTCGGTCAAGTAAAAAGAAAATGTGGAATAATGTGGACATTTGCAAAATATTAAAACGCATGTAAAGTAACTCGAATGACACCAAAAAAATTCATAAGGGCCGCCGGAGCCCTGGGGTGAAGACCCAAAATAATTGGACAGAGCATATGTAGCCAGCGGTGTGAAGCTCGTCGAAGTATGCGGTTAATGAAAGATTTCGAGAAAAAATTAAGGAATATGAACATGTCAAGAAATGGATTGTGTAGTGAAATGTGTTAATACAACCTAACTTGAATGAATTAATCAATGTTCTGGTAAAGGTAAAATGGACAAGTAAATGTGTAAATTGATTAATGTTAATAAGGTAAAGAAAAGACAAAGTAAGTGGGTAAATGAGTGGTTAAACAACCTAAGTGGTTAAACCCATAATTAACACAAGGATGTGTTGTAAAAGCTTTTCAAAGACTAAATAAGCATTTTCTAACCCGACAAATGCGTATGTTGAGGGTGATTTTCAACAAAAGTACTAATGCGGATTGATTAAAATAAAAAGGGTAATCTCGATAAAGAAATGGTTTTCGATCGAACCAAGTGTAATTGTTTCATGTATTTAACCGTGTGTGTTAAATAAGGTGACAAATGTCAAAATGAGAAAAATAAAGTCTTTTATAATATTAAGGTAAATTAATTTGGATGAATTAGGTTTCGTAATTAAATTATTTCATGCATTAAGTATATGCACATGTATGTGTATATATGTATACAAGTTAGTTGCATGTGCACGTAGGCATAACGTGTTAGAGTCTTCTTTCTGTCATTCGATTTTATACTACATTTGTATATCATATTTGAAAAAATGTCATTTGCAACCACCTTCTCCTTTCTGTTTATAAGTCATTGAAATTTCGCTTTTCAAGAATTCCCATATCAATTAGATTAGTTGATTTGTTGGTAAATTGTGATATTCTTATAATCGAAAAATATAATTGATACTAACACCTAATCTAATATTTCAAATTCATTCCTTTTTAGATACATTTTGTGGTGACAATAAATCTCAACACAAATAATAATCAAATGCTATCACCAGAATAAATAAAGAACGCAAGATAACTGCAATCACACACTACACAAGATTTACGTAGTTCGACAAAAATGGCCTACGTCCACGGTGGTGTTCTCTCTGTATTATATTTCTTTTTACTCCGGGAGAGTGTTTACAATTGCGTGCCCTTTGCCCCGGGCTGAGGGTTTAATATATACATGTCACTTTTCGGAGAGTGGGGGTGTTGGACTCCTCCACACTAACCCATAATCCTTTGAATATCTCTTGAGATAATTTAGGGGTTGAACGGATCATAACCGAATCAGTTATACGCGAGGCCTTTAGACTTTGGGCTAGACTTAATCAGGCTACTCATTTAGGCCGGAATAGTTAATCGAGGTACCCACAATTGACACTAAAATTTTAAGGTCACAATTTGGGCTCAATAATTTTAAATAATAGCCTTAATGGCATTTTTGTGAATCACGTAGCACCTTGGGATCGAAGCGTCTTTCTTTAGTAGATTCAGGAGGCAGATTTGCTTCGTTTCCAATGCGTCATGGTTGAGAGGGTTTAAACTAGTTTGGAGAAGCCATTTTCTGACGTCGCTTCAAACTTCTTTGCATTCTCAAGATTTCTCCAACTTCTTACTGTGCTTTCTCACTTCCAGATTTTCGTTTTTCATCTTCAAGCTTCTTCCTTATCTTCCCATCTTATTTGCTTGTGTCTTTGCATCGTCTCAAGCTGATTCTTACTTCGTAAGCTCTTCATAGATTTTCGTCTTTCATCTTCAAGCTTCTTCCTTATCTTCCCATCTTATTTGCGTGTGGCATTGCATCGTCTCAAGATGATTCTTACTTCGTAAGCTCTTCACACTCATTCTCTTTTCTTTTTCTGTTGGAATTTCTTCATTATCGCTGTTAGGGTTTTCTTATCTGATGGCAAGAATAGGCAACGGGTCAATAGCTAACTTTAGGAAGTTCTACAATATTCCGAACTGGGTAGATATTGAATGTGCTCCCGTTCCTCGTAATGTTAGAGACATTGAGGACGGTTTGGATACATGTTCTTCTGTTGTCTTAGGGGGGTATTAATTTTCCCCCAAATCGCTTATTTTTGCATTTCTTTTATTATTTCTACATAGTTCCTGCATAGTGTTCACCAAATATTTGAAAGATCGTCAATGGTGTGCATAGAATCAATCAGCTATATGGCACCAATCTAGGTCTTGCTGAAATATATTATTACTATTCTTTTTTTCCGAACAAGCTCTGATCTCCTTTATCTCAAAGCTAGGAGTCCTGATAATGTATTGGTAGTAAATCTACCTGATTCCCACAAGGACTACTCGCAAGAGGGGTTTATTGCCAAAAACTGGCAATTCTCTCTCCAAACTGAAGGGACGAGGTACAGGGCACCTGTGATTCCCTTTTGTGAGGAGGAGTACATAGGTAGGGATAGCTCTTGTTCTGATCATTAATTTTCTGTTAATGTATTGTCTTTCTTATATTTTCCTCTCGTATTTTTCGACGGAGAAAAAGAACTCAAAACCTGCTCTTCATGAGATTCGAGCTGCTAAACTGATCAAGGCTTGGAAGATCAGGGAGTACTTGGATAACGGTGAGCATTCTCGATCAACGGTATTTCTTTTAGAGTACAAGAACATCAGGTCCAGCTTCATCGCCCGCCCTGTGGATAGTATTCCTCGGCTAGATATCACAGAAGAGGTTGCTGCTGACCCAATTTAATTGGACGAGGAGGAGAGTAGCTCTGGTAAAGAGAGTGAGGGAGTTGACAGGGGTGGAGCTGAAGGTGGTCATAGTGGGGAGAGTTTAAGAGGCAAAGAATCTTCCAGTTCGAATGAGGTTTCTACGGGTTTAGAGGTTTCTATCTCGGAAGGCTCAGAAGATTCATACAGTTTTAGCGAGGAAACAATGGCTCCTCTTAGGAAAAATCTGATCCAGGATGATGATGAAGACAATGTGTTGCTTGCTCGCAGGTTGAAGAAATAGAAATATGGGAGTGGGGATGTTGCCACTGGCTCCCAAGCAGTTTCTCATGAGCTGGAGAAGAAGCAGAAGAAAGATGAGGCATTGATGAAGGAGAGAGAGAGAGAAAGAGAGAAGAAGAGAGGAAGAAAAAAGAGGGAGAAGGAGAGAAGAAGTGAGGACCAAGACTGGGCAGTCTTTGGTGCCCGTGTTTGTCCTGGCTGAGGGGGATTCTGTTGCCCTTTCCCCTCAGTTGGCTCAAGCGGTGTCGAGAGAGAAGTTTTACCACCTGATCGTCAGAGGTCCATGGGGACTAACCAGTTAGCCCTGAAGGCAAGTCAGGAGTTGCAAGTTCCTAGGAACTCCGTCCTTTGGTACCGGCATGAGATTTCCCCTTCAACTTTGATGCTGAACCCATTCAGGAGGGATGATCGATGGGTTACTATATATGCCATCCCAAGGCAGCTCGTGGAACCAGATTCAAATGAAGTCGAGGAGGAATCAGTTCCTCACCCAGATGATGGTCGAAGAGCATAAGTGGCTGACTATCTTGCTCAGCGACCTAATACTCATTTAGTATTTATTTTACTCAGCATATGTAACTCTTTGTATACGTAATGATGTAATAAAGTAGTTATGTTTTGGGTGATTCGTTGACTAAACATGTATTGTGTATTTTTTACTTCATTAATTTCTTGTTCAACTGTCTTGGGCTTTTCTAGCCGACTAGATTGGACATAGGCAGAGTTGGTTTGTTGAGTGAGTATTCCCCCAGTCCAGTATGCTTTTAGTATACCATTCTACCTTACTTTACCTTTTAGGTTGTGTCGTCACACTTCCTTAGGCCTAAGTTTAGCAATGGCGAGGATACATCTGGTGTTGGATGTTCTATCCGAGCAGATTTTTTAGCCAAACAATATTGGCGATCAACCTAGGTTGGTCATGTTACCTAAGGGTCCCCTGTAGGGATTCATATATTGTCAGGGGCAATGCTAGGAGGTCATTCGTGTTTGATGACGAAAGCCTGAGGAGGGTCATTGCATACTAACCCTGCTTTTTAGTACGTATCTCGTGATCTTAGGTTTGTACGTTAAAGGGGGGAGCCTGTAACTTGGAAAATGTGCATGAATCATAAAGTATTTGAGAAAAATCAACACTTCATAGAATGCCACTGCCAAACAATTTTTTATTAATCAGAAATTAATTACAAATATTAACATCGAGTTAAAAAATCAGCAAAGAAAAATTAGAAGTAGAATTTTTTTAAATTGGTTGCATTCCAAGCTCAAGGTATCTCCATGCCCTCGAGCATTTCTAAGTGATAGGCTCCTTGTAGGTCGTCTCTTATCACCTTAAATGGTCCCTCCCAGTTCGGCCCTAGCTTGCCAACTGATGGTTTTACAGCGCTACCAAGAACTTTTCTAAGGACGTAGTCCCTAACTTGGAATGCTCTTGGATTGACCTTCTTGTTGTAGTGCCTTTCTAGTTGTTGCTGATAACCTACTAGTTTTACTAGAGCCAGCTCTCTTCGTTCCTCAGTTAGGTCAAGTTCAGCGAGCAATGCTTCATCGTTCTGGCCTTAGTCGACCAGGGTGGACCTCATGGTGGGAAGGACATCTTCTAAGGGGATGATTGGCTCCATACCATATGTTAGTGCGAACGTTGTTTCCCCAGTTGCTCGTCGTGGGGTAGTGTGGTAAGCCCATAGGATGTGGGGTATTTCATTTACCTATGCTCCTTTGGATCGCTCCAATCACTTTTTCAATCCATCAAGCACTATTTTGTTGGAAGCTTCTGCTTGTCCGTTGCTCTGAGGGTATGCCACAGAGTTGAAGTAGTGCCTGATTCCGTAGTCATTACAGAAACCCTGGAAGAGGCCAGTTTTAAATTGGGTACCGTTGTCAGTGATGATGGTCTTGGTGATCCTAAAACGAGTAACAATGTTTCTTCATATGAATCTTATCATGTCTGCGTCCCTAATGTTCGCCAGCGATTCTACCTCTATCCATTTAGTGAAGTAGTCTGTTGCGACTAATAGATACTTGCGATTATCGACTGTAGTAGGAGGGGGTCCCACGTTGTCCATACCCCATTAGGAGAAGGGTCATGGGCTGATAAGTGACTTCAGGTTGCTGGTTGGCTGATGAACCATAGCAGCGTGAAGTTAGCATTTCTTGAACTTGCGAGCATATACTCCAGCATCTTTCTGCATGTTGCAAGGATGTTCTCCGATAAATTTAATGATGAAATTAGTGAGGACCTACCCTTTGATGGCATTCTTTGGCTGTAAATGAATGTTAAATCGGCCAAGCTCAACTGACCATTTTTATAATCTTCCTGACATGTCTGCTTTCCTAAGGACTACTTTAAAAGGGTGGGATGTAAGAACGATGATAGAGTGGGCTTCGAAGTAGTGTTTTAATTTCCTTGAGGCTACCACTAGCGCAAAAACGATATTTTCTAATAATAGGTATTGCTGCTCGGCGTCCAAAAGAGTCTTACTCGCGTAATAGACTGGGTGCGGGATCCCCATTTTCTCACATACTAATGTAAAACGTACAGCATGACTGGATACTACAAGGTAAAGGTATAGAGAATCATTCTCTTGAGGGATTATGAGCAAGGGAGATTTTCTGAGGTAAGCTGTGATCCCCTCTAATACCTTCGAGCAATCCTCATTCCACTCCATATATTTTATTTTCTTCAACAACGGGAAGAATGACTAGCACCTTTTGGATGATTTTTAGATAAAATGATTTACGACGACGAGTATCCCCGTGAGCTTCTGCACATTTCTTATCGTACTGGGGGGTGGCACCCTATTGATGGCATCAATCTGGTCTAGGTTGGCTTCAATACCTCTCTTGCTAACCAAGTACCCAAGAAATTTTCCTGACTGGACATCGAAGGAGTACTTACTTGCGTTGAGCTTCATTCGGTATTTCCTGATGATTTCGAAGGTCCTTGATAGGTCAGAGAGGTGGTCTTCTTTGAGCTTGCTCTTGACGAGCATATCATCGATGTAAATCTCTATAGTGCTTCCTATTTGGTATTTGAACATTTTGGTGACCAACCGATGGTAAGTTGCTCCTGTATTTTCTATCCCAAAGGGCATGACCTTGTAGCAATATAACCCAAATGTGGTGATGAATGTTGTTTTGTCTTAATCTGGCTCGTGGAGGGGGATTTGGTGATACCTATAGTATGCATCTAGGAAACTCATTCTTTTATGAGTCGTTGTGGCATCAACTAATTGGTCAATCTTCAAAAGAGGGAAACTGTCTTTAGGATAAGCTCTATTAAGGTCTGTGAAATCAATGCAGACTCTCCACTTCCCATTGCTTTTCGAGACCACTACTGGGTTAAACAACCACTTAGGGAATTAAACTTCCCATATGGATCCTGCATCCAACAGCTTTTCCACTTCTTTCTCCACAACCTTGGCCTTCTTGAGTGCAGTTAACCGTGCCTTTTGTGTGATCAGAAAGTCGGATCGACGTGCAGCCGATAATAAACCACACTGGGATCAATCCCAGTAGCTTGTAGGGTTCCCACATAAAAATGTCTAAGTTATTCCATAAAAGTACTGTGAGTTCCTTATTCTCTCGACCTGTGGGAGAAGCTCCGATAAAAAACATCATGTCTTTCTTATCGCCGCCGGCTGTGACTTCCTTCAGGTTCTCAACAACCCGCTCAGAAGGGAGGAGCCTGGTCTCCTCCACTCCAGGTCATTCATATTTTAACTGCTATTTGGAAGGCATTAAACCTTCATGTTCTTCAACCTGCTCCTTGTCTTTCTCAACTTTCTTTTCTGGTTTAGGGCGAATGGCTGCTATAAAGAACCTCCTCGCCATCACTTGATCCTTATGGATCTCCACTACTCCTCGTTCAGTCACACATTTGAGCTTCTGATAGTAGGTAGACGGGACGACCTTCATTGCGCGTAGCCATCCCCTGCTGACGATGGCTTGGTAGGGTGAATCAATATCCACCACGAGAAACTCGATCATTTTAGAGATGTTTCCTGCCCTTACCGGTAGGACAATCTTTCCAAAGGGATGGTTACTTTCCCAGCGAAACCAACTAGAGGAACGGTGGCTTCCTTTAGGTCGGCAACGCTTAACTTCAACTTCCTGAACAGGTCGATGTACATTACTTCGGATGAGCTACCTTGGTCGACGAGCAACCTTTCGACGTCATAGTTAGCTATCTTGAGTGTAATAATCAACGCATCATGATGTGGGGTTCTTACTCCCACCAGGTCCTCGTCAGTGAAAATAATATGCTTGTTGTAGTCGACATCTTCAGCTCACCGACGCTTCCCGATTTGTGTCTTGGCTAGATCGGTCTGAAAAGCTTGCATTACTGTCGTAAGCTTTTTCACTCCCATCCGAGCTGTATTTCCCTGAATATGCTTTAGGTCGGATGCCCCATGAATTATAGCGAACTCATGGCCGATGTCCTCCTCGAGCACATTATCGGGTCTTCGATCTCCATTGATAGTTGCCTTCTCTGCCTTTTTCTTTACGAACTCGTTCAAGTGCCTAGCCCGAGCTAGCTCCTCAAGGTGAAACTTAAGGGCTTTGCAATGCTCGATTTTGTGCCCTCCCTCCTTGTGGAATGCACATCCCAATGCGCTGTTCCTTTTTGAGGGGTCTCCACCCATCTTTCTAGGCCACTTAATGAACGGTTCATCCTTGATCTTCGCCAAAATCTTATAGATTGGTTCCTTAAAAACTGTATTCACTGCTTGAAATGCTTTCGAGGCATCACTCTTATTCCCGTTCTTAGGGCCGCTCCTGCCCCCATTCTTACTTCCTTTATTTTGATTCTCAGTTTTATCGCTGCTCTTGCTGGCAAACTTGATGCGACCATTCTCCCCTGCATTAAGATGGGTCACATCTTCAACTTTGGCGCATTTTTCAATACGAGCCATTAAGTCGTCGATGGTCGTGGCCTCTTTCTTAGTGAGGGACTAGTGTAAGAGGCAGGAGCTGGGTAAACCAATCTTAAAGGATGCGACGGTGACCTACTCCAAGCAGTCCTCAACCTCGTTGAATAACTCCTAATATCTCTTTGCATAATCTCATAGGCTCTTCTGGGCATTTTCTTCATTGTCAATAAAGCATCCATCATCTTCGGATGGGAGCTGCTGGTAATGACGCGAGTTGTAAAGATCTTTGCCAGGGACTCGAAGTTTCTGATGGATCTCTCAAACCACTTTTTTACCACATCATGCAAGATCGACAGAAAGATCCGGCACATTAGCACGTCCTTATGGGTCCAGAGGGTCATGGCCTGCTTGTACTGCCTAATATGGTCGACATGATCAGTTTTTTCATCGTAGATCTTGAATCTGGGCATCGCGAACTTCTTGGGGGCTTCTTCTTCTTATATCTCCCTTAGGAAAGGGGATTTCATCTGGGTCCTGAGAGCTCGCCTGGCTAGCTCCCTAGTCGACCTGACACCTTGATGTGCTGGATGTTGGTCCATTTCTCGTTGGACCAAATTTCGTATGTCGTCGTCTCCTCGACCTGGGCTCTTGTAACGGTTGGCTGATTGTTATAACTCGGATAAGTCGTTATCTGACCTGTGTCCCTCAAATATTTGAGATTCACGTCTAGGGCTCCTTCCTCGGCTGCGAGACCTGCTCGCTTAAGGGCTAGGAGTGCAATAATAACATTGCCTTGTGCTACGATGGAGTTCTCTCTCCATTTTTTCTAGTCTTATCTTGAGGCTAGCATTCTCAGTTTGTTGCTTGCGAGTAGCTTCCTCTTGCTCTTGGAGCCTGGCCTCATAGGCGTCGATCAGCCTGAAGACCTGCGTGGACCTGGTTGGTCCATGACTTCCTTCCAAAGCTTGCCGTTCTGGGTGAGGCCTAGGATTTGGGCATCGAACTTCAGATCTAACCCTGCGAGGGGCAGGTTGCTCTTGAATATCCCCTGCTTGAGGGGCATTACTGCTGTGACCGAACATTCTAGGTTCTTATTGGTGAAGGCTTTCTTAAAGGAAAATAATCGCTTCCCACAGACGGCGCTAATTGTGGTGATAATAAATCTCAATACAAATAATAAGCAAATGCGATCACCAGAATAAATAAAGAACGCATGATAACTGCAATCACACACTACACAAGATTTACGTGGTTCGGTAAAAATGGACTACATCCACGGTGGTGTTCTCTCTGTATTATATTTCTTTTTACTCCAGGGGAGTGTTTACAATTGCATGCCATTTTCCCTGTGCTGAGGGTTTAATATATACATGTCATTTTTTGGAGAGTGTGGGTGTTGGACTCCTCCACGTTAGCCCATAATCCCTAGAATATCTCTTAAGATATTTTAGGGATTGACTGGGTCATAACTGAATCAGTTATGCGCGAGGCCTTTAGACTTTGGGCCGGACTTAATCGGGCTACTCATCTGGGCCGGAATAGTTAATCAAGGTACCCACACACTTTATGAATTTTTTAAATATATTGGCATATTGGCTTGGAATAGTCTTAAAATGAAGCATTTTGAAAGCATATCATGCATGAGACTAGGTTTATGATTTTGTTATTTTTTTTTTAATACGTTTTCCTTTTTATGGGAGCGTGGTTGAACTTTTGAACTAATTTTAGGCGTCCTCGTTAGGCCAGTTAAAAGTGTTGTAATGTAGATCCTACATTGGGGGAAATAAAATTAAATTACTCTCGACCAGTTTTGGGGAAAATGAGGAAGCTTACGACATCGGAGGTGGTGGTCGAGGGAGGAGGTGGTAGTGCGCTGGTCTTAATACAATAGGCGTGACAGAACACTGTTTCAGCAGTGAGTGGGTATTTTATATGTTGTAATTTATTTTCAGTATTCTAAAAACTATATATGTAGCCCATGAAGTTTCTTCCTCAAATTACATGGGTGAATTTTTTAATATTCTTCTTATATTTTAATTTCTTATAATATGGATGCTTAGTAAAAATTAAGAGATGTTTGAAGAATGAAAAGGTTATAAACCATTATTAATATTTATACATCATAAATGTAAATGAAAGTTTACATTTCACGCAAAACAATATAAGGGAAAGTTGCAATCTTTATAAACTTTTTTTCTCCTTCTCATTTATCCTAAGACATTTCTTTTGTTAGTTTTTTATTTCATTTCTCAGACCCATGTCACTGTTTTGAAATCAAAGTACCATAATATATAAGAAGTTAACTTTCTATAGTCTTACTCGTATTCATATAAATGCCATGAATAATGATCTCAATAGTACATGTCAATTTCCCCGAGTATAAAGTTCTTATACTAAGAACAATACAACGTAGTAGCACGAGTCACTAGATTGGGCATGATGGAGGAGCATAATCCCCATAGAAAATATTGCAATTGTGCTATCAAGTAAGTCAAAGTAGATAAATTTCCATTGAATTTAATATTTCTTAAAATCTAATGCCATGTACTTCTGTTGGGATATTGGAAAGTAAGTCATATAAGTATATTGTGGTAACAAGTGAATTCTAGGGGTTCAAAATGTAGGCCATTCGTTTTTATGTATTGTTTGTTCTTTAAGTATCATTAATCTTTCGTCTATTTTTTTAAATGATAATACTTTTACATATAAATTACACAAAGAAGTCACATAAACTGACACTGCAATAAAGTACTTTATACCGTTTCGGAGTGAGTGATTACATTATCCTAGTTTTACCAATGTCTTTGGAAATGCTCTCAAAGTAATTATTATTCCTAGTGCATAAATATTTCAGACAGGAAATATACCGCAAATGAGATCATTCTAAACCCGTATGTGCTACATGTATGCACTGTCAGTTTACAATCCCTCTAAAATTATCAACCCATAATTACCTAATCTGGAAGACACGAGTTTATCCGCTCATTCAAAGTCTTAAATTAAGAGACCACTTAATCTAAGCCCAACCAAGTGCTTAGAAGGAAATTGGAAGCTCCACAAGTGATGAATGGCATTTTACAGACCTGCTGGTCAAGAGCCTCATAAAAATAACATTATCTGAGGAAGCTCTCACTCATACCATAGGGCTAAACACCATGAAGTGTGGGAGCATTTGGAAGCAGTTTATCTCGAAGTAATGAAGGACCGAGAGCTTTAACTGAAATGACCAACTCCCGTTCCCTTTGTCCAACACTTCTGATATTATGTTGTCTTTGTTGATAATTTAACTCATTTTACTTGGCTTTATCCATTACATAGAAAATCTGAGTTTTTTTCCAACTTTTATTACTTTTGAAAAATTAGTTAAAAATTAGTTTTCTCCGAAGATTAAAACTTTTCAACGTGATTGTTGTGGTGAATTTATTCTAACAGAATTTAGTTCTCATCTTAACTGTTGCGATATTTATAAATCTATTTCTCCACCACACACTCCTAAACAAAATGGAGTGGCTGAATGAAAACATCGCCATATTGTTGAAACATGACTCATATTATTATTCCATTATCATATGCCAAAACATTTTTTGAACAGGGCTTTTATGATGGGTATCTATATCATTAACATACTCCCTTCTCCAACACTTCATATAGATACACCCTTTCATAAGTTGTATGGGAAATTTCCATACTATAATACTTTAAAGATATTTGGGTGTCGATGTTTTCCATATTTGCGAGACTTTGCACGCAAAAAGTTTGACTTTACATAAGGGGTATTCTGCCATCATCCATCTTCCAAGTGTGTTTTTATTTCTTGGCATGTGGTATTTGATGAGTCTATTTTACCATTTCAAGATCCCTTGTCTACTTCTACTACTCTGAGCTTCGGGGACCTATTTTCTTAATTTTCTACAATCAACCAATTTCCTCTACCCACTGACCATGAGGAGCCACATGCCACACACACACATGTGTGTCATCCATTTACCTTTAATGTTCCCCAGCTCCTACTCAACCCATTGTTTCAGCCTCATAGTCGGATCCTTATTGCCCAATTACTACACATACCCCATACCATACCACTACAACATGCACTCCAACTTCCTCTACCACTACCCCACCTTCTTCTCATACGTACATAATATTACAGATAGTAGTTAGTTTGTTAGTTATTATTAAGTTTGTTAGTTAGTTTACTTCAGTTAATTGGTTAGTTTGTTGCATTCAAATAGTTTTTTAGTTTACAACAGTTACTATTTATAGAGGAGTCATCTCGTTGTATTTCAGAACTTTAGATCTAATGAGAATTTCTCTAATTTTTGTGCTCTCTGAATCAATATGGTATTAGAGCATCTATGTAATTCCTTACTTTATCTTTGATCGATTCTAGATCTTACTCAACTCCATTTTTTTGCTCCATTATGACAACAGGAATTTTCAATCACAATACAACTTCTTCTTCATCGATGAGCAATTCCTCCATTGATGATGGTTCAAACCCTTACTTTCTACATCACTCTGATAATCCAGGTCTAGTTTCTCAACCACTAACAGGAGACAATTACGCTTTATGGAGTAGAGTTATGGTAATTTCCTTATCTATCAAGAACAAATTGGGATTCATTGATGGATCTATTCCCCGATCTGTAGGTAATGATGTTCTTCTCAATTCTTGGATTAGAAATAACAACATGGTTATTTCATGTATTCTTAACTCTGTTTCAAAGGAAATTTCTGCTAGTGTCATATATTTCGAATCTGCTTATGAAATCTGGATAGATCTTAAGGAGAGATATCAACAAAGAAATGGACCTCACATTTTTCAATTAAGAAGAGAACTAATCAATCTTACTCAAGGCCAACTCAATGTTAGTGCTTATTTTATTAAGTTGAAGACTATTTTGGAAGAACTTAGTAATTACAGACCCATTTGTTCATGTGGAAAGTGCACTTGTGATGGTACAAAGGTTGTTGCAGATCATTACCACATGGGGTATGTGATGTCTTTCTTGATGGTATTTCATGATTCATTTGCTCAAGTTCGAGGTCAATTGTTGTTAATGGATCCTATTCCCCCATTAATAAATTTTTTGCTCTTATTTCTCAAGAGGAAAATCAAAGAAATATCAATTTGATTACTGGATCTGTTGCTAACTCTGATTCCATGGCTTTCTCTGTGGGAAGTGAGACTTATAAGCCTAATAATGCCCCTAATTACAACAAGAATCAAAGGAATGAGAGACCTATTTGCACTCATTGTGGATATACTGGACACACAGTTAACAAGTGCTACAAACTCCATGGCTATCCTCCTAGATACAAATCAAGACAGAAATCAAATTAATCAATGACTAATACTAATGTCAATCAAATCTCAACCTCATTTTTTTATCAAACCATGAATCAAAAGAATGTTGATAACTTTGTTCAGAAATTGGACTCCTCACAATACCAGCATTTGATGACAATGCTTAGCACTCACCTCACTGCTGCCAAGGCTAGAACATATACTGATATTTCTTGTGCTCATGTATCAGGTATTTGTTTCTCAGTTTCTCTCAATCCAATATTGAAATCTCCTAGATATTGGATAATTGATTTCGGTGCAACTAGCCATATATGTTACACTCAATCAGCATTCGAATCTATGATACCTATACAAAATGCTTATGTCACTCTACCTGATCATAAGAGCATCCCTATATTCTTTATTGGACGCGTGAGGCTTAGTCCCTCTTTGATGCTTGAAGATGTCTTGTTTGTGCCTGAATTCAAATTCAACTTGATTTCTGTTAGTGCTTTAACCAGAGATACCTCTATCAATATGAAATTTCATGTTGATTCATGTGTTATTTAGGATCTACACACCTTGAAGATGATTGGCAAGGGTAAAATAATTGCAGATCTTTATATCATAGATGTTGACTCTATTGCTTCTTCTCAACAAAATAATGCTCACAACTTTACCTTTTCTATAATAAATAATGTCAATTCTCATATCTGGCATAGTAGACTTTGGGCATTTATCCTTTAAGAAACTTGAATTGTTAAAGGACTTTATACCTTCTTTTTGTGCTGGACATAAATAATCTTCTTGTTCAATCTGCCCTTTAGCTAAACAAAGAAGACTCTCATTTGTTTCAAATAATAATTTGTCTAAATCTGTATTTGAGCTTATACATTGTGATACTTGGGGACCTTATCATGTTTCTACACATGTTGTTTATAGATATTTCTTAACTCTTGTAGATGATTGCACTAGATTTACATGGATTTACCTTATGAAATAAAAGTATGATGTTAGCTTCATTATACCTAGTTTTTTCTCTATGAATGAGAATCAATTTGAAAAGGTCATTAAGAAGTTTTGATCTGATAATGCACCTGAGCTTCAGTTTACATAATTTTTTCACTCTAAAGGAGTTCTTCATCAATTCTCTTATGTGGAAAGACCGGAACAAAATTTTATTGTGGAAAGAAAGCATCAACATCTCCTAAATATGTCTCGGGCTTTGTTCTTTCAGTCCTAAGTTCCAATCAAATTTGGTGGAGAATGTGTTCTCACTGCCACTTTCTTGATTAATATAACTCCTTCACCAATTCTGCAAAATCAAACCCCATTCCAACTTCTTTACAATACTTCTGTTAACTATGCTTCACTTAGAGTGTTTGGATGCTTATGTTTTGCTTCCACCTTACCATCTCAAAGATCCAAGTTTCATCCTCGAGCTAAACCTTGTGTTTTTATTTGCTACCCCCAGGTATAAAAGGCTATAGACTTTATGATATTCAATCTAAGTCTTTCTTTGTGTCTCGAGATGTTTTCTTTCATGAATAATTATTTCCTTTCCATTCCATTTCCCATAATGAAGATAAGTTACTTGATCCTTTTCCCAACTTGGTTTTACCAACATCCGCACTTGATCTGCCTATTTACTCACTTACTATTCCTAGTAATAACATCAATAATAACGGTGTTACCCCTAATAAACCTATGTATCCAGATTCTACAAACATTCCTACAGATACTGTCACTAATTCCGCTACTGTTCGCAGATCCTCAAGAACTATTAAACCTCCATCTTACTTAAGAGATTTCCATTGTCAATTGTTAAACACAACAATCCCACCTGATTCTATATCTTCCTATCCATTATCCAACCACATCTCATATAATTCCCTATCATCTTCCTATAGTCATTTCCTCTTGAATGTTTCTTCCAATTTTGAGCCATAATATTATCATCAAGCTATAAAATTTCCTTATTGGAGGGATGCTATGGATACTGAAATACAAGCTATGGAATCCAATAACACATGGTATGTTTCCTCTCTTCCTAAAGGGAAACACTCAATAGGCTGCAAATGGATTTATAAGATAAAATATAAATCTGATGGCACCATAGAAAGGTAGAAAGCTCGTTTAATGGCAAAAGGCTATACTCAACAGGAAGGTTTAGACTTCACTGAGACCTTTTCTCCAGTTGCTAAATTGGTCACTGTTAAGATACTTCTTGCTGTTGCTTTTATCAATTAATGGCCCTTGATTCAACTTGATGTCAATAATGCATTTCTCAATGGAGATTTGTTTGAAGAAGTCTATATGATATGCCTTTGGGATATTCCAATCCGGTTCAATCTAGTTCTCAAGGGGATAAACTTATTTGTAAATTACATAAATCCATTTATATATTAAAACAAGCTTCAAGACAGAGGTTCTCAAAGTTCCCTCATGCTCTAATTCTACATAGTTATACCCAATCAAAATCTGATTACTCTCTTTTTACTAAAGGTCAAGGAACCTCTTTTGTTGCTCTTCTTGTATATGTTGATGACATTATCATCACAGGTTCTAATATTTCTAAAATTGAAGCTTTAGAATGCTTTCTTCATGGACAATTCAAACTAAAGGACCTTGGTTCATTGAAATATTTTTTGGGTTTGGAAATTTCTCGATCTTCTAAAGGCATATTTCTTTCTTAAAGACACTACACTTTACAATTTCTTGAAGATTCAGGTTTCCTCGGTTACAAACCAACCTCATTGCCTATGGATCCTAAAGTCAAACTTAGTTTTTTTTAGGGAGATCCTCCTGAAGATGCCTCTAATTATAAAAGACTGATTGGCCGACTATTGTATCTGACTATTTCAAGACCCAACATTACCTTTGTTGTTCACAAACTCAGTCAGTTTGTATCCCAACCCAAGAAACCACATTTAGCTACTTCTCATCATCTCCTACAATATTTAAAGTCTACACCTGGCCAAGGACTCCTATTTTCCTCCTCCTCTTCCTTTCAACTCAGAGCATTTGCTAACGCAGATTGGGGTTCTTGTTTGGATTCTAAAAAATATATTACTGGATTCTGTATATTTCTTGGTGACTCTATGATTTCTTGGAAGGCTAAGAAACAAACCACATTATTTTTCTCTTCTGTTGAGGCAGAATATAGAGCATTGGCTTCCACTACAAGTGAAATTATTTGGCTGCATCAACTACTTCAAGATTTTCAAATCGCTTCCAAAGTAACCTCTTTGCTTTTATGTGATAACTAAGCAGTCATCCATATTGTCATAAATCTAATATTTCATGAACGCACCAAGCATATTAAAATCGATTTCTATTTCATCCGAGACGAGATAACTGAAAGCTTTATCAAACTTCTTCCTATTCGTACTCAACACCAATTAGCGGATGTCTTCACCAAAGCTTTACCAGCTTCCATCCTCTTCCCTTTACTGTCCAAGATGACTGTCCTCGATATTCATCGACCACCTCCATCTTAAGGGGGAGTATTACAAATAGCAGTTAGTTTGTTAGTTAGCATTAAGTTTGTTAGTTAGTTTGCTTCAGTCAATTGGTTAGTTTATTGGATTCAATTAGTTTATTAGTTTACAACAGTTACTATTTATAGAGGAGTCATCTCGTTGTATTTCAAAACTTTAGATCTAATGAGAATTTCTCTAATTTTTTTTTCTCTCTGAATCAATACACAATAATTCACCCTACCTCTTATTTTTCTCCAGTGGTCATTTTCAACTCAATCTAGACTATTCCCTACTCTTCCCTTGACAGTTGACCATCACTTATGGCCCCAATCTTTCTAAAATACTCACCCTATGCCTACTCACGGTAAAGCACGCTCCATTCCCTCCTCCAATGCAACGTACCGCACCCCTGCCGCAAGTAACCCTACAAAACCCAAAATAGTCTAAACAACCTTGAATTCTCCTCATCAGTCTAAATTAACTTCTCTCACCCTCAATAGCACGTGGGGTTTTGTTCCTCTCACTTCTGTCATGAATGTCATTGGTTCTCATTAAGTTTTCAAACCAAATTCAATTGTAGTGGTACTATTGAGTGCTTTTTAGGCGCGTCTTATTGCTAAAGGCTATAATCAGAACGTTGGCCTTTATTATAGTGACACTTCCAACCCTATTATTCGTCATGCTACAGTGCAATTAGTAGTCTCACTTACTACTTCCAATTATTGGGACCTTCATCAACTTGATGTTACCAATGCATTTTTGAATGGTTATCTTAAGAAGGTTGTCTACATGGAATAACCACTGGGTTTTCATGATTCTTCATCTACGGATTATTTTTATCACTTTTTATATTGCCCTTTATTGACTTAAACCAGAGCCTCGTGCGTGGTTTGATCAATTCAGTCAATTCCTTCTTCACTTGGGCTTCTATTACAATTGTGAAGACTTGTCATTGTTCATCTTTCGCACATCCCATGTAACTACCCTTTTGCTCGTTTATGTTGATGATATCATCTTCGTGAGTAATGATAATATAATTCTTACTTGCTTGATGTCTACCTTGGCAGTGAGTTGCCATCAAAGATCTTGGCGAGTTGCATCTTTCTCTCTCAACATAAATATGCTCAAGATCTTCCATCCAATGTTGCCATGGCTTATAGTAACTTTATTTCCAATCCCCTTGCGTCTAAACATGGCCTTTGTCATGATGGAGGTACCTTAGTCTTGTGGTGTCCTTGCAATACCTTACCTTAACTCGTCCAGATCTCTCCCATGTTGTTAATCTTATTTACCAATGCATGCATTTTGGTTGAGAAATTTCAAGGATAATCAACGCCCTGCTTGCTACTAAAACGAGTTATGTGGGCGTTGGAATGAAACTAAGAAAAATAACATTTTTGTGAAATAAGATAGTGTTTTTCCAAATAAATGATAAAGAACATTTTTTTTCTTAATTTAACCATGATCGATTAATGAATAAATTAATATTTTTCTTAATGTAATAAGGAAATGTTATTGAATGGGTTAATGAAATTTAACAGGGATAAAGTAAGGATTTCAATATAAAGTCAAGGGTTATATATATATTGTTGGGGGAGAAAATACACCTCCAATAATGTCATGATGTGTGGCAAGTGGATCGTTCAAGATGGCAACCCGTATTCACTCTAGTAAGACAATGACGACTAGAGTCCTTAATAAAATAGAGGACTAAGAAGCATTATTTTATTATAACTAAAACTCTATGGGGATAAGACTTATCTGATTGTAACCCCTAACTCTGTTAAAGGGGACCCCACCCTCCCAATTATGAAGGGGGATCAAAGACTAAAGAAAAACTCTCATGTAAATTCTCTAAAGTTCATAGCGAAACACTATTGAATCCCCATGGATTTTTCGGTACCCCTTTGGTTGGATTTTTTGACACCACAACTGGCGTTGTCTGTGGGAAACTACGTGAAAAGTCTTCAAGTCTCTCTTACTTATTAGAAAAGAAAGAGATTCACGTTGCAATGCGATGATTTACACAACCTGATTAAGAGCTAAGTGTTCTTTCTCTCTTTGTGTAAACAACATCATCTTTTACATACACGTCATTTCATTCATTTGTGTCGATGAACTGTATACTCAATTTTTATTCATCTGGTAATCTGCATAACAGTGTCAATTTTAAAATATTTCCATTGTTAATATTGAAATGAATTTCATAATCGAAAGTCTTCAATGACTCCTTGAATATCTAAACTTCCATGATAATTTTCAGGTGCAATACTATTATTCATCTTATTTTTCTCCCTGTAACTAAAAAATAGAAAGAGATAAATGTCATGAACAACTTTATATCTCTTGGGAACTCAATTACCCACCTCTATAAAAGGATGAAAAATGAACACACATGACTATTGCTCCTTATTATCAAAGGGAATCACCTCAATTTGTGGCTTCGGGCACAAATTTGATATTGAAATTTCTCTAAGTTCCGTCATTCAACAACATCAGTGTCGTGCAGAGTATCAAAACCCAATCGAATATCTGGGTTTATTTGTTCAAGAAATTATATCTCAACTCCTTGTCGGTAGGGGTGGAAATTCGGGTTAGTCATGCCATTTTTGGGTCGCGTTGAATTTGATTTGAGTATATGTTTTGTCTACACTTAAATCTATACAAGCTAATCGGGTCATGTTCGGATCATTTCGGGTTATCGTGTAAAAAATTATCAGCCGTACTTGTCAGCAGATTCACAACAAGATTGGGTGGAATCAAATCCACCTGAGCAACACTTGTATCTCAACTCCTCATAAATGGATTCACAACTCGGTGTGCAGTCTCGGCAGTCCCTGCCGACTTCAACTGAACATCCTTATTTACAACTGCGAACCTCAATGATTTTTTGTCATTTGCCTATTTTATTCTCCGCCATGTCGATTACCTTCAGGTTCAGCATTGAGTCACGGTGTGAGGACAAGAGATCCATTTCTAATTAGCAAAGCTACATGAGGAGCATATCAGCTCAATCGAAGTCAAGAGCAAAGGTAGAGTTTGACTGTGGGTTTAAGTTATATTTTTCGACGTATTTTATGTTGGAAATAATAATTACAGAATATATGAAAAAACCCAAATACAAAATAAATAAAATTGGAAGGACTTATCGATCGAGGTTTGTGTTTGACACAAAGTCCTAAAGGTGAAATTGCTCGCTGATATTTGTAGCTGTCATCCTCGTCAACATACACCTCTTAGGATCCAGCCACAATTTTTTTAGACCCGGCATCTTCAGGTACAGAAGGTCTATCAGATGCAATAACGTCAACGACCTTAAGAGTTGTTAGGTAAAATTGCAGTTTCATTTGCTATCTCTTAAAATTCTGTCCATTAAACAATTCAGGTTTTTTCAGAGTATTTTGCATTAGGATTTTCCATAGCAGATTGTAGAATAACAACAGATTTTCACCTTTAGATTGTTGGAAATAATAATTGCAGAATATATGAAAAACTCAAATATGAAATAGATAAAATTGGAAGGACTTATCGATCGAGGTTTGTATTTGACACAGAATCCTATAGGTGAAATTGCTCGGTGATATTTGTTGTTGTCAACCTCGTGAACATATACCTCCTAGGATTCAACGATCAGATTTAAACACCAGCTTTGTGTTGAATCTTTGAACTCTCAGGATACTCCAGCACTCCCAAAAGAATAACGAACATAAGTGTACAGTAGAAAATAACAAAATTATTTTTGCAGAGAAAGTGAGAGAAATTGATTTTTTCTGTGTATTTCTCAAAGCTGTAGCCTTTGTTTTCTTTAAAAAAAATGGTCAAAAATGTGGGTAGTGGTTTTAGGCAACTAACCCACTAACCTTTACACTAACAACTATATTTTAACAGATGGAAGAAACAATCAAAGTCTTAAAAACGGGTTAATTAAAAATTAAAACGAGTTTGAAAAGATTTAATGCACATTAGAAATCCCCAAGATCCCGAGGCCCCAAGTCCTAAGGCCCAATATTTTACCCTTAATAATTAGTGTGCCTCCTAGGGATTGAACCCATGACCTCAAGTACACACCCCACTAACTTACCACTTGGCCACTTAGCCTAACTTATTTACTTCATTTAAAATAAATATATATACTTATACCCAACAATCCCCCACACGAATGAAATAAATAAATAAATAAATACACAAAGACGCTCTGGAGTATCATAAGGAGTGACGTAAATAGTGAAGGTGTCATTCGACTTGAACCTTTGCTTTGTGTTAATCTATTGAGTTTACCGGCTGATAGTGAACTGATATCTTGAACTATTTCACCGTTGTTCTAAACTTTGGTCAATAGAATACACGCGTGACTCCCAAAAATCATCATCGAGTTCCCACGTTTGTGCTCATTTCGGCCTTGTGCATGCCCAAGTTTCTTGAGTGATATAGAGAATCAACCTTAATTCTCATAGGAAGTGGCCCCACTACCACACTCATGTAGGGGCTTCTATCAGGAGTGTACTGTATCACACATCCCACTGAATAACAGCTATAGAAAGCATTAAGAGATTAAATCTCATCCTCCATCGATACATAGGTACTACATCATAGGAATGGGTTTTAAGTAAAACTTAAATCTGTACCCCCATAAATCACTCGTATAACTTTGTTATCCCACCAGATCTTGGGATCTCCAGTCATATGGGTTGGATTTCCATTATAGGTGATTTAGATATTAATAGGCTTTAGGCCTATTCCCCTCGATGTTTGATAAAATAGCTCTCTAGCTAGACCTTTAGTCAATGGGTCTGTCAGGTTTTCCTTTGACTTGACATAGTCAACTGCTATAACTCCATCTTTCAATAGTTGTCTCACTGTATTGTGTCTCCTCCTTGATTAGGAATTAATTCTTCCCAATTTATCCCTTAATTTAGTTGCTTTTAGCATCTCGAACAACGTAATCTATTTGACTTTATCTCATAACCTTGCTACTGACTTATCCTAACGAGTACACCGAGTTTTTGGTATTTCGTATTGATTTTACAGGTATTTGATGTCAAGAAAGAAAGAAACCGAAAGAATCAAGAAATGAAAAGAAGGAAAGTCCAAAGGGCAAAAGTGTAATTTTTACCCGGAATTCAAATGAGGCACCTAAAGAGAAGTTGAAGATATCAATTCATGAGCACATTGGAAGAAACGACACCTCAATCGGAGTCCCGGAACAAAAGTTATGAGCAGTCAAATTGGAGAAAAATGTCAAAAAGGCAGACCGGTCCACAGTAGCATCGGACCCGTCCGCAGTGCATATTCCCGAGAATCCCGGACCGATAGCAAACCGAAGAGGGAGGAAAAATAAATGAACCGGTCCGCCAAAAAATTATAAAAACCGATCCACTTTCCAGGCAGACCGATCCGCCTAAGCCCCAGACCGGTCTGGCTATCGAGATTTGAAATTCTATCCTTCTCTAATGGGAGTCCTAGTGCAGCTAAAACTCCTGAAACTTTGTAGGGTATATAAACCCAAGTTATTATCATTTTTTAGGATGGAGAATTACGATAATTTTCCCTTCTTTCCCGAAAACCCTAGTTTAGAGACAGTTTACAATTTTAATTTCAAGATTGAAGGTTATTCAGAATTCTGTGTTCTTAATTGCTGTTATTACTGCTTTGGTAAGATTAGTGAGTTATTTCCTCCCTTCAATTCCATTTCACATCAGTCTATAAATTTTCCTTAGTTTAATTATGGTATTCAGCAAATCAAAAATTGTTTTCATTAGTTTCAACATGTTAGGCTAGATTTCCTAAGGTCGGGATGCACGAACCCAGCCTGATGTGATAGTTGCATGTGTATAACATTAATCCTCTGAATTTAGTGATTGATTATGACTGTATCGCCTAGGGACACGACAATTATAGATCTTTAGATCTCGTTTGCTTCTGAGTAATGGGGATGCTTTAGAATACAATTTAAGTGTAACTATCGTGATATCGATTTACTCATCTTCAGATTAAGTATGATGCGGGCTTGAACCTTGTATACGTAATGCTTGGGAGTACTAAATTCTGGGTCTAATTAATCGGTTAAATTTACGATTAGTATTATAACTGCAATACACTAGGGTTGGGGGATTGTATTTTCGTCCAGTTTTTCTCATTTATAGATTAAAGTTTCAAATCTTTCTTCATCAGTATTTTAGGTAAATTAGTATAAATTGCATCTTTTCATAATTTCATATTTGCATCTAGTATAGTCATTCTCAAAACCAAATCAATTTTTCCTTTCTTTTTAGAGTCAGAGTTAGGATTCATTCATCTTACCCGTCGTTATAACTTCGTTGTCCTAGTTCCCTGAGGATACGATCCCGACTTACCGAGTTTATTACTAATGCGACAGGCTTGCACTTGAGCCTAGAGAGAACGCACATTAGAGACACTTTCTGAGTCGCGTCACTCCTCATATGTCTAGACTTTCTGTTGTAGGAGTTATTATGTGCTCTTGCGATCGCTGCTTGACTGCCACAGTGAATGGGCAGGCTGGAACTGGTTTAGGCCACAAATGAATATCTAATATGAAGTTCCTTACCCATTTAACCTCTTCGCTTGCTTTATCCAACGCTATGAACTATGACTCCATAGTGGATCTAGCTATGCACATTTTCTTGGTAGATTTCCAAGATATAGCGCCTCCTACCAAGGCAAAAATATAGCCACTCGTAGACTTACATTCATCATTATCTGAAATCGAATTAGCATCACAAAAACCTTCTATTACAGCACGATATCTAACATAATGAATGCCATAATTTATTGTGTATTTTAGATATTTCAAAACTCTAATCAAAGCATCCCAATGTTCATTATTAGGATTACAAGTGTATCTGCTAAGTATACCCACTGCATATGCAATATCAGGTCTAGTGTTGTTCATAAGATACATTAGACTACCAATAACTCTAGAATATTCTAATGATGATACACCAGTACCCTAATGTTTTCTTAAGTGACAACTAGGGTCATAAGGTGTTTTAACATGAATACAATTAAATTGTTCAAATTTTCTAAGAACTTTTTCTAAATAATGAGATTGGGTTAAAACAATTCCTTCGGAATTTTTAATGATTTTAATTCCAAGTATAACATCAATAACACCCAAATCTTTCATATCAAATTGCTTATTAAGGAAACTTTTAGTTTTATTAACTACATCCATATCAGTTCCAAAAATAAGCATATCATCCGCATATAAGCAAATAATCACGCCATAATTAACCTTGAATTTGCTATAAATACATTTATCCGCTTCATTCATGTTAAAACCATTAGAGATTATTATTTGATCAAATTTTTCATGTCATTGTTTAGGGCCTTGTTTTAGTCCATATAATTTTTTTTTAAGTCTACACACTTTTTTATCTAGGCCTTGGACTATAAACCCCCCGGGTTGATCCATATAAATTTCTTCTTCAAGATCTCCATTGAAAAAGCCATTTTAACAAACATTTGATGAATTATCAGATTATGTAATGAAGTAATAGCAATTAATAGCCTAATAGATGTAATTCTAGTAACATGAGAGTAAGTATCAAAGAAATCAATTCCTTCCTTTTACCTATAGCCTTTAGCTACCAATCTTGCCTTAAATTTATCAGTAGAGCCATCAGCTTTTAATTTCTTTTTAAATATTCATTTTCTCCCTAAGTTCTGCATTCCTGTTATCTTCCTCAATTCTCAAATGAACTACCAAATCTTCTAGTGACATCTCATTTTTCTTATGTTTTAGACCGTTTTTGTAATCTTTTCAAGAAGGTGGCAATTTTTCAATTATAGCAGTCACCAGAAATCCCTCACATATACTATAACCCTCGGTTAGAATTTCATGAATAATAATTTGTAGTTCTTCCAGTTGCGACACAACAAATTTATTATCTTCCATTTTGAAATCCAAAAATTTTCTAACCACAAATTTTTTAGACCCGACATCTTCAGGTACAGAAGGTCTATCAGATGCAATAACGTCGACGACCTTAAGAGTTGTTAGGTAAAATTGCAGTTTCATTTGCTATCTCTTAAAATTCTGTCCATCAAACAATTCAGGTTTTTCAGAGTATTTTGCATTAGGATTTTCCATAGCAGATTGTAGAATAACAACAGATTTTCACCTTTAGATTGTTGGAAATAATAATTGCAGAATATATGAAAAACTCAAATACGAAATAGATAAAATTGGAAGGACTTATCGATCGAGGTTTGTGTTTGACACAAAGTCCTAAAGGTGAAATTGCTCGGTGATATTTGTAGCTATCAGCCTCGTGAACATACACCTCCCAGGATTCAACAATCAGATTTAAACACCAACTTTGTGTTAAATCTTTGAACTCTCAGGATACTCCAGCACTCCCAAAAGAATAACGAACATAAGTGTACAGTAGAAAATAGCAAAATTATTTTTGTAGACAAAGTGAGAGAGATTAATTTTTTCTATGTATTTCTCAAAGCTGTAGCCTTTGTTTTGTATAAAAAAATATAAAAAACGTGGGTAGTGGTTTTAGGGAACTAACGCACTAACCTCTCCACTAACAGTTATATTTTAACAGATTGAAGAAACAATTAAAGTCTTAAAAACGGGTTAATTAAAAATTAAAATGAGTTTGAAAATATTTAATGCACATTAGAAATCCCCAAGAGCCCGAGGTCCCAAGTCCCAAGGCCTAATCTTTGACCCTTAATAATTAGTGTGCCTCATAGGGATTGAACCCATGACCTCAAGCACACACCGCCACTAACTTACCACTTAGCCACTTAGCCTAACTTATTTACTTTATTCAAAATAAATATATGTACTTATACCCAACATTTTATCTCCTCGAATTTCCCTTCCGACCAGGATGGTTGCCAAGCCGACCCGACCCGAGATCTCATAAATTGATTCCATGAAAACGACCAACCAGGACAGGTTGACCATTTTCACCATATATACCCATTTCAATCTTACTGACGTTTCACATTTATTCCATAGCTACAACAATTTACACCCGATGAGGCGAGATTATTAGTTGTGACCGATGGGATGTCGGTGTGATAACTTTACAAGTATTTAGTGTCCCGTCGACGAATGCTTGGACACGATCTTCTCATTGAGGTCCCATCAATTATTGGATCATTCATTACTCTCATTCAATACAGTGAACTTTTTCTCGACAGATGGTCGAACGGATGCATATCATACATTATTGGGTCGAATAATTCAATCTTATGATAATTTCTATTTAATTTACCCTTGACGGATGGTTGGGTAATTTATTAATTTCTTCAGGTGCACGGATTCAGTTTTGAGCGATGCTCGGGCATATCTTAAGTTCTTGAAAATCTTATTAATGCTCCGACTAATGATCGAGCACGATATTAATTATTTTATTTTATTTTATTATTGAAATTTTGCTCGGATAAATGATCGAGCTTATATGTTAATTATTTGACGACTTTGACCACTTCAATTTGAATACTGTCTACAACACTTTAGATCGAACGAATGGTTAGGCACGATTATTTGTTATAACCGACGGATGCTCGGGCATTGATATTTGTTTTAACTTCATTGATTGATTTTCCAACCCTACGATTCTTAACCTGATGGACGGTTAGGCTTGTTCAAGATTATCCCAGCAGATGACGGGTAAAATATTTATTGCCATATATTTTTAGAAGATATCTGCCACATAAGATTACATTTTATCCCCATTGGATGGTTGCATAGGATACTTCTTATTTATATTTAGTCCCGACAAATGGATGGCGTGGTTGATTGTTAATCAACATTATATTTATTATTGTTATTCAAACCTAATGAATGGTCTGTAAATTTATTTTTCTCTAACAATGTCGGATCATCCGTAATATATACCCAGTCCTTTAAAATTTTGCCTCGACAAATGCTCATGCTTCATTTCTTTTCTTTTAAATGCTCCGACGGATAGTTGGCACTTATATTAGTTCTTTGGATTTCGTATTAGCTTCGATGGATAGTTGACACAAGTTATATTATGTCATCAGCCCCAACTGACGATTATGTAATATCATTCTTATTTAATTCAACCCCGACTAATGATTGCGTGGCCATTCATTAGTCAACATTATATTTATTATTGTTATTTAGTTCAAATAATCGGATATGTATTAGTTATTTAACCTCATCTATTAAGCCCTATTAGTAATTGGGCGAGATGATTCTTATTTGTTTTTAGCTCGACGGATGATCGACATAATATTTTTCATTACAACAAAGCCCGATGGACAATTGGGCATGCTTGTTATCTTAATTTTTCAAGATAATCAATATTATACCGAATCAAAGTCCCGATGGATGGTAGGGCATCATCTTTATTTGGTCTTCTTACCTTAGCCTCAATGGATGGTCAGACGTGATAATCATTGGTTCTTCTTATTTTAGTACGTGACGAGTGGTCAACATGACTCACAACAAAGTCCCGATGGATCATCGAGAATTATCATTATTTAGTCTTTTCTTTGCAGCCCACATTGGGGGCTCCGTGTCAATGTTAACATGTGAATAAATTCACCACAACGCTAGTTAAGCAAGGGAGAAATTAGGCCTCGAGTTGAAAAACCATAAGATTGGTTTCGTGGCGAGTGGGTTTAAATAGTCCCGACTGATAATAGGCATTCGAAATAGCCTTGGCACACAAGTGCTTAATAGGCATGGGATTGGCCTCTCCAATTGGACCATGCAATAATTATAATACGGGAAGATACCCTAGACTATGTGAACGTCCGAGCAAGCCTCGGTGCATGAGTCCTTAACAGGCCCGTGATCATCCTCTCTAATTGTACTATACAAAAATTCTAATACATGGGGATAACCCTAGACTAGGTGCATGCCCGAGAAAGCCCCGGTGTATGAGTGAATAACAGGCTTGTGGTTGACCTCTATAATTAGACCATGTAAGAATACTAATACAGGGGGTTACCCTAGACTATGTGCACGCCCGAGCAAGCCTCGACGCATGAATTCTTAATAGGCCTGTGGTCAGCCTCTTCAATTGGACCATGAAAAAATCCTAATATAGAGGGGATACTTTAGGCTAGGGCACGCCCAATCAAGCCTCGACGTATGAGGTCTTAATAGGCCTGTAGTCGGCCTACTAATTGGACCATACAAAAATCCAAATACAAAAGGATACCCTTAGCTAGGTGCATGCCCGAGCAATCCTAAATACATGAGTGCTTAAAAGGCATGTGGTTGGTCTCTTCCATTGGACCATACAAAAATTCTGATATAGGGGATACCCTAGGTTAGGTGCACACTTGAGCAAGTGTCGGTGCATGAGTGCTTAATAGGCCTGTGGTCGGCCTCTCCAATTGGACCATGCAAAAATCCTAATATAGGGGGATATCTTAGGCTAAGTGAACGCCCGTGCAAGCCTCGGTGCATGGATACTTAACAGTCCTATTGTCTGCCTTTCCATTTATACAAAGAAAAAATCCTAATACATGGGGATACCCTAGGTTAGGTTTACGCTCGAGAAAGCCTTGGTGCATAAGTGCTTAACACACCTATGGTCGACCGGCCTCTCCAATTGGACCATGTATAAACCCTTATATAGGGGATATCCCGGGCTAGGTTCACACCCGAGCAAGCCTCAGTGCATGAGTGCTTAACTGGCCTATAGTCGACCTCTATAATTGGACTATACAAAATCCTAATATAGGGGGATACCCTAGGCTAGGTGCATGCCCGAGAAAGCCTCGGTGCATGAGTGCTTAACATGCCTGTGGTCGGCCTCTCCAATTGGACCATGCAAAAATCCTAATACAGGGGATACCCTAGGGTAGGTGCATGCCCGAGCAAGCCTCAACGCATGAGTGGTTAATAGGCATGTGGTCAGCCTCTCCATTTGGACCATACAAAAATCCTAATACAGGGGATACCCTAACTAGGTGTACGCCCTAGCAAGACTTGGCACATGAGTGCTTAATAGTACTATGGTCGGCCTCTCTAATTGGACCATGCAAAAATCCTAATATAGGGGGATACCCAGGACTAGGTGCACGCCTGAGCAAGCCTCGATGCATAAGTGCTTAATAAGCCAGTGGTCAGCCTCTAAACTTGTACCATACAATAAAACAGAATGACGAACTACGATCGACCTGGTCCCATGAAGGTATGTAGGCATCTCGGCACACTTAAGTTCGATTCACATGTCGATTGAACTTCTCATAACTCAAGTAAAGCATTCATCTGAGTACTTACAAAGGCACACGGATCAACCAAAGAAGTCTTAAAAGTTAAACGACAATTCAAAGAATGTCAATCCATTTCACATTGACGACCATGCATGTTTAAAGAGATCATGGACAAGCTCCCAACTTATCTCGAAATCAACCTAGATGAATTATGACTTGTGGGTCTATTGTCGAGGGAGATACACGTCTAATAATGTCATGACGTATGACAAGTGGATTAGTCAAAATGGCAACCCGTATTCACTCTAGCAAGATAAGGACGACTAGAGTCCTTGATAAAATAGAGGACTAAGAAGCACTATTTTATTGTAACTCAAGCTCTACGAGGATAAGACTTATCTAAATGTAATCCCTAACTCTATATAAATGGGACACCCCATTTGTGAAAGGGGGCCCAAAGGCTAGACAAACACTCTCATGTAAATTCTCTCAAGTTTATAATGAAACATTGTTAAAGCCTCATAGACGTAGGCTATCAATGGTCGAACCACATAAATATTTGTATCTTTATTATTTATTCTATTAATTTCATCGTGATAGTTTGGCATCCCCTTCTGGTAGATTTTTTTACAGACACACACACGCGCATATATATATATATATATATATATATATATATATATATATATATATATATATATATATATATATATATATATATATATATATATATATATATATAATGCATGCACGTAGTAGCAACACTTTGTCATATCATCGGTCTCTTTCTGTCGTTTGTTTCTATATTCTATTTTGCAAAGAACTCCACTGGGGCACATGCTCACATCATTTCTTTGTTATGGTAGGGTAAATGTAGTTACGTATTTGAAAGCATTATATTGTTAATCTTTCTTACTCTTTTTACACTAGCAACTTTGATTACTTTAACCCTTAATGCACATTAATGGGTAATTCACTTGACTAGTTACTTTATATTACATGAAAACGGAATTGCATGCTAAATATCGGGACTTTAAGTTAGATTAAAGGAACTAGAAATATTATTTAGGGTTATTCATATCAATTCATAGTTGACATGTCCGATCTGGTTTAGGTCGATCCACGGGTGGCCTATAAGCCCGGATCGAGGCGTTACACCGTACACTCTAGCACTAGAGAAAGAGAGACAACGTGATGCGTGAAAAATTGCTACATGTAATAGACTGTTACTGCTATTTAACCAAGTATTCCTTACACCCATGCAACCTTTATCTGACCTTTTCGAAAAACCCAGGAGACCTCCTTACATATAAGGTAATTGTTCGTATATGTCTTGTTAGTAAATAATGCATTTTTAGTATTTACTCATTCCATTGGTTCGGTTGAACTCTTATCCTTTAATCTTATGTTCGAATGATCTTATTACCCATAAATAGAATTTTTCTTGAACTGTGTTTATATATAAACATGGTTTGATATTCTATTAATGTTTCCCAATTGAATACCAGCGGTTTGACAAACGTTTCATATTGTTAATTGACATGCAATCATTTCGCTTTTATTTCATTTTATTTATATATATATCCTTTATTTTTATAATAGGCCAGGGCCAGGGTTCAAAGTCGTGGTATTTGGATGCCCAATTTCTATATCGACCTCGATTTCCGGTGATGCACAATGATATGTAGCGGTCATGATATGTGTGCCGTGTCGTGTTCGGGTTGTCGTTCCAATAATCACTCAACCCTAACCCTAACCTTAACCTTAACCCAATCTAGTTTGTAATCGTGTCAAATGGCCTAAAGTTAACCTGAGATGTTTATTAATCGTATTATGTTCGGGTTGACACGAGAAAAAGTATCATACACTTAAAGAACTACGTGTATGTACTCAATATTAATAAATACATGACACAAATATGATACATGTCCCGCATGTTCCCCACCATAAATACAATATTTTTACACATGAATATGTGTTGTGTCTTTATTAGTGTAGAGTATGGATTAATGATGCCCTAAGGGCATGATATTTTTCTCGGATTAACCCACATAACTCGTTAGCAAGTTTCTCTCTTTACCAAATCCAAAAACTCAACTACAAATAAGTAACAATTATTTCATTTTTATAAGGATCTTATATAATAATAGGTTAATATATATAAAAAATATTCATTGCGTTAACCATATAATATAAGCTAAATGCATCTATGCGTATCATTTGTGGGTTATTTAACACTAATACAACTATTTTATTCTTCGTAGTGCTATCTTGTCGTGCCAAAAATGGTCACCCACTAGTGATGTGTTGTTTAGAAAACATAAAGTTTTTTGAAAAAGATAGGAAAGTTTTGAAAAATAAGTAAGCATTGTATTATTGATTATATTGTCGCACAATGCACTTGTCATCATTGAGGCCGAGTCATCCAGAGTTAGTACTATTTTTGTCTATATCTTGACTCATGACTCGAAGTCAGTTTGGTGCCCAGTGATATCTATTCAACTAGGCCAAGTACAAAATTGATACTTTGAACATATTTCTTTATAATAAGTATTCTAAAGGGATAAATTTTATTGACATGCTGATGTATTTTTAATGTGATGTATTTTTAATCTCAGTGACCAATGCATTGAAGACACATCACTGCGCTAGTCAAACTGTGTGGATAAACCGAATTGTCCTATAGAATTATTGCTTTATAATGTTTGGTGTGTTATACGGTGAACGAATGCCCCGTGAGTTATTTGAGACTACCTCTCGAAAAGAACCTTAACTCAATATTATTTTAGAGCCCTGTAATGGAAGTTGTTAGAGAAGGACTTAAGGTATGGAGAGGGGTAGATAACTCATTATGACTCATGTATCGACTCGGTGAATCGGAGAATCATGTCGTTAAATAGCCAAGGTTCGGTCAATTTGGTAAAAGAAACTCGGATTGTCACGCTAGTCAACTTTGTTTCATTATATATATATATATATATATATATGTGTGTGTGTGTGTGGGGGGGGGGGGGTAATGGTTTTGAATCGGTGGTGTGGGTACTGATACCTAGTCAACTCGTCCGTGATCGTATCAGTTTCGGTCTTTACTTTGAGACATGGCCACAACATATCTTTTTGTTATATGTTGTATTTCGTATGCGAGTTTTCTTTTACCTTAGTATCATGGTTCAATCATAATTATTTCATAAATAAAGCTTAAAGCATAGATGAAGACGTGACAAAAAGTATATTTTAATATAATGAAGGTTTAACTAATTGCTATGTTGTTATCAATAAAGTTCCCATCTTGTCAACGACTCAATAATCAATTTCTTACAATGTATTGGTATGCATAAACTTCAATGATACAATGTTATTATCGAAAAATATTATATAATCGTGAAAGCATGTGTTATAGTTTTCTTCACAAGTGATTTTGTTTTTACAAAAGTTAAAGTTTATTGAATTATATGCTAACTCTAAGGTTAAACATTTCCAAATTTGCAAAAATAACAATTAATGCAGATTTATATCATATTCAACTCACATTACCTATTGCCATCGAATATATGCATTCCACGCTAAATATAAGTTTCTGATTTTCTATAACATACAATATTTTTCTTTATTATATAATTTATGCTTATTAATTATTTATTTTGTTTTGTTTCTGAAGCTGTTGTTGGTATTCTAGTCTTGATATCAAACTTCATGTCTGGGTGATTAGTTTTCAAGATATATCACACTCACACATACACTCTCTCGAAGACAAGGACTAATAAAGAGAACAAGTATTTTTCAAGAGGGAATATTTTTCTTCTCTTGTTATTTCTTATTTCAAACAACACACTTTCAACTTTATTTATAGAGTTTATAAAACATATGCAATCGCGCATTAAGTGGAACAACTAAGATCACACCTTTGATCATGGAAACATTAACCTAACCCACCAAAGAAAGCAGTTGAGGATATGAATTAACACCTAAGCCACTTAAAGACAAAAATATTAAAAATCATGGAAGTAGTCTTTATGGCTTATCACTTCACATAGTGCTTATGTAGTACTTAATGAAGTTTACCACTTATCATAGTGCAAGAAGCACTTGATTTTTATTTATTATAGTATTCATCCCCTCAAATCAAGAGTCATCTATCCCATGCATTCCATGTATCTTTCTGAAAGAATCAATCGGGAGAGGCTTCGATATTATTACCTGCTCTATAGTACACAAGTTCAATTGTCTTTTGCTTCACTTAATGCCTTAAAAAATGGAACCTAATGTCAATATACTTGCTTCTTCCACGTTACACTGGATTCTTTGCAAGTTTAATTACAAACTTGTTGTCCACATGAATCACGATAGATTATTCTTGTGAGTGTTTAAATGACTACAATATATTTTCAACCAATTTCCTTCGCAAACAATTTAAGAAGCTTTTGCATACTCGGCCTCACATGATGACAATGCTATAGTTTTCCGTTTCTTCGATGTCCAATAGAAAGATGTTGAGCCAAGGTAGAACACATACCATGTAGTACTTTTTTCCTCATCTTGATCACCTCCCCAATCACTATCTGAATACCCAACTAGATTTGCACCTTCTTCATAAGAATAAAAAGGCCAAAGTTAAGGGTACCTTTAATATAGCTCAGTAACCTTTTAAAAGCTAGCCAACGAGACTATCTTGGTGTCTCCATGTAACGATTTACAGATCCAACTCCAAATACAATGTCAGGTCGTGTCATTGTCAAGTACCTCAAGCTTCCAACTAGACTTTTGAACAAAGTAGAGTCAATAAATTATCCTTCTCCTTCTTCAGATAGCTTAAGTCCTGTAGCAACTAGAGTGTTAACATAATTACAACTATTTATATGGATTTTTTTAAAGATCTCTATCATGTATTTATTTTGAGATATGAAAATTCCACCATTTTCTTACTTCACTTATGTGACAAGAAAAAAGGACATCAGTTCATTTTCAGTCATCTGGAACTCATTGAGTATGGACTGCTTAAATTTAGCAAACATAGTTTCACTGTTACTAGTAAAAATTAGATCAGCCGCCTATAGATAAAGGATAAAGAATTATCCTTTTATCACCATTCTTCATGTTTATAGAATGTTCATATAGACATTTAAAAATCCATTTTCTTGATAATAACAGTCGATACGTGAATTCTAAGCTCTTGGGGCTTTCTTTAAACCCTACGAGGCCTTCTTCAAATGATACACCTTTTGTTATTCATCGTTTCTTTTAACACCTTCATGTTGATGCTGCACATAACCTTTCTCCTCAAGAACACCATTGAGAAAAGCCGAATTGACATCAAGTTGGTAAATCTTCTAACTGTGATGGACGGTACGTGAGATCAACAACCACACGGTATCAAGTGGAGCGACAGGTGTAAGGATTTCTTTATAGTTTATTCAATAATTATTTTATAGCCTTTAGCTATTAGTCTTGCCTTGTACCAATCAACACTACCATCTTCAATGCGTTTGATCTTGTATACCTATTTTACACAAATAGCCTTCTATTTTGGTAGCAAAGTTGTCAGCTTCCATGCGTCATTTTTTCTGAATGGCATTAATTTCTTATTCCATTGTTGATCTCCAGCAATCTTATTTCTTGGTCATGATATGTATATAAACATAAAAGGTCTATACCACCTTCTTTTTCATGCTCATAGATGTATGTGAGAGTTTTCATCCTCATGGGAGTCAACAAAATACTGTTGTGATTGAATGATCTGTGAGCCAAATATAGAGAACTTGACGGAGCTGTCGAGAGATCAGAGGTTTGTCAATCACTCAATGGAGGTGGTAAGTGCTCGATGGATAGTTGAGGTCTAGGTCGATCTTGTCTAGCGATCGATACTACAACTTTTGGGATTTTTTCAGATTCGTCCGCCACCAAATTTTTAGTGTTCGCCTCTTTATTCCCCAGTTCCATGATTCTTCTTCATTGAAGATAACGTCTATAATAATAACCAACTTATTTGTTAGTGGATTTTAGAGTTTGTAGGCCTTTAACTACTCATTATATCGCGCGAAGATATATTTTTCTCCACGATCATCATGCTTCCTTCTTTTTGCTTTAGGAACTTGAGCATATGCAACACACTTAAAAATTCATAGGTGTGAAAACATTGCATTTGTATCCACTCCGAGCCTCCTGGGGTATCCTTTTCTTGATACTATTAGATGGACATCTATTGAGTAAATATACTGAACATGCTGCAGCTTCTGCCTAAAAATTTCTTTCACAATCCTTTCTCTTTAATCATGGATCTCATCATTTAAAGGATAATATGATTCTTCTGTTCAGCTATCCCATTTTGTTGTGGGTATAGGCAATTATAAACCGGTGTCATATCCCATATTCTCTACAAAATTCTTGAAATGAATTTGAAGTGTACTCACCCCCTCAATCAAATCTAAAAGTCACCAGTTTGCACTTAATTTTTACTTAAGTATGCGTCTTAAAATTCTTGAATACAGTAAGACTTGAAGATTTTTCTTTACGAAAGTAGACACATACCTTTATACTATAATCGTATATGAAAGTATTAAAGTACTTATTACCTCCAAACGACATAGGATCCAGTGGTCCACATATATCCATGTGTACCGATTGTAGTGGCTCCTTCACTCTCTATGCCTTTCCTATAGGAAAATAAATTATTGATTGCTTTCTTAGTACATACCCTTCACAAACATTATTTGGTGCCTCGATTTGTGGTAGACCATGCACCATTCCTCCCGTCTATAAGAGCTTTAATCCATTGAAGTGAAGATGGCCGAAGCGAAAATGCCACTTCCATGACTCATTTTCCATGAGCCTAATGAAGCACTTTTCCTTCTTAGTATTATGGTTTAATGGGAACATGAGATTCTTCGTTATTGGAACACTTGTAATTAGTATCCCACTTGTATCTTTAAGGAAAAGAGTGTTATTCTCCATGAGAATAACGTACCCCTTTTGGAGTAATTCTCTAATGCTAAGAATATTGTTATTCATGCTTGGAATATAGTAAACATCGGAGACGTATTCTTCTTAGCCATTTGTTTAAAAGATTTTTATTCATCCATTTCTTTCAACAGATAGTTTTGAAGAATCTCCACTGTTATATTTTAACAAACTCCTTAGTTGAGTTCAATAAAGAACTCCTTTCTTCCACACATATGCTTGCTTACACCAGAATTAAGGTACCAAGTGTCACCTCGACCACCAGCTTTATTATGTACCAATAAAAGAGTAGAACCAATACTCTCATTGTTATATGCTTCTCCAAGGTTGTATTGGTCCCTCATTCTTCCTTTCGAACATTTTGAGGCATAATGTTCAAGTTGGCTGCAATTATAACATTTAATCTTCTTTTTCCTTTCCTCAAGGATTTTTACGTTACCACGCCATTGTCCTCACCCTCGTTCATGAGAACCTCCACGCCGTGAACTTTATGAACCACTATTTACTTGTGGTTTATAAGGACTTAGTCTTGACTCCAAATCTTAGTTAAGTTATGTGGATGTTATATACTTTTGCATGCGTTGTTTGTTAACTCGAAGACATACTAATAGCCACTCTGCTATTATCTTCTTCAAATCTGTTGATTCATCAATAGCCGTCATCACATTCTCAAAGTTGTATATGAGAGATCGGATAATCTTTTTCATGAATTGAAAATTGTAAACTTCTTCTCCACTTCTTTTCATTTAATTTACAATTGAAAGGAACGCGAATATTAGTTGGAGACATTTTATCCTTTATTCATATGGGCGGATCTGAAGTCTCCCCTTAATGATTGAAGGTGTACTCTCATAACACGATCAAAAAATTTGAATATGGTTTTGATAATATCCCATACTTTCTTACTCGTCGTTGTTTCGGTGATCTTCTTCAATGTTGAATCTTCTGATCCTTAATAGATTAAGTACAACATCTTCTTGCCTTTCTTTATTTGGTCTCAAAGAGTGTTCTTTTGCTCATCGATGTAAGCAACCCCTTATTCTGCATTCTTCGATAATCTTTGTAACCTCTGCCTTAATGTGCATTCTATTATTGGATATTAGCTTGTATGGTACATCGTATCTGTTGATGATGCTCTTTCGTATAAATTATGTTACTATTGTTACGATCAATACGATGTAGGATCCTGCTTCGACCCACTTAGTGAGGTAATCTTTTTCAATTAGGATTAACTCATGGACATTTGATGATTTTATAGTTTCCTTCTCGATGATATCGATTCCACGAGTTAAAAAGGTCCAAGATAATGTCAAGTTTCATAGTTCCCTCGGGGGTACATGCTGTAAGTTTGTGAATTATTATTTGCATACATCCACTTGCACTTTATTCATATGTTTAGGAATTTCCACCATGGAGGCTAGAGTAGCCAAGGCATTAGCGAAGCTGTTCCGAGCTCATAGGAGATAAAAAAAAATTGAACATCATTGAATGAGGAAGTGATTTCCTCTTGCTATTCATAATAGGCCAATAAATTTTCCTCCTTGATTTTTTAATTTCCTAGGAATTGGCAAATGATGAGGGAAGAGTCTCCATACATGTCAATTTTTTAGATTCATCTTTCGTGGGCTATCTCCAACACCATAATACAAGTTTCATACTTGACAATGTTATTGGTGCAATTAAAGTTTAGCTTGATGGCGTCACTGTGTTCAAAATGTGAATCTGGACTAGATTTGTGTTGCTAGGCACCTGGGATAACCTTTTATCGTTACCAGAGTCTTAAAAACACCAAAAGTATATATTTTACTTATGATATGAAGGTTTTTAGAACTACCATTAACCCATAGGTCTTTGGTAAGTGTCTCAAGCCTTCCCGAACGAAGTAAAATTCTAGCAGTCTTGAAACGAGGTGTATAGATGGTTTATTTTTAGGCCTCTTAAGGCCCTTGGGTATTTAGTGAGGGGTTATTCAGGGTATCTTGAGGTTTGGGCTTTATTGGGCCATAGGGAAATTATGACAAGTTATTGTCATATTTATGGAGCATAATGGGGTTTCTATAGTAAGCAAGGCAGACTTGTCAAACCATGTGAATCTGATGTTGTTTATAATTTTGTACAGCACTGCATGTATACTTTAGTAATTCATATTATTATAGATTTGATTCCCCTATTATTTGGCATCATTTGTGGGAAATGAGAAGATTTTTATCACAACATTCTCCAAATTCGTCACCATAAGTACTGAGCATTCTCATCATTCTCATGAAGGAAGCCATATTCATTATGAGATTAATGTTAAGGGGATGGACCATTCGCTATCTAAGTACTCGCCATCGCTAAATGATGTGAGATTTCATGAGTGATCTATCCACTGATTATAACCCGATAAGCATCATTACCGTCATGAAACTTCTTTAAAGTCACCTACCATAAACCCAGGTCATGGCAGCTATAGAGATGTATGAGTGTATAAGTGTGTAGAAGGGGATGAGTATAAGAGGAAATAAGACAATGATGTATAGTGGTTCAGCCAATTTGGCCTACATCCACTGTGACTGTGTGATCCACTAAGTATGGGCACTAATGGCCTTGGATACAATGCACATAACCCTCTCTCTCTCTCCTGTGTGTACAAACAGGGTCTTAGCTAGGGCTACAGTTAATTGATCGATCCCTTGTAGGGTTGTAGGTGACAAGTATATATAGGTCTTGGGGGGTGTAGTGTACCCCCCAAGTATGCATGGTGCATATGAATGATGATCTAGCCAATCTCCTGTTGACACCTGTAGATGCCAAATGATGACATAATATTCCCTCACGTGAGGGTGTGATTTGGTTATAATGGTCTTCCACGTGCCATGTGAGCCTCACGCGCACTGTTCCACGCATCTCCCAAACCACGCGCTGTGATGACGTCACCCTCGGCCTATGAGACGAGGCCGAGGGCAAAGTTCCTCCCGGAAGTGTCTGGCCTAATTCTGGCCTCGTACTGTCGTACCGTCGTAGGGGTCGTCCGGAGCCTGGGAAGGGTCGACCCCTCGCAGGGTCGTCCGGAGCCCGGTAAAGGGTCAGCCCCTCGTAGGGTCGTCTGGAGCATGATGAAAGGTCGGCCCCACTGAGGTGTCGTATGGAGCCTGGTGGAGGGGTCGGCCCCTCGTAGGGTCGTCTGGAGCCTGGTGGAAGGGTCGGCCCCTCGTAGGGTCGTCTGGAGCCTGATGAAGGGTCGGCCCCTCTGAGGGTTCGTCTTGAGCCTGATGAAGGGTTGGCCCCTGAGGGGTCGTCTGTTTGGAGGTAATCCTCAGCCAGGCCGAGGATATAAACGAGTATATCAATCACCCCCCAGCCCTTAGCCATAGGTGCTGTTGAGATGGCTGAGGGATAGTGTTGTAAATGAGATGCGTGTATGATCAGTTAGGTGACTGACACCTGGGCAGATACTCATTGCTATTCCAGTTTCTAAGGCATGGCGGCTGCACACTTTGCTTGGGGCCTTGCACCCTAATGATGCCTTCCTCGTGGGCTGTGTCCTGCCTTGGTCAATGGGCCCACTCATTACTAAGGTATTTAAGAGATTTTTGAACTCTCTCTCTCTTCTTCTTATGTCTTCCATATTTGCTTCTTGTATGGTTTGCTGTCTTCCATATTTGCTTCTAACCTCTCCCTCGTCTTTCTTGAGGGTGAACAAGAGGTGATCCCCTGCGTTGGCCCTCATTATAGCCGAGGAGTCAAATTACCAACTGGTTTTTTAATAAAGTTTTCCCTCGTCTTTCTTGAGGACAGTGGTGGGGTCGTCCCCTCTACTGGTTCCCATTATAGCCGAGGGATCAACTTACCAATTTAATGGTTTTTGAAAAACGTCGCTAATGCCATTTAACACAAGGTTAAACTGTATAAGCAACTTCGAATGTTTGTTGGAGAAACCCTTTTCTTTTGAAAATTAAAATTATAAACAAGATGTGTTTACAAAGAAACTTATGTACGAGAGTAATTAAGATTGTATAATCAGTTTTTAAAACTAAGGCAGTTTCAAAAATTCAGCACACTTATAGAATGAGATGAGTAGATGAAGATAATCAACACAACAATTTTAACGTGGTAAAACTTCTCCCAACAGAGGAAACATCCACGGTGACTTCTAAGTCACAAAAACAAAAGTCCACTAATAAAAAAAGTTAGTTACAAACTATACAACATGCAAGCACACAAATCAACCTATTCTAAGTTTAGGAATATACCCACTTGGTTCCTTCTAACTTCTGATAGATCTGATTTGTTGATGATGTTCTCCAGTTTGCTAACTTCCCTTGCTTTAGCTTCTTTACGTCGACTCAATGATTTCAGATCTTAAACACAACACTTCCAATGTAGTAGTGTGTTAAGTGTTAGTGTAGTGATTCCTATTCACATGAACTCACAGACACTTATATTTACAAACAGTCCTATAAAAATTACATATACAGTCTATATGCAGTGATTTTTATTTAGTTCTTTCTCACAGAACTCAAATCCTTTTGACCTTTAAAGATAACCCAGATTCCACGGAGATCTTGCTTCAAAAATCGGACAAGACCTTAATCAATCTCTTTTGAAAACATTTATGAGATTGAAAACCCTCTAAGTGCGAATCCAACTAGGTCAGGATTAAGTTTCATAAGAAAAGAAACCAGAAAACATTTTCAAACCAAATAAGTAAGAATTTCTTAAATCAAGTATAAAAAAATGCAGATCTAGTGAAAATGTAACATATAGTATGTAGATCTAACGTTTCTATGAAAAAGAAACTATATCTTCACACAAATGTTTAAGTTGTGTACAAGATCTAAAGATCACGAGGTTACAACAACACAAGAACAAACCTCTCTCTCTCTCTCTCTCTCTCTCAAACACTCAGATTGTGTTTGGGTTTGAATATGCGAAGGTTTGTTTCAGAGAAGGTGAACTGTTTAGGGTTAGGGTTAGGGTTTGGATAACAGGTTTTTCTTTCTCTCTCTTCTCTCTTCTCTCTTCTCTCTCACTTCTCTCTTCTCTCTTATTTTTTTTTCTCTCAGAAAGACGAATGACCAAAAGTTCTCTAAGGCTGAGAAGTGAAGGGTATATATAGTGCCTGGGGAAGGTTCTGGATGATCGAGGCAAATCAATGGCTATGATGAAGTCTTGCAAGGTTTGACCTGATCCTATGGTTATAAAACAGCGGTGGATTAAGATGGTTCTGATTGGTTCAAAAGGTTTGCACTGGGATTAACTAAGAACGCATGCAGACCCTTGATAAGGAAAGATCCAACGATCACCAATGCAACTGGCTATCCTCTCACATAACAAACACAAACTAACGCACCAAAAGGATGACAAGTGTTGGCTGGTAAGAGGCTCTCACACGCGCGTCAAACTAATTACAAAACATCACCCTAAAGTCTCTAGCGCTTTGAGATCGTACCCAACCAAACATTTCAGTGAAAAATGAAGTTTCTAAAATAGTATATTAACCCCACAAACTTCAAAATCCCTTTTATTAATAAAAACATTTATTTATAAAATGTTTAAAAATGTTTAAAAAATATCTAAAAATATTTAAAAATTCCCAAAAATTATTTAAAGCTCCAATTAAAGGGGAATTAAACACACACTCAATTTTAAGCAATATTAACACATGTATGCACTTCTAATTGTGTGTAGTGTGATTCATTTTATACCATCATTGATCTTTGAAGAGGATTAGAGAGTTAGGATCTGAGGCTTTTTGGTTTCTAGGATAGACAACCAATTTTGTCAATATTTCCAAATTAGTTGAGCACTTATACAATGTAGACTTAAGCAAGTCAAAGGTATAAGGTGCTTCAATCTCCCCCTTTGGAAATATGAGACAAAATCTCCTTTGAGTTAGCTTAAAACTCGTAGTGAACCAAAAAAAATAAAACCTAGTCCTATACAAAAGATACTATCTACCCAATTCCTAGAAAGTCAAAAATTACATAACTCAACTATTTACAAACTTTTACACTAGAAGCGGTAGATAATCAGTAGAAGAGATTCCTGCAAATATACACACTAAGATCAAGCAGTTTAGATGAAATGTGAACAAAAAGAAACTCATAAAACTCAAATTTCTCCCCCATTTTGTCTCAAATGGACAAAGGGTAAAACTTAAAGTCTTGAGAGTTTAATCAGCGCAAACCATGCCTATAGAATTTCGCAAATACAGAAATCTATTATAGTCTAAAGGTTTAGTGAACATGTTTGAAAGTTCCAGATCAGTAGGCAAGTAATGAATTTCTAATTCCTTAGTTTCAACAAGTTCGCGAATAAAATGATGCCTTATTTTAATATGTTTAGTTCGCGAGTGTTGAACCGGGTTTTTAGATATGTTAATGGCGCTTTGATTGTCACAATACAATTGTAATTGTTCTTCTTTAATCCCATAATCACTTAACATCTGTTTGATCCATAACAATTGAGCACAGCAACTTCCTGCAGCTATATATTCGGACTCAGCCGTAGATAAAGATGTGCAATTCTGTTTTTTGCTACTCCAACCAACTAAATTATTGCCGACATAATAACAGGCACCTGATGTACTTTTACTATCATCAGTACAACCGGCCCAATCAGCATCAGTATACCCTATGATGGTGCTACAGGTATCCTTAGTGTACCTAAGTCCAAGGTTAAGAGTGCCTTTTATGTACTTTATTATACGTTTTACACTCAATAAATGGCTCTCTTTAGGGTTATTCTGGTAACGAGCACACAGACATACAGCATACATTATGTCTGGTCGTGAGGCAGTTAGGTAGAGTAGGCTACCAATCATACTATGATAGAGTGTGGAATCAACTGACTTTCCAGTTTCATCTTTACATAATTTAACAGTAGTACTCATAGGCGTTTTGGCAACTTTAGCATTATCTAAGCCAAATTTCTTAACAAGGTCTAAGGCATACTTGGTTTGAGATACAAAAAGACCATCTGAATTCTGTTTCACTTGAAATCCTAAGAAGAGTTGTAGCTCCCCCATAAGGGACATGTGAAATTCCTTATGCATACTAGCAGAAAAGGATTTAACTTCGGATGAAGAAGTTGACCCAAAAATGATGTCGTCTACATAGACTTGGGCTATAATAATGTTACTGTCAAAATGTTTGACAAAGAGAGTCTGGTCATTTCCTCCTCTCTTAAATCTCTTATCCAACAAAAAGTTGGAAAGGCGTTCATACCAAGCTCTAGGAGCTTGTTTTAAGCCATACAAAGCCTTTTTTAGACGAAAGACATGGTTAGGGTATATAGGATCAATGAACCCTTTGGGTTGTTCTACATATGTCTCTTCGGACAAAATCCCATTTAAGAAGGCAGATTTGACGTCCATTTGATAAAGTGTAAATTTTAAGTAACAAGCTATGGCGAAAAGAAGTCGAACAGATTCAAGACGAGTGACAGGAGCAAATGTCTCGCTGAAATCTATCCCTTCTATTTGAGAGTAGCCTTGAGCAACAAGTCTAGCTTTTTTTCTAAGAATCACCCCATTTTCATCAGATTTGTTCTTAAAAATCCAACGTGTTCCAATAACATTTTTATTTTGAGGCCGAGGTACAAGATACCAGACATCGTGAATAACAAATTGTAAAAGTTCTTCCTGCATAGCAGAAATCCAGTGTGTGTCATTCAATGCTTCATTAACATTTTTCGGTTCCACAAGGGAGACGAAACATGCGTAATTAGCATAATTTCTTAACTGGGATCTAGTACGAACTGGCTCATTAGGATTACCGACCACGTTGTCAATGGGATGATCTTTAGATACCCAGCCAGGTACTTCTGGACTCTCAATAGGTAATGAGTCATCTATTTATGGTGAATCAGTTTTGAAATCATTTTCAGATTCAACCACAATAGGTGATTCAGATATCTTATTTTTGACAATAGTGTCACTTACAATTACATTTATCGATTCCATAAGAGCCTTAGTACGCAGATTGTATATACGATAAGCACGATTGTTTGGAGAGTATCCTAAGAAGATGGCTTTATCACCACGAGTTTCGAATTTAGACATATGTTCTCTATCTTTACAGACATAACACTGACTTCCAAAGGTTCTTAGGTATTTCAAATTAGGCTTCTTACCGTACCACAACTCATAAGGGGTTTGTTTAGAGTTTTTCCTAAGATAAACCCTATTAGTGATGTGACAGGCAGTTCTAATGGATTCTACCCAAAAGTATTTAGGTAGGGATTTGGCATGCAACATGACACGTGCCATCTCTTGAAGAGTTTGGTTTTTCCTTTCAGCAATACCATTCTGCTGAGGAGTTTTAGGGGCACTAAATTCATGTTTGTAACCGTTGTAGTCACAATATTCAACTATTCCTGTGTCTATGAACTCTCCCCCTCTATCACTATGAATGCGATTGACTTGTGTGTCCTTCTCATTTTCAATTCTTAGAAGAATTTTCAAAAAATTCTGAAACGTGTCAGATTTATGTTTTAAGAAGGCAACCCAAGTGAATCGTGTGAAATCATCAACCATGACAAGTATATAACTGTGTCCACAAAGACTAACAGTTCTAGAGGGACCAATAAGGTCCATATGGATGAGATCTAAAGGTCTAGAGGTGAGGATGTCTTTAACCTTTTTATGCAAAGTCTTAACTATTTTTCCTTCCTGGCAATGACCACAGACAACACTGGAAATAGGTTTAATTTTAGGAATACCTCTAACAATCTCTTGACTAGACAATCTACCCAGGATATCATAACTTAAGTGACCCATACGATTATGCCAGATCTCATTGTCATCCATTCTGACAATGTTACAAGTTTTAGAACTAGTCTTGACAGTATAACAATTGTCAGGTGTTCTAAATCCTGTAATAATGCATTCACCTTTATCATTTAGAATTTTACAATTGTTCTTTGAAAAGGTGACAGTATGGTCAGAGTCACAAAATTGTGATATACTTAGGAGGTTGGCTTTAAGGCCTTTAACTAACAAAACATTTTCGAGAACAGGCATTCCTTATTCTTTTAGGGTTCCTTTACCTATGATCTGAGATGAAACACCATCACCAAAAACTACTTTCCCACCAGCAAATCTGGTTTTGTTTAAAAGTTTGGTTTCATCTCCTGTCATATGTTTGGAGCATCCTGAATCTAAATACCAACCAGATGAAGTGTGTTCAGCTTTTAAGGCAGTGATAACAATGTTACACTTCATTTGGGGTAAAAGATCATCTTTTCTAACCCAAATAGCTCTAGTTTTAATTTTACGCAAGTTTGCCCTCATTTGATAAAATTTTCGAGACACAGTTTTTTGTCGAAAAACATTTGGAAAAGCAAACTGATTGTTGTGAAAAAGTTGAGCTTTTGGTTTAGGAAAGTTTCTGGGAGCCTTTCTCTTTGGTCTTTCTATTTCTGTAGTTAGAGTTCTTATCAGGCTGTCTTGGAAGGACATAATTGTTATGACTTTGCCTAGAATAGTTAAAGTTCTTGTAGACAGAAGTGTTGTAAATAGGGGTATTTAGACGCCTAGCATAACAACTTTCAAAGGAATGACCATAAATGTCATAGTAGGAGAAATATTGATTGCTTGAGGGATGAATTTCCTTAGGAAAACTTCTAAAGATAGGTTTGACAGCATTCTGTTCAGAAGTGTTCTTCCTAGGAGGTATGGTCTTATAGGTAGAATCAGCCTTTCTGATCAAAGGACAGACGTATTTAGTCTTAAGTGCAGTGTCAGCCTTAGAAGTACTAGACTCTCTAATGTCTTTCTGTTGTTGTTTTTGATCAAATTCATTTTTAATCAAATGAAAGTCTGGACATGTTTCAATTGGTCTTTTTCCCCCAGACACAAACTTAATAGGTTCAAGTTTAGTAGTTTGTGGTTTGTTCTTAGGGCAAAATCCAATACCGATTCTATCATCAGAATTGGTCTTGGAGTCAACAAAAAAGTCAGTAAAGCAATTTGAATTGTTTTCAAACTTAGAAAACTTTTTGAAAACAGTAGCTGTCTTTGTTTTTGCTTCCTCCAATTCTAATAATGTTCCCTTATATTTCATTTCCAGAATTTCATTAGTTTTAGTCAACTCTTTTAATTTTTGATCAAAAGTTTCAATTTCAGATTGATGAGTCAGACACTGGTTAGTGTACTCTTCAGCATTCAACTTTACAATAAGACTTAGATCATCTAACTTTTTAGTCAGGTCTCTAACAGTCTTCTCCAATCTAGTGCCTTTTTTAAGAGTTTTAGCATACAAGGTATGGATATCTGGGAGGTCATCTGTGTCTGAGTCGCTAAGTGAAGTGTGTGTAGTGACCCCTAACGATTCAGTTTTAGTACTCACGCACCCATTTGCATCGTCATTATCGAGATCACTTTGACTCACACACACGGAACTAGAACTAGCAACATTTTCAGACAATAAAGCATCTAGGCCAATCACAGGAGTATTCACACAAGAAAGAGTAGGAGCATCATTATCACACACAGGCATATCATCATTGTAAATGATCTTAGCATAAAAGTACATGCAAGGGTCAAGTACATTAGATGACTCAAGTTCCTCTTCATCAGAGTCACTTGAATCATTCCAAGTTTTACAGACATTGGCTCTATTGCGTGTGTTGGCTTTATTCAGATTAACTCTGCAGTCGTGAGCAATGTGACCTAGTTTCCCATATCTAAAACATTCAATCTTTTTAAGGTCTCTAGTGGGTATGGAATTATTGTCCTTAGGATGTTTGTCAAGGCCTCTCTCATTAGGTTTGGGATTAGACAGAGTAGGATAATTAGGCTTGCCTTGTTTAGTTACCTGTTTGTTTCGAAATTTGACAATTTTCTTAAATTGTTTAGACATTAAGGCAATCTGATTATCTAGTTTGTCTATATCACACTCCTCATCAGAGTCAGAGTTGGTCAAATTAGACTCAAGTTTGGGTATCTTAGAGGCAAAACTCAAGTTAGAGTTGGGCTATTTTCTTTGAGAATGATTTAATTGTTTCTTAAAGTCTAATTCCATTTCCACAGTCCTAAGTTTGCTACTGAGTAACTCAGGGGTAAGGTTTTGATCATTCATTTCCTCAATAGCATACCTCTTACTGTTGGTAATGGCCTTAGAATTTTAGAGACAATTTCATTCCTATCATAAGTTATACCATTAGCATGCAACTTAGTAACTATATCAGTTAAGTTCATGTAAAAATCATCAAAAGATTCAGAGTCAGACATGATTAAAGAGTTGTACTGCTGGATAAGCATTTGAGTTTTAGCAGCTTTAACTCTTGAGTCTCCTTCATGAGCAGTGATTAATGTGTCCCAAGCTTCCTTAGAAGTGACACAAGATGAGATTCTCTTGAACTCATACTCATTAATGGACATAAAAATGGCATTCTTGCCTTTATTATTATTTCGAGAAATAGTTTTCTCTTCTTGGGTAAATTCATTTAAGATTTTCTTTACCCACTCATCACTTCCTTCAGTGGCTGGTTTAGTAGGATAAGTGTATCCGTTTTCAATAATGTCCCAGACATCATCTCCTAAAGTCCCTTGGATGAAGGCAACCATTCTTACTTTCCAGTAAGCAAAGTTGTTTCCATCAAAGAGAGGAGGTCTGGACAGATTACCAAACCTTTCATACTTCTCGTCCATAGTTAGGTTTTTCAGAAAACGATTTCAGAAACACAAGATCTTTTGAAATAAAAAGTTAACAGGGCTTTGATACCAATTGAAAAACGTCGCTAATGCCGTTTAACACAAGGTTAAACTGTATAAGCAACTCCGAATGTTTGTTGGAGAAACCCTTTTCTTTTGAAAATAAAAATTATAAACAAGATGTGTTTACAAAGAAACTTATGTACGAGAGTAATTAAGATTGTATAATCAGTTTTTAAAACTAAGGCAGTTTCAAAAATTCAGCACACTTATAGAATGAGATGAGTAGATGAAGATAATCAACACAACAATTTTAACGTGGTAAAACCTCTCCCAACAGAGGAAACATCCACGGTGACTTCTAAGTCACAAAAACAAAAGTCCACTAATAACAAAAATTAGTTATAAACTATACAACATGCAAGCACACAAATCAACCTATTCTAAGTTTAGGAATATACCCTCTTGGTTCCTTCTAACTTCTGATAGATCTGATTTGTTGATGATGTTCTCCAGTTTGCGAACTTCCTTTGCTTTAGCTTCTTTACGTCGACTCAATGATTTCAGATCTTAAACACAACACTTCCAGTGTAGTAGTGTGTTAAGTGTTAGTGTAGTGATTCCTATTCACATGCATGAACTCACACACACTTATATTTACAAACAGTCCTATAAAAATTACATATACAGTCTATATGACGTGATTTTTATTTAGTTCTTTCTCACAGAACTCAAATCCTTTTGACCTTTAAAGATAACCCAGATTCCACGGAGATCTTGCTTCAAAAATTGGACAAGACCTTAATCAATCTCTTTTGAAAACATTTATGAGATTGAAAACCCTCCAAGTGCGAATCCAACTAGGTCAGGATTAAGCTTCATAAGAAAAGAAACCAGAAAACATTTTCAAACCAAATAAGTAAGAATTTCTTAAATCAAGTATAAAAAAATGCAGATCTAGTGAAAATGTAACATATAGTATGTAGATCTAACGTTTCTATGAAAAAGAAACAAGATCTTCACACAAATGTTTAAGTTGTGTACAAGATCTAAAGATCACGAGGTTACAGCAACACAAGAACAAACCTATCTCTCTCTCTCTCTCAAACACTCAGATTGTGTTTGGGTTTGAATATGCGAAGGTTTGTTTCAGAGAAAGTGAACTGTTTAGGGTTAGGGTTAGGGTTTGGATAACAGGTTTTTCTTTCTCTCTCTTCTCTCTTCTCTTTTCTCTCTTCTCTCTCACTTCTCTCTTCTCTCTTATTTTTTTTTCTCTCAGAAAGACGAATGACCAAAAGTTCTCTAAGGCTGAGAAGTGAAGGGTATATATAGTGCCTGGGGAAGGTTCTGGATGATCGAGGCAAATCAATGGCTGTGATGAAGTCTTGCAAGGTTTGACCTGATCCTATGGTTATAAAACAACGGTGGATTAAGATGGTTCTGATTGGTTCAAAAGGTTTGCACTGGGATTAACTAAGAACGCATGCAGACCCTTGATAAGGAAAGATCCAACGATAACCAATGCAACTGGCTATCCTCTCACATAACAAACACAAACTAACGCACCAAAAGGATGACAAGTGTTGGCTGGTAAGAGGCTCTCACACGCGCGTCAAACTAATTACAAAACATCACCCTGAAGTCTATAGCGCTTTGAGATCGGACCCAACCAAACATTTCAGTGAAAAATGAAGTTTCTAAAATAGTATATTAACCCCACAAAATTCAAAATCCCTTTTATTAATAAAAACATTTATTTATAAAATGTTTAAAAATGTTTAAAAAATATCTAAAAATATTTAAAAATTCCCAAAAATTATTTAAAGCTCCAATTAAAGGGGAATTAAACACACACTCAATTTTAAGCAATATTAACACATGTATGCACTTCTAATTGTGTGTAGTGTGATTCATTTTATACCATCATTGATCTTTGAAGAGGATTAGAGAGTTAGGATCTGAGGCTTTTTGGTTTCTAGGATAGACAACCAATTTTGTCAATATTTCCAAATTAGTTAAGCACTTATACAATGTAGACTTAAGCAAGTCAAAGGTATAAGGTGCTTCAGTTTTTAACAAAGTCTTCCCTCGTCTTTTTTGAGGACAGTGGTGGGGTCGTCCCCTCCACTGGTCCCCATTATAGCCGAGGGATCAACTTACCAATTTAATGGTTTTTAACAGTCTTCCCTCGTCTTTTTTAAGGACAGTGATGGGGTCGTCCCCTCCACTGGTCCCCATTATAGCCGAGGGATCTACTTACCAATTTAATGGTTTTTGACAAAGTTTTCCCTCGTCTTTCTTGAGGACAGTGGTGGGGTCGTCCCCTCCACTGGTCCCCATTATAGCCGAGGGATCAACTTACCAATTTAATGGTTTTTAACAGTCTTCCCTCGTCTTTTTTGAGGACAGTGATGGGGTCGTCCCCTCCACTGGTCCCCATTATAGCCGAGGGATCAACTTACCAATTTAATGGTTTTTAACAAAATCTTCCCTCGTCTTTCTTGAGGACAGTGATGGGGTCGTCCCCTCCACTGGTCCCCATTATTGCCGAGGGATCAACTTACCAATTTAATGGTTTTTAACAAAGTTTTCCCTCGTCTTTCTTGAGGACAGTGGTGGGGTCGTCCCCTCCACTGGTCCCCATTATAGCCGAGGGATCAACTTACCAATTTAATGGTTTTTAACAGTCTTCCCTCGTCTTTTTTGAGGACAGTGATGGGGTCGTCCCCTCCACTGGTCCCCATTATAGCCGAGGGATCAACTTACCAATTTAATGGTTTTTAACAAAGTCTTCCCTCGTCTTTCTTGAGGACAGTGATGGGGTCGTCCCCTCCATTGGTCCCCATTATAGCCGAGGGATCAACTTACCAATTTAATGGTTTTTAACAAAGTCTTCCCTCGTCTTTCTTGAGGACAGTGATGGGGTCGTCCCCTCCACTGGTCCCCATTATAGACGAGGGATCAACTTACCAATTTAATGGTTTTTAACAAAGTCTTCCCTCGTCTTTCTTGAGGACAGTGATGGGGTCGTCCCCTCCACTGGTCCCCATTATAGCCGAGGGATCAACTTACCAATTTAATGGTTTTTAACAAGGTCTTCCCTCGTCTTTTTTTAGGACAGTGATGGGGTCGTCCCCTCCACTTGTCCCCATTATAGCCGAGGGATCAACTTACCAATTTAATGGTTTTTAACAGTCTTCCCTCGTCTTTTTTGAGGATAGTGATGGGGTCGTCCCCTCCACAGGTCCCCATTATAGCCGAGGGTGGTTCTCTGTAGATGTTTCCATGCGTGCTAGAACTGATAACCACAGGATGAGGGGAAACACTAATATTTCTCATTAATTTTCAAAGTGTTCTGTTGGAGCGACTCTTATTACAACTATGGTCCATCAAGACCTTACAACACTACTGATAGTATTTGTTCAAATGATCTGCATTCCAGGGGTTGGAAAAAGGTTCCCCCTCTAGGTTTTCTAGTCCGTAGGTCCCAGGGACGACTTCATCGATGACCCTATATGGGCCATGCCAATTAGGATGGAGCTTGTTGGGATTTTGCCAAGTCATCTTGAGTACCAAGTCCCCCACTGCGATAGGCCTCTGTTTCACCCTCTGATTGTAGAACCTTGCGGTCTTCTGCTGGTAGGAGGCCTGCCTTATCTCAGCGTCCTCCCTTCTTTTCTCAATCAGGTCCAAGTCGAGTCTCCTCTCTTCCGCATTTTTATGGGGGTCATACACCTGGACTCTATGCGTAGGAAACTCAATCTCGGTGGGGATGACGTCTTCTGATCCGTAAGCTAGCATGAATGGGGTCTCTCCGGTAGAGGTCCTCACTGTCGTCCTGTATGCCCACAGCACGGCATATAACTCCTCGACCCATCTTCCTTTTGCCTCTTCAAGCTTCTTCTTGATTCCATCTAGGATTGTACTATTTGTAACCTCTGTTTGCCCATTGGCCTGAGGTCGGCCAGGGGTGGAGAAAAATTGTTTGATACTTACCCTCCCACAGTACTTCTGTAGAGAGGCATTCTTGAACTGAGTCCCGTTATCCGAGATGAGGGTGTTGGGGAGACCATATCTGCATATAATATTTTTCCAGATGAACTGGAAGGTCTTTTGCTCGGTGATCATCACCATCGGCTCCGCTTCCACCCATTTTGAAAAATAGTCAATGGCTACGATGAGGAATCGATAGTTATTGATGGCCCTAGGCAAGGGTCCTACTAGATCAATTACCCATACTGCGAATGGCCATGGGGATGTAATGGAAGTAAGAGGCTGATGGGGCTGGTGGCAAATATTTGACATTTGTCACACTTTTTTACATATGCCGCGGCATCTTTCCCCAAGGTCGGCCACCAGTACCCCTGGGTGATCACCCTCTTCGCTAAGGATCTGCCCCCGATGTGGCTTGAGCACGATCCTTCGTGCACATCTTGCAAGATGGAAGGGACTTCTGAGGGATGCACACACCTAAGTAAGGGGAGCAAAAACCCCTTTTTGTACAAGGTGTCTCCGATGACAGTGAACTTTGCAGCCCTATACCTCAGCTTCTTCCTTTCTTGCCTTGCTTCTGGCATCTCACCCTCTTTAATGTATCTGATTAGGGGGTCCATCCACGAGGCTTCTTGAGAAACATTCAGGCAATTTCTAAGTGTTCCCTCTGCGTCATCAATAGTTGGCCGAAGCAAAATTTCTACTGGGATCGTCCTCCTGATATCTGTTCTTGTTGCCGAGGCCAACCTAGCAAGGGCATCAGCACGGCCATTGTCGAGCCTAGGTACCCTCCTTAATTTCACTTCTCTAAAGCCCTTCAGTAATGACCTCACCTTCTCAAGGTACCTAGCCATCCTCTCGTCCTTAGCCTCGTAGGATCCTAGTATCTGATTCACTACTAGCCTTGAATCACTATGGACCAAAATCTGGCCGACACTAAGAGACTTGGCTAAGGAGAGGCCTGCTACTAAGGCCTCATATTCAACCTCGTTGTTGGAGGCTTTGAAGTTGAACCTCAGGGCGTATTCAACGTCTGTGCCATCGGGTGCTGATAGTATCAGTCCAGCACCACTTACGCTGTCACAGGAGGACCCATCAACGAAGAGGCTCCACAGAGTCTTTCCCTCTGAAAAATTTCCCTCAGAGATGGATCCCTGTCTAAAGATGTATCTTCCCTTTTCGTTTTCAGTCGCTTTCCTTCTAGCGGTGCTTGTCTCAGCCCTATCTGCGGGTGTGTCAGCGGGTCTGTCTTGTTGTGTATCCGTCTTCCTGAGGGTCTCACCCTCGGCCTCATCATCCTCCCATGTGAACTCATCCACGAAGTCTACCAATGCCTGCCCCTTAATGGCCGTCCTAGGCTGATACAGAATGTCAAACTCCCCCAGCTCTATAGCCCAGGCCATCAACCTGCCTAATTTTTCTGGCTTGTGTAAGACCTACCTAAAAGGAGAGTCGGTGAGGATGACCATTGTATGGGACTGGAAGTAAGGCTTCATCTTCCTTGAGGCATGGATCAAGGCGTAGGCTAACTTTTCCATCCTCGGGTATCTTTGCTCTGCCCCCTGGAGTGCCTTGCTGTTAAAATACACAGGCTTCTGTATCCCATCTTCGTCTCTCACAATGGCTGCACTGATGACCGACTCTGAGACGGCGAGGTACACATAAAGTCGTTCACCCTGTACAGGTCGTGACAGCAGCAAGGGAGACCCTAAGTATGACTTTAGGTCCCTGAAAGCCTCATCACACTCTTCACTCCATTCAAAGGCCTTCCTGAGGATCTTAAAGAATGGCAAACACTTGTCTGTGGCCCTAGACACGAACCTGTTTAAGGCAGCAACTCTCCCTGTGAGTCTCTGAACCTGTTTAATGGACTTGGGGGTCTTCATCTCAATAAGGGCCTTTATCTTTTCAGGATTGGCCTCGATGCCTCTTTGGTTGACAATGAACCCCAGGAACTTCCCTGCCCCGACCCCGAATACACACTTGGCCGGGTTAAGATTCATCTGGTATTTGTCCATCGTATTAAAGGTCCTCTCCAAGTCTGCCACATGATCCTCTGCCTTCAGACTCTTAGTCAGCATATCATCTACATAGACCTCCATAGACTTCCCAATTTGGTCTTCAAACATTTTATTTACGAGGCGCTGGTACGTTGCCCCCGCATTTTTGAGGCCAAAGGGCATGACCCTATAACAGTATGTCCCCTTGTCGGTGATGAAGGCTATCCTCTCCGAGTCTTCAGGGTTCATGAAGATCTGGTTGTACCCTGAATAGGCATCCATAAAACTCATGAGCTCATGGCCTGCGGTAGCGTCTACCATCTGGTCGATGCGGGGGAGAGGGAAGCTGTCTTTGGGACAGTTCTTGTTGAGGTCTGTGAAGTCCACACACATTCGCCACTTCCCGTTGGCCTTTGGGACAATGACTGCATTGGATAGCCATTCAGGGTAGATGACCTCTCTGATAAATTCAGCGTCTTCTAACTTTTTGACCTCGTCACTAATGACCTCATACTTCTCTCTAGAGTAAATTCTCCTCTTTTGCTTTACCGGCTTCACTCCCTCTACCACATTGAGCTTGTGGCACATGATTTCAGGGTCAATACCTGGCATATCTACATGACTCCATGCGAAGACGCTTCGCCTTCTTCTCAACAGTTTAATGAGGTCTTCCTTGATGTTGGGCCTCAGAGACTTGCCGACTTGGACGGTTTTTTTCGGGTCATCCTCATCGAGGATGATGGATTCTACCTCTTCCGCGGCCTCTCCTTTCTTTAGCTTCATCTCATCCCTGGGGTCTAGGGTATCAATATTGTAAGTGGTCGTAACCCTCTTGTGTGCCTCCCTTTCTTCAGCGGAGTTGTAGTAACATTCTTGTGCTGTTGTCACTTCCCCCACCCCGTAAGGGGTAGGAAATTTGATCATCTGGTGGATCGTAGACGGCACAGCTTCAAACCCCTTGAGGGCCACACGCCCCAGTATGATGTTGTAGGCCGAAAACACATGCTCATCCATCACAAAGAAACTGACCTTCTTGGTGAGCCATCTCGGCCATTCGTCCCCCATCCGGACATCAGCCTCATACACTCCAAGGGGATGAACCTTTTCCCCACTGAACCAAATCAGTGGATGATGGTACGGGACAAGTCTAGCACGACTGAGACCTAAGGCTTTGAAGCATGGCTAAAACATCACATCTGAAGAGCTACCTCCATCTACCAGTATCCTCGGCACCTCACACCCGTGCACCCTGGAAGTGATGACGAGAGGGTCATCATGTGGGGCTAAGAGGCCTTTGAAGTCCATTCTTGAAAATCCCACTATCAGAGTGTCCATATCAACCTTTTTCCTCTTTTCTGACTTGACCTCCAGAGAGGTTGAGTGTACCGTCTTCGTCACTGCTTTGGCCTCGTCCACATGGGCCTTCCTGTCGGCGACCTCAGACCCTCCTCCTGCCAGACCCCCGGAGATCATTCCCACCCCGAGTGAGATCATATTAAGCCTCTTGATAGGGCCGTGGTCGTCTCTCGGCGGGAGGTCAGGGTCGTCCTCATCATCGGAAGGGTCGTCCCCTCTTTTTTGAAGACCTTCTCTACATGCATCGCCTCGCTTCTTTCTGGGGTCGTCCCCTCGGCCCCTCTTGAAGGCACCTTTGTCGACGTACTTTCTGAGCTTCCCTTCCTTCAGCATCTTCTCAATCTCATCTTTCAGAGCAAAGCATTTGTTTGTTACGTGGCCGTGGTCTTGGTGAAATTCACACCACAGGTTCTTATTCCTCTTGCCGGGGGCTGCCCTCAGCTTCTCAGGCCACTTCAGGGACCGGTCACTCTTTATCTCATTGAGAATCTGTTCACAGCTGACCATTAGAGGGGTGTAACCAGCGAACTTGTCATCCGTGGACCTCTTCTTCCCCTCTTTGTTCTTCTTAGGGTATTTACCCCCGCTAGCACCTCCTTTTTCGTCTTCATATTTTGCGGCCATCGCCTCTTCGGTGTTCATCACTTTTCCTGCTGTCGACAACAGCTTAGCCATCATCCTCGGAGGGTCTTCAGCAAGCTTCCATAACAGCTTCCCCTTTTGGAGTCCTCCAATTAGGGCTGTCATAGCTATGCTCTCCTCATAGTCTTCCACCTCCAACTTCTCTTTATTGAATCTGGCTATGTAGTCCCTCAGACTCTCATTCTTCCCCTGCTTAACATAAAGCAGGTGTGTGGTCTTCTTCTGTGGCCTCACCCCAAAGCAAAAGTTATGGATGAACCGGTCTGCCAACTGCTTAAAGTTTTCAATGGAATTTTTTGGAAGAGACGTGTACCGGACATGTGCAGCCCCTGTCAGGGTACCAGAAAAGGCACGACACCTCATCTCATCTGAGATAGAGTATATGTCTGCTGCTGATTGATACATCTCCACGTGGTGGACTGGGTTGGTGCTCCCGTCATATCTTGGGGTGACCACAGGTGGCTTGAACTTTGATGGCGTGGGGAAGTTGACTATCTTTGCCACAAAGGGTGAGCCTATGGTGTATCCCCTCTGAAGAGGGTCTCGGCTCTTCAGTATGTCGCCAATCTTATCCTCCAATCGCTGGATTGAGTCATTCCAGGGCCTCACAGGGTCGGCTTGGCCGATGTTATCCCCTGCCGCCTCTTTGAGGTGGACGGAGGGTTCTGCTGCGGTAGGCCTGTGTCGGCTATTTACTTCCCTTTGGCCGTCATCCCATCCCTGGGGTCGGCCATCTGCTGCCTCCCTCCTGGATCTCGCAGCACTTCTTGACCTGGACAATTTATCCCGCAGGTCATTTACTGGGCCTAGCCTCTCAAAGGCTGACCCCCTGCTCAAGCGATCAAAAGCAGAGCCTCTCGAGAGATCATCAGGATTTGGTCTCCCACACTTTCCTCTACTGTCCTGGAGAGGTCGTACAGTATTATTGGAGACCTCATAGGGTTCCCAGCACTCTATAGGGGCCTCCTCTCCCTCCGGATCGTCATACCTGTCCTCAGGGCAAGGGTTTCCTTGCCTCCCCAGGCGTAGACGCCGGGGGTCAGCAACATCCCTACGCCGCTGAGGGGGTGGCAGGTCTTTGCGTGGTGCCTGGGGTGGTCCCCTGGCCTCGTGCTGTCCCGGAGCTGCTGCCGGAGTAATCATCTCAGGTGAAACCCCTGGTGGTCTCAGTATGTTCTGGCTTAGAGCTGTGAACTGCTCCTGCATCATCCGCTGGCTTGCTGCCAGAGACTTTAGGGCCGCCGCCACATCAGCCATCTCAGACTGAGGCGGCGGCTGACTGGAACTGGGTCTTTCCCCCTCATCCGGCGGGGGAAGTGGTGGTGGTGGCATCTCAGGTGCCATGTGCTTGAGCTATGAAAAATTGAACTGAAGAAAATACTGGTGAGCTTGGGAACCTTAGTGGGTCTCTTTCAATGGTGAAACACCTCCTCTCAGGGGGAGTGTTGGTTTACCACCAGAGCGCCCAGTGAGGTTAAGCTGTACACAGGAAGAGATGTCTTCTCGTTCCCACAGACGGTGCCAAACTGATGATGCTGAGATTCAGCACCACCGGATAAGTGATAGTAAGCTCAAACAGTAGCAGCCATGGCATCTATAGAGATGTATGAGTGTATAAGTGTGTAGAAGGGGATGAGTATAAGAGGAAATAAGACAATGATGTATAGTGGTTCAGCCAATTTGGCCTACATCCACTGTGAGTGTGTGATCCACTAAGTATGGGCACTAATGGCCTTGGATACAATGCACATAACCCTCTCTCTCTCTCCTGTGTGTACAAACAAAGTCTTAGCTAGGGCTACAGTTAATTGATCGATCCCTTGTAGGGTTATAGGTGACAAGTATATATAGGTCTTGGGGGGTGTAGTGTACCCCCCAAGTATGCATGGTGCATGTGAATGATGATCTAGCCAATCTCCTGTTGACACCTGTAGATGCCAAATGATGACATAATATTCCCTCACGTGAGGGTGTGATTTGGTTATAACGGTCTTCCACGTGCCATGTGAGCCTCACGCGCACTGTTCCACGCGTCTCCCAAACCACGCGCTGTGATGACGTCACCCTCGGCCTATGAGACGAGGCTGAGGGCAAAGTTCCTCCCGGTAGTGTCTGGCCTAATTCTGGCCTCGTACTGTCGTACCCTCATAGGGGTCGTCCGGAGCCTGGGAAGGGTCGGCCCCTCGCAGGGTCATCCGGAGCCCGGTGAAGGGTCGGTCCCTCGTAGGGTCGTCTGGAGCATGATGAAGGGTCGGTCCCTCTGAGGTGTCGTATGGAGCCTGGTGGAGGGGTTGGCCCCTCGTAGGGTCGTCTGGAGCCTGGTGGAGGGGTCGGCCCCTCGTAGGGTCGTCTGGAGCCTGATGAAGGGTCGGCCCCTCTGAGGGTTCGTCTTGAGCCTGATGAAGGGTCGGCCCCTGAGGGGTCGTCTATTTGGAGGTAATCCTCAGCCAGGCCGAGGATATAAACGGGTATATCAATCATTACAATGAATAGTTTCTTGAGAGTGATGCAAAGATTGCACGCTTGAGGAGATAATTAATCGAAGAGATAATGGGGTATGAATCAAAGTCTCATGGACTTGATCATAATTTTAAAAGGATAATCCTCTCCGTAAAGACTCTTCCTTACGACGGTGATAATAATGCATTTAGATTTAAGATCCCCCACAAATACCATGTTAGCCAATGTGAATAAAGACGCATCTCCATTCGTAGGACTGCCAGTTGGTTAGATCGACATGTTGAGCGATCTCATTTTAGTATCCATGATGTTCCTATTGAGTTATCATCCCGTACCAAGTAGGATTTTAGGTCAGGATGACTTATAAAACTTCATCAAATATGTGTTAGACAGTTGACTCCAAACAAACCTCTTATGCACACCAAAGGACCGGGCCAGTAAAGTTTTAAGCCATGTATAGGCCTCATCATTCATTAAGGAGATGAAGGTAAGAGATCCTCTTAGGGAGTTCTTAGTACTAAAACTTAACACATATAATGGTAAGACTGACCTTGACCATCACACGTTTTGCTAAAAATAATCAATGTTCATGTGGTATTATAATGATGCCTTGATGTGTTGTCTTTTCCATCAACATTGGGCAAGATTAACCTTAAGTGGTTTGAGAATATAGATCCTATGTCGATTTCTATCTTTGCTAAGTTGGCCAAGCAATTTACAAGCTAATTTATTATCAAAGCAAGGAAGCGAAGGAGGTTGATTCTGTAATCTCCCTTTGCAATAACAGAGGGTAATCGCCGAGGTTGTATGCACCGAGGTACTGGGAGTTGTTTAATAAGATTTATAACTCTGTAGTGAGCAGTTAACAATCCCATTATTTAAGTCTAGCCTTTCCTAGTCAGATGATTTATACCAGTCACTAGCGAAGAAGTCAGCGTCATATATGGATAATCTGATGGCTCGCAGTGAGATTGGTGTTAATGTAGAGATGAGATCCTCAATGCATGTGATCAAGCTAATTGGTCTACAAACACAAGGAATAACACATATAAAAAAGCATGAAAAGGGTAGAATGCAATCGACCCCATAAAAAAGGTGGAAAACAAAATGCCTCTAAAAGAAAAATAAGGATGCCGACTAATATAAATGTTTATCAGGCAGTTAACACCTTTTTATAAGCTCGTACCCTAGATCAAGGACAAACCTTACTACAAAAAGTTTCCAAATATGCGAGGTGATCCCAGTGAGAGGGGCGTAAATAAAAATATACCTACTGATGCGGGGAAAATATTACGTATTTCACCCGTTAATCTACGCGTTACTAGCTCCCTCGGGTATCTTAATCCCTATATTTATACTCGTTGACCAGAAAACCTCTGTTTTATATGCTAACATGCTTTGCAGGGGTTAATTGAGCTTTTGTAAGTATTTAGGTACTTAGTATGAAGTTTGGACACATTCTAAGAAGTTTCGTACGAATCCATACGCGCAAGGGCATTTTAATCATTTCACAGTTTAGACACCTGGTCCAACATCTGCACGAAAGTTGAATCCCTATGAGAAATCTTTGCGTGGACGCAAATAGTTCATGATTCCTAGCTAGAATGAAGAAGTTATGGGAATTCTCGTGGAAGAGATTTACAAAGAAGCCAAAACAGGGGAAAGATACAAGACATATAGGTCCCGAATCGATTCGAACTCTGCCGAATCGATCAGGTCAAAGACAGTAGCAAAAATTCTTAGAGCCTAATCGATTTGATCCACATCAATGAAGTAGGTCTCCCATATCGAATCGATTCGGACCATTGCGAATCGATTCGCTTCTATGCAACTTCGAAGATCCCATGTTTTCAAATCGATTCGGACCTAGCCGAATCGATTTGGCCCTTCAAATTTTGTTTTCTTTAATTGCAATAATGCCACTAGTGTTTTACTATATATTATTTTTCCTCTTCAATTGAAGGGATATAATTCATTTTAGCTTAATTTTAGTTAGGGTTTGGGGTGTTGGGAGCTCTACTTCAATTTCTCTTTGGGTGATCCCCATCTGGTGTTGTAAGTCGTACTATTCATCATCCATACCATTAATATAGTTGTTTTTCTTTTATTTATTGATTTGATAACTTGTTTCCATGCTTTGTAGTTAATTTAATTGCTTTATTTATTGCTTTCCTTAGTTAATCAGTGTAAATTAGTTTAATTCATGTGTAGTCTTTAGTTAATTACGGTCGGGGTTACGTTTTCGCCATTAATGGGCGTCGAGCTCCGAAAGTTAGATTTCACATAAAATTGCATTTAATCGAAACCTCGCATATCAAAAGTCAGATTGTTATGCGTTTAACTTTCTTTGTCTTGTAACGTTAGTGTTTATAACGATAATCCGAAATTAATCCGCGTGTGACCATTTTTCGTTAGATGTTTAATCTCGTAACTTTGAATTGGACTCCTTATTGTGTGGTGTTTATGATTAATTGAATATGCTTGGTTAATAGCTTTTGAATCAGAATTCTAATTATTGGTTGTTTAGCTCGTGTGGTGGGAATGCGATCTCGACTCTCGCTTTTATATTGTTTAGCGTTAAATTATTTCTTTCCTTTTTCACCACAACCCCTTATTATCTTTTACATTTTTTTTCCTGAAGTAGTAAATTAATTACGATATATCAATATTTCGTGTGGATTTCTTACAATATCCGACTTACCGCTATACTTGTTTTGCAAGTCTAGTTGTAGCTTAGGTTTTTGTATGTGGGTGGGAGACGATAAAAATGATAAGCGTCCTCACACGAGCGCTCGGTTTTTTCCTCGACAACGGTGCCATTTTGATGCAAGGGAAACCGAGCGCTCGTTTAAGGGCACTGTCGTTGTTATTGGTTCCCCCTCACATACAAAAACCTAAGATATGACTACACTTGTGAGGCAAGTACAACGGTAAGTCGGGTATCATAAGAAATCCACAGGGAGTGTTTATTAGATTGGTAATTGATTTATCACTTCAGGAATAAAAATATAAAAGGTGATAGGTTGGTTTAAAAGAAAAGGGAGAAAATAAAGAAGTTAACTCTAAACAATATTAATTAAAATGAGAGTCGGGATCGCGTACCCGCCATGGGCTAAACAACTAATAATTAGAATTTCGGTTCGAAAATATTTAATCGAGCATTTTGAATCTACCACTAGACTTGACATCGTGTCATTTCGGGTCATGTTCGTTTCATATTTTGTTGTTTAAGACATCTAAACATATTATATTGCATGTAATTTATGTTGTATTGTCTTTTATTTTTAGGTATCTATACACATATAAGCCTTTCTCAGAACATCAGAGAAGACAAGGAGATTAATAGGCACTTAGTCCCTATATTAATTCTAATGGTGGTTGTATGCGGATATATATAAAATAGGTATCTAATCTATTATATGACGATTTGGTAGCAATTGATGTAAGGTGGGGAGCTTTAGTTAGTGGTCTTAACTATCAAATTGCTTTTGCCAACAACCCCTAATGGACTATTTTAGATGATTTTGTTTGTTTCATAGTACATATGGTGAGAAGGTGAGTACATATAAAGGCCGAGAATCTTTACTATGTTAGATGATTGTGTTCGGTTCATAGTTTAACGACTTTCATATTTTATGTCTCAATAATCAAAATGTTTTCATTCTATGCAGAATTTTCCTAGGAACATTAAAGGAGCCACTATTTTAGATAGAAATAATTTTCCTTATTTAAGGAAAATTACCAATACAATAGATAGTTATTTGGCTATTCTTCCTTGATGTAAAAGCTATGAGAGAAGCTTTTTCTCTCTTTTAAATAAATATCATCCTTATTTTTTTTAAAGGGACTTATTACTGGTTATGCTTGTTATGCTATGCATTTTTAGATTAGTAACTGATTATGTTTTTCTTATTAGCTAAAACTTTTTTAACTATGCCGATTCAAAGAGATATTTTGAATTCCTTATTCTATGCTCGAATAAAAGAGGAGGGGAAGATATATTTTGTTTTTCTTTTTGTTTACTGATATATTCTCTGTTTTTTGTTCTCTGGATTATGTGTTTCTAAGGGAGATTCATAGAGAATCAATAGTTTTAATAATAGTTACTAAGATTTCTTACTGAGTAGTAATGTTGCTAAGATTTCTTACTTGGTGCACATGGTTTTGAAAGTGTCTCGGAGATAAAATGTCAGACAAACGTTAATTCACTACTGTTGATGTAAAAAATTAGATCACTCTAATAATTCAATCACAGATAAATACATGAGACAAAAGATTTTAGAGTGGTTCAGCCTTATAAGAATGGCCTACGTCCACTGTTGTTTTATTGCTGAGTGTTTGTGAATTCTCGATTACAAGAAATTTTGTTCTGGATCCCAAAGTTTGGATTCAGGACCAAGTCCCCTTACAATGAGGATTGTACAACGTATTTATAGCCCTGAGGCTGTCATGTGAAAGGGTGATACATTAAATGATATACATATGAAAGGGTAATACATTTAATGCCTTTAAGTATGTTCGTCTAAATGATAAGCATTTAATGAACCAGTTGAACTATTGGTTATCCAGCTATTAATGCTTTGTTCAAGATGTAGCTCGGACCACCTGAGTAGCTCGGACTGCCTGAGTAGCTCGGTGCTAAAGAATTCCTCGGAGAGGTCTTGTTCCTCGGAGCATAAGAGTTCCTCGGAAAGGTATTGTTCCTCGGAGCATAAGAGTTCCTCGGAAAGGTCTTGTTCCTCGGAGCATAAGAGTTCCTCGGACCGTATGATCATCTCGGAAGTGCTTGTTGTTGCCATGTAAATAGCCACGTGTCTTCATATGATTGATCCAAGTCAGTAGATTAAATTTGGTATCAACATAAGCCCCCAATATTTCATAGTTCGAATTTTGAGGAGTATGGAACATTCTTTCTCGGAATACAGTAGCTTTAAATAGTCTTCCTAATTTTTAGGAGCGTTTCCCTTGTATTTATTTTCTCCCTCCAAATTCGTAGAATCATGATTTTTTGGACTTTTCTGCGTGCTTTGATTCCCTCGTTACTTTTCGTCTTTTTGGCCGTTGTTACCCGCTTTGGTTCTCGCGCCACTTTTCATCTTTTTAGCCGCCGATAACGTGATCATCCTTTTTGTAATCATTACTTCGCCAGTTCCCAAGGTAAGGTATTTAAACTTCACAGACACTTCATTCGTCTTCTACCTTTTCAAATTTTCATCTTCGAGTTTTTCATTGTCTTCTACTCTCTCGTGTCTTCATCTCTTCCATCGTCTGTCGTCATCAGCTCTACTCTTTTCCTGTAAGATCTTCTTCTTTCTCCTTCATTTCTTTTAATCACCATGGTTTACTCTGTTGAATCTCTTGACAAATTTCGATCTGATTTTTCCATTCCCTCTTGGGTTGCCTTGGAAGAGCTTTCTGAGCCTTCTAATTATTTCAATTTGGCTGAGGGACATTGGTTCCCCAGTCTCTTTTTTGCTGAGTGTGGATTTTCTTTTCCACCAAATCCTCTGTGTTTGGAATTCTGTCAGTACTTTGATGTTGTTCCTGCACGAATAGCCCCCAACACATGGAGAATAGTTAATGGGGTGCATAAATTAAATCAAGTGCATGGAACTCGTATAGGAATTCCAGAAATCATGTACTGCTATAGATGGGAAGTTAATGATAATATTTATTATTTAAAAACTACGTTTATAAATAGAGCCTTAGTAGTCAATCTCCCTGATGACAATAGGGATTATTTTGAACACGGGGTTGTCGTAAAAAATTGGCAACACCCTCCATTAACCGGAGATGAGGTTTACCAGGGTCCCAAATGCCCTCCTTTTGGCAATGGGATAGGTTATTTTTATTTTATTTTATTTATTTTGAAATCATGTTTGTTTTATGTTTGATAAAATGTGTTACTGATAACAATGTTTGTTTATTTGCAGTTGATAGTAAGAGAAGGTGCCCCAAAGAAACAAATGTCAATATAAGGCATTTGGGACTTATCTGGGGTCTGCATCAAAGGGTTGCCGACGAGCACATCAGATCGGCTTCGTATCTGCTCCAGTACAAGAGCTACACAACCTCCTTCACTGCTCGTCCAGTGATCATTGAAGCAGAGCCAGTACCAGCCTCTGCAAGTTCATCGCCTCAATCCCACATTCCTTTGACCGAAAGGATGAAGGAGAGAAGGACTCCTGCTCTGTTTGAGAAAACTGCCTCCGGTTATGGGGAGGTAAAAAGGATTAGGATTGATGTCCCAAGGGAGGGGACAAAGAAGACTGATGCGGCTCCTCCAGCTGCTTCTGCTAAAGTCGCCGAGAAGCCCGCAGTGGCTCCGAGCAGGCCTGCTGCTCCAGGAGAGGTGATTGTGATATCACCGACCAAGGGTTCTTCCTTGGCTGTGCCGGTTCCCCCGAGGAGGCTAAAGAAGATCTCCTCGGTCAATTTGGCTGATACCATCATTCAACCCCCAACTTTTGGGACTGAAGTTCCCACTTTTGTTCCCCTGAGCTCTGACATGAGCGCGGTAAGGTCCTTGACCATTCTCGAGGTCCAAGGTACTGAAGATAACCTTACTCGGGACATGGTTACTTCTTTGGCTGCTCATCACCTTGCTTCAGCAAGTCTCTTTACTTTAAACTTTTCATAGTTTCCTTTGTCATTTCTTGTTTCTAATTTGCTTTCTTTTTCTGTTCATAGTTGACGAGCTGCTTTAACATAATCCTGAAAAAGGATGAAGCCATTAAAGCCTCATGCTCCTCGTCCAGTGTGGATGGAGCTATGGAAGAGGATATCAAATCTTTGGAAGACTCCCGCCAAAAGTATGCAACTGATAAGGCTATCCAGAAGAAAAAACTTTCCTCCTCCGAGCAAGAAAAAGCTCAAGTTGCTGATGCCTCCAAGGAGTTGGAGAAGAAAAAGAATGCCTTGGAGAAGGCAAATAAAAAGCTTGAGGAAAAGCTCAAAGATGCTGGAGAGCTAGAAAATAAACTCAAGATTGCTGAGGAGAGGTTGGACCAGCTCCAGGAAGCAACTCGGCAGAAAGAGGAAGCTGAACAAAAGCTGAAAGCTGTTGATGATTTGTTGTCCGAGAAGCTTGCCTTGGAGAGGGCCAAAAGGAAAGCTGCTGTGAAGAAGTCCTTCAGCTCTGGCTAGGACAAGGGGTGGGATAAGGGGTGTGCTTCCATGGTCTCTTAAGTGGACTATGGTAGTCTAAAGTATTTTAGGGATGGATGGGTCGCTGCCCTTCAGGAAATGAAGGTCGACGAGTCATCCGAGCTCTTCCAGAGATACATCCCTGGTCCCCCTCCTACTCCGGAAGAATTAGAAGAGGACGAAGCTACCTCTGAGGAGTCTTCAATGGTAGTGGGAGAACATTCCCTAACCAACCAGCCTGCTGCCGAGCAAGTTGTTTCTTCTTCCGAGCAACAGCTGGTGCCTTCCGAACAACCCACAGTTCCCTCCGAGCAACCTACTTCCTCCTCCCAACCTTCCGAGAAGGTTTTGGGAGATAAGGAAAAGGTGTAATGTTGTTCGGGTTTACCTTTCTATTTTTCTTTTTTGTCAAATGTAACCCAGAATTTGTAACTCTGAATTTCACGATCTAATAAAACTTGAGTTCTTTTTGCATACTGTTGTCTATTTTCTGTTTGTACTCTGCTTGTTTCTCTTATTGATGATTGCTCTTCTTTCTCTGCTAGTTTCTGGCCAGGATGGATCTGCTATCTGCCAATAATACAAAGCTAATGCGGCAATGTAATGAATATTATAAGGCTGGTCACATAGACCTGAGTACATCAGAAGTTGCCGACATCCTTGGTCATGATGCTTCAGAACAGGCAGTTGGAGCATATCAGTACCTGAAATGTTTACTTGACCGAGCAGTGGCCAATAATGTGGCTTACTATAAAATGATCGAGGATCTCCAGTGTACCTTCGAAGACCTTCAGAATCAGCACAAGGAATCAACTGCCTTGCTGCATGAGGGGTACGAGAAGAAGTATACGTTGATCGTTGCTGACAAGGGCTACGAGAAGCTTTTTGCTGGGTATGATCTGAGGGAGAGAACTTTGAAGGGTGAGGTTGAACAGTGCAGACAGATTGCCGAGCTGCTGGAGCGAGAGAATAATAATTTGCAAAAAGAACTAGCACAGTTGAAGTCTGCAGCCTCTTCTTCAACAGCCCTAATCCCAGTGACTGACGAGGGATTTTCATTCTTAGAAGTTGAGAATGCCAAATTGAGGAAAGAGTTGGAGACTTTGAGGAGTTCTGGTACCTCGACATCTTCTCGTGGTCGAGCAAGAGCTCCTCGGGGACGAGCAAGAGCATCTCGGGTGCTTGTCGAGGAACAGAGGACAGCGTCTGCCTTAGAGAACCAAGCCTTCCAATTAATGGCTAAGAACCAGGCTTTTTCTGACATGTCAAAGAAAATTAGGGACTAGGAAAAATAGCTCTCTGCGCAGAAGTCAGTCCTGGAGAATAAGGAACTTTTTATTAAGAGTCTCCACGAGCAGCTAGAAAGGCTAACATATCAATTCCACAAACAGCCCAGGGAGTTCTGGATGGCTGGATACAACGAAGCACTGTTCCATTTGGACGATCATATCCAGAATGCCAACAATGAGGGCTACAAGCAAGGCTGGCTGAATGCCGTAGGTGTGCTGAAGCTCGAACAAGGACACTATCTGTGGGACTACCATGATCCCGGGTTGCTCGACTTGCCTGTGCCTCCATACAATTTGGAGATGGAATGGATCCCAGCTCGTGCCATTCCTCGGAGCTTAATTTCAAAGTATCTCGGTGACTACAATTTACATTCGCAGATCAAAGTATCTCGTCCCGAGCATCTTTTAGATCGACCGTCCGTGATGAATGTCAGGATGTTGAAGGACCTCAACTTCATCAATTCTCCTCAGTCTTTAAATGATCCGCCTGCTGGCGAGGAACCTGTATCGAAAGCTGAGGGGAAAAGACCAATAGAATAGGAATTTTTAATGTAACAGTTAGCATACATATCAATGTAATTTTCATTTTATTATCAATGTAACTTGTAATTTATTTCGAATTTAATGAAAGACTTTCATTATCTTAATTGCTATTGTCTTGTAAATATTAAACACTTTACATTTATGCATATATGTTAAAAGATAACTATATTATGTTGTTCATCGACCAACTTAGTAATAAAAAATTACAAGTATCAGTAATGTTGCTCGATCACTTAATAATAAAGTAATGCGTATAAAAATGTTTAGAATTTTTCCAACCAACCAAGGCTGTTAAATTGTGCTTGGAATATTTTCTCCTCGTCGACCAACTATGTTGGTGGGTTCTTATCCCCGACCAGCCATACTTGGTAGATTTTTCAATGTTTCTGACCAACCAAAGTCGGTAAATGTTCATTGTCGACCAAATACGATTAGTGGGTTTTTATCCCCGACCAACCATACTTGGTTCAGTTTGGAATATTTCGTTTCCTAGCCAAACAGGTTGGCATTTTTAGGAATATTTCTCCTCGTCGACCAACTATGTTGGTACAGTTTGGAATATTTTCTCCTCGTCGACCAACTATGTTGGTACAGTTTGTAATATTTCGTTTCCTAGCCAAACAGGTTGGCATTTTTAGGAATATTTCTCCTCGTCGACCAACTATGTTGGTACAGTTTGGAATATTTTATCCTCGTCGACCAACTATGTTGGTACAGTTTGGAATATTTTCTCCTCGTCGACCAACTATGTTGGTACAGTTTGGAATATTTTATTGAGTAGTCTGCCGAGCTTTGTCGAGTAGTGCGTAGCACTAGTATTCCCCAAATTTTTTTCAATAAACAGAGAGACTTGCAGAATATTTTCATTTTATTCATACTGATGGAAACTGCGTTACATATACATCACTGATAATACTTGCGCAGGTGCTCTGCATTCCAGGCATTTTTAAACTCCTCGCCTTCTAAAGTTTCTATTCGATAAGTTCCTGGTCGAACAACTTCTGTAACTCGGTATGGTCCATGCCAGTTTGCCTCTAGTTTATTATGCTTTTGAATTACTTTCTTCAGCACATAGTCTCCTTCTTTCAGGTCGCACTTCTTCACCCTCTTGTTGTAGAACAAAGCTGTTCGCTGCTGGTAAGCAGCATTTCTAATGGCTGCTTCTTCTCTAACTTCCTCGAGCATGTTTAAATCCATCCTTCTCATTAAATCGCTGACAGGGGAATTGAAATTCAGTACCCTGTGTGTTGGGAGGCCCAGCTCGGCTGGTATGACAGCTTCACTTCCAAACGCCAGCATGTATGGTGATTATCCCGTTGCTACTCGGGGAGTAGTTCGGTAAGCCCAAAGTACTGATTGTAGCTCGTTGATCCAGTTTGCTTTTGCATCATCCAATCGTTTCTTCAACCCGTTCAGCAGCGTTCTGTTCGTCACTTCAGTTTGTCCATTGCTTTGAGGATGACCTGGTGCTGAATGAACCTTCAAAATGTTTGACTGATGACAATAGGCAGCGAACTCCTCGTTATCAAATTGTGTTCCATGGTCTGTGATGAAGGCATGAGGGAGACCATAGCGACAAATGATATTCTTCCAAACAAATTGGTATACCTTCTCATATGTCATGTCAATGAGTGGCTCGGCTTCTAACCACTTAGTAAAATAATCCACTGCGACGACGAGGTACTTGAACCTTCCTCGGGTCGTTGGCAGTGGTCCAACCAAATCAATTCCCCACATGGCAAATGGCCAAGGGGAAGTTATGGGTGTCAACAATGCTTGTGGAGTTCTTCGGATAGAGGAAAAGCGCTGTCACTTGTCACATTTCTTGGCATAGGCTATACAATCTTCCCTCATCGTTGGCCAGTAGTATCCCTGTGTCATCACCCTTTGCAAAAGCGTCCGACCTGCTACATGTGCTCCACAAGACCCTTCATAGATTTCTTCAATCAATTCTTTCGCCTCGGAGGGATGCACGCATCTCTGAAAACCTTCTATAATTCCTCGTCTATATAAAAAACCATTAGTTAGTACATATCGAGCAGCTTTAAACTTCAATTTCTTGGCTGCAAGCTTGTCAATTGGCAATTCTCCCTCCTCGATATATACCCTGATGGGATCTATCCAAGATGGTCCTAAATTAAGGGTGATAAAGTTCATCTTCAGATCTTCATCTATACTCCGACCAGCTAACACTTCAATTGGGATTGTTCGTCGTATCTCGGTGCGAGTAGCTGATGCTAGTCGAGCTAGGGCGTCTGCTCTCGCATTCTCCATTCTTGGTATTCTGACCAGCTGAATAGCGGTAAATTCTGACAACAGCTCTTTTGCCTTTGCATGATATCTGATCATTAATTCTTCTCTAACTGTATATACTCCCATCATTTGGTTTACAATCAATTAAGAGTCATTGAAGATCACAACCTGCTGTGCCTCCATAATTTTTGCCAAATTAATCCCTGCAATCACGGCCTCATATTCAGCCTCATTGTTGGAAGCTTTGAATTGGAAACACAAGGCGTATTCCATGTCGACCTCGTCCGGAGTGCTCAGAACTATCCCCGCGCCACATCCTGCAGTGCAAGATGAGCCATCTACATATAGCCTCCATATAGGTAACTCGTCTTCAAATTTTTGATCAGTCAGAGTTCCTCGGTGAAATATTTGCTGCTTCCTTTCATCCTCCCCGGATCATCTTTTCTTGCCCTTTTACCAATCGGAGTTGGTCTGAGCTCAAATTTAATGACCTTGTAACATCCACTTGCCCTTTTACCAACCGGAGTTGGTCTGAGCCAGTGTTTGTTGATCCTGTAACATCCACAGGTTGATCAACGAGCAACTTTTGCTCCTCGGGGGTATCAGGATAGGTGAACTCTGCTATGAAATCTGCTACAGCTTGCCCTTTTAGTGATGATCTGGGTTCATAAATTATATCATATTCTCCGAGCTCTATTGCCCAGTACATCAATCTCCCTAATTTTTCTGGATTGTGAAGGGCTTGTCTCAATGGCACATCGGTATATACTACTATCGTATGAGCTTGGAAGTATGGCCTCATTCTCCTACTCGCCTCAATCAGCGCCAGTGCCAATTTCTCCAGCCTTGGATATCTGATCTCTGCTCCTCAAGATGCCTTACTTGTGTAGTAAATTGGATTTTGTACTCCGTTCTCCACTCTGATCAATGCCGAGCTAACTGCATTCTCGGACACTACAAGGTACAAATACAATTTTTCTCCCATCACCGGCCTGGATAACAGTGGGGGTGCTCCCAAGTATTTCTTCAAGTCTTGAAAAGCCTTCTCACATTCATCATTCCACTCAAAAGTCTTTCGGAGTGTCTTGAAGAATGGGAGACATCTATCAATTGCTCGTGACACAAATCTGTTGAGTGCCGCTACTCGTCCTGTGAGACTCTATACTTCCTTCTTCATTGTTGGAGATCGCAACCCTAATAGAGCTTTGATCTTTTCAGGATTTGCTTCAATGCCTCGTTGATTGATAATGTACCCGAGGAACATGCCTTCTCGTACTCCAAATATGCACTTCGTCGGGTTCAGCTTCATTGGATATTTATCTAGTTGATCAAAAGTTTGACTTAAGTCAACTAGATGATCAGCAGCTTTCTTGCTTTTTGTCAGCATGTCGTCAACATAGACTTCCATAGTGTCACTGATTTGTTCAGCAAAGACCTTGTTCATCAGCCTCTGATATGTTGCACCTGCATTTTTCAAACCAAAAGGCATAACATTATAGCAATAAGTTACCCTAGGGGTAATGAAAGAAGTACTCTCCCTGTCTTCAGGTTTCATTTTAATCTAGTTGTAACCAGAATAAGCATCCATGAAGCTCAGCAGCTCGTGTCCCGAGGTAGCATCCACCAGTTGGTCAATTCGGGGCAGTGGAAAGTGATCCTTTGGGCATGCTTTGTTGAGGTCGGTGAAGTCTACACACATCCTCCATTTGTTATTCTTCTTCTTTACCATCACCACATTAGCTAACCAATCTGGATATTTAACATCTTCAATGAAACGAGCTTTATGGACCTTCTCGACTTCCTCTTGTATAGCTTGATTCTTCTCAGGACTGAATACTCTTCTTCTCTGCTTCACAGGCTTGATCTCCTTATTCACATTGAGCTCGTGACATAAGAAGTTTGGGTCTATCCCAGGCATATCTTCATGACTCCACGCAAAAGTTTATCTTCCGCTTCTAAGGAAAGTTATCAATTCCTGTTTTAGTGAGGCTTCCAATGATGAACCTATTTGAGTAGTTCGTTCAGGGTGTTCGTCGTCCAGAATGATATTTTCAGTAGATTCCACCACTTGACCCTTCACGAGTTGCGACTCATCCCGAGGATCCAAGGTTTCAATTTCTACACCTTCATCCACTTGATAGGTAGTAGTCTTTTTCTTTGATTCTTCCAATTCATCTTGCTCGGTGGATGAATAATAGCACTCCCGAGCTACTTTCTGATCACCTTTCATAACTCCTACTCCAAAGTTTGTTAGAAATTTTAGGCATTGATGCACTGTAGATGGTACAGCCTCAAACTTCTTCAATCTTACTCTTCCCATGATGATATTGTACGATGACTGGACATTCTTATCCATCACGAAAAAGCATATTCTTTCTGTCCGACAAGCAGGCCACGTACCAATGAATATATCCAACTTGATCGTCCCAAGTGGAAATAATTTCTCGCCAGCAAAACCGATGAGGGGTCTGTGGTAAGTCTCCAATTGAGATAGCTTTAAATTTAAACTATCGAAACACGAGTAGAACGTGATGTCTGCCGAGCTACCGTTATCGACCAACACTCTTGAAATCATTACCTCTTTCATTCTCATTTTGATAACTAGTGGGTCGTCATGAGGATACAGAACTCCTTCAAGATCATTCTTTGAAAACTCAATGACCAATTTTTCTTTGTTCACCTTTCTCGGGCGATCTTCCTCAGCTAAATTTATTCGCTGAATGTACGAGCAAGCTTGAGCCTCTCCGAGGTAAGCTTTTCTTTCTGCAGTAAGGTCTCCTCCTCCTGCATCTCCTCCTGTAATAACATTACAATCAAATGACCCAAAACGTATAGAAAATACCTCTCATTCTGGCTGCCTTGGTTTCTTGGGAAGATCGGGGTCATCATATGGATCATCTTCATGGTTTCTCTTCTTTTTTTCCTCCGCTCGACGAGGAGATCTAGACCTCTCTCTAGTTCGGTCGCTGTTTCTTCTTTCACCTCCCCGATCAACATACTTTGCTAGCTTTCCTCGTCGAATGAGTTTTTCAATCTCGTTCTGAAGAGCTATGCAGTTTTTGGTCATATGGCCATGATCCTTATGGAACCCGCAGTATTTCTCCCTATTCCTCGTGTCAGGGTCTGACTTCATTTTCTTTGGCCAGTTTAACTCCTCGCTGTTCTTAATTTCTTCCAGGACGTGGTTGATATTTGCCTTCAAAGGCGTGTAATTATCAAATTTCTTCAAGACCTCCCATGATGACCTACTTTTGGAATGTTTGTCACCACCATTGTTCTTATGCTCTTTCTTCTTAGCTTTATCACCTTCCACCTTGGTTTCTTTGGCGTCCATATTCTTCTTCGCAGACATAGCCTCCTCGTTATTCATAATCTTGGACGCTTTTCCCATCAGGTCCGATATGAATCGAGGTGGATCTTTGGCCAAAGTGTAGTACAACTTGTTCGGCAGCAGTCCACTCATCAAAGCAGTAATCGCTGTCTTCTCCTCATAATCAATGACTTCGAGCTTCTCGTTATTAAAACGAGTTATATAGTCTCTAATACTCTCACCAGCTTTTTGTCTAACACTTAACAAATGTGCTACTCGTTTAACTGGCTTTGCTCCGAAGCAGAAATTCCCAATGAATAACTCGGCCAGTTGAAGAAAAGTTGAAATCTTACCCCGAGGAAGATTATTATACCATATCTGAGCAGATCCGGTAAGAGTTCCCGAGAATGCCCTGCATCTCATCTCGTCTGGGACGGCATATATATCGGCAGCAGCTTGATATTGTTCTATATGAAGGATGGGGTCAGTCTTACCATCATACTTGGGAGTCACAACAGGTGCTTTGAACTTCGATGGTGTTGGAAAATCAACAATGTCCTGGACAAAAGGTGTTCCCCGAACAAAGGTTCGTTGTAGAGGGTTCTTAGCCTTAACCATTTCCCCTAATCTATCCTCCAGCCTTTGAATAGACCCTTTCCATGCATCATTCCCTTCCTCGGGCTTATTGGTTCGAGCAACTGATCGCGTTGAAGTGGCTTCCTGGGATTTATCTCGACGAGAAGATGGTCGGTCATCGGATCCATCTTGACGAACAGTTGGTCGCGACTGGGCAAATCCTTCCCTTAAATCTGATGGTCGTCGAAAGCTCCTCGACGCTGCATTAAGAGGAATTTTGTTCCTCCTAGGACCTAATCGATCGAAAGGAGAAGCCCTACTTAATCTTTCCAATGCACTGGCCCTTTCTGGGGAGAGGGTGACACTTTGTTCAGTATCTGTGGTTCGTACTGACGAAATTCGTCCAGGTTGATAAGAAAAATCTTCAGATTCCTCATTGTGACATGAACTAGTATGCCTAGTATGCACAAAAGGCGCACGAATATTTCTTTGAATGCTTCGTGATCCGGAATGGGCTGGCGCACCGCCATGGAGGGTTTGGATGAGTTGTCGCATCGTTTCTTGCATGACGGTCTGGCCCTGAGCCAGATTCGCCATCATTCCAGTCAGATCTGGAATAATTGGTGGAGCAGATGGATTTGGAGGGGTTCCAGTGTTTCGATTGCTGGATTCCGGTATATCAGCCATTGGTATTGGATTGTTATTGGTGAGAAAACGATATTACCACTCGATTCCCACAGACGGCGCCAATCTGTTGATGTAAAAAATTAGATCACTCTAATAATTCAATCACAGATAAATACATGAGACAAAAGATTTTAGAGTGGTTCAGCCTTATAAGAATGGCCTACGTCCACTGTTGTTTTATTGCTGAGTGTTTCTGAATTCTCTATTACAAGAAATTTCGTTCTGGATCCCAAAGTTTGGATTCAGGATCAGGTCCCCTTACAATGAGGATTGTACAACGTATTTATAGCCCTGAGGCTGTCATGTGAAAGGGTGATACATTAAATGATATACATATGAAAGGGTAATACATTTAATGCCCTTTAAGTATGTGCGTCTAAATGATAAGCATTTAATGAACCAGTTGAATTGTTGGTTATCCAGCTATTAATGCTTTGTTCAAGATGCAGCTCAGACCGCCTGAGTAGCTCGGTGATAAAGAATTCCTCGGAGCATAAGAGTTCCTCGGAAAGGTCTTGTTCCTCGGAGCATAAGAGTTCCTCGGAGCGTATGATCATCTCGGAAGTGCTTGTTGTTGCCATGTAAATAGCCACGTGTCTTCATATGATTGATCCAAGTCAGCAGATTAAATTTGGTATCAACAACTACTTTAAGTCCTCTGTTTAAAAAACCGTTTAAGTAATTCATTGTTTTAAATAGTAACCTTTCGTATTTATATACTAGACAAACTATAGAGATAAGACCGATTAAATGATATTAGCGAGTGCTCATATTTTTTTTAATATTTATACTGATTTGCCTCACATATTTCTTGTTTGATATTTCTTCGAAGTGCATGAAAAATATGAATTCATCCATTATTAAGCCTCACAAAATTCTGAATATTATGAGTTCAGGCTTTTATTATAGGAATTTTATTTAAGATGTTATAAAGAGAAGAACATAAAAATTGAATATAAATTGCGTTGTTGGGAATGGATCGTTCTCCCGAGCTAACTTGTTGGGATTTTTTTTTAATTCTTAGTTTGGTTGATGGACGACTTTGTTAGTTTATTAGGCCTTATTTTAAAGATTAGTTAAACAATTGGGAAATTTGAACTTAACCTTTTTATATGTTTTGCAACTATTGGGCTTTGTTCAATGTTTTAAACTGTTTGGGGTTTTATGCATTCAAAATTATTTCTATCTATCTATCTATCTATCTATCTATCTATCTATCTATCTATCTATCTATCTATCTATCTATCTATCTATCTATCTATCTATCTATCTATCTATCTATCTATCTATCTATCTATCTATCTATCTATCTATCTATCTATCTATCTATCTATCTATCTATCTATCTATCTATCTATCTATCTATCTATCTATCTATCTATCTATCTATCCCTCTATCTATCTATCTCTCTCTCTCTCTCTCTCTCCCTCCCTCCCTCTCTCTCTCTCTCTCTCTCTCTCTCTCTCTCTCTCTCTCTCTCTCTCTCTCTCTCTCTCTCTCTCTGTCTATCTCTCTCTCTCTCTATCTATCTATCTATCTATCTATCTATCTATCTATCTATCTATCTATCTATCTATCTATCTATCTATCTATCTATCTATCTATCTATCTATCTATCTATCTATCTATCTATCTATCTATCTATCTATCTATCTATCTATATATCTATCTATCTATCTATCTATCTATCTATCTATCTATCTATCTATCTATCTATCTATCTATCTATCTATCTATCTATCTATCTATCTATCTATCTATCTATCTATCTATCTATCTATCTATCTATCTATCTATATAAATGTTTTGTTAGCCTCTTTAACTGCATATTTGTAATTATTGCCTCATTTTTACTTGTATTATTATCATTGTCGAATATGTGATGTAAAGCCTTGAACTTATGCAGAAGAATTTACTTAGAGGCATATAAAGGTGTATCATTGTGGGACAACATGATCATGAACATAATTGCGAAGAGGACTTCAACACATTGTTTCCTAATACAATGAAGTCATTATTACTACGGATGAACACTTAATTTTGATAAAAGAACTAATTATGGTTGATGTGTCAGCTTAATCTTATTTAGTGTAGTTTATTTTGAGATGAGACAAAGAACATTATTTTTTTTATATCTTAGATAAATGATATAATTTATAATGTATTTACTATAACATCGAATGTGGAATAAATTATTCTACATCTATTCATTTGTGTTTTGCTTTATTTGTTAACCATGATTTGAATATTTATTTATATTATATGTTTTATTTATGACAATTTAAGTAAAACCTTCATGATATGAACTATTTTAAATGGCAGTTTTTAAAATGTTACATGATAGTTTTTAGATCACACTTCACAGTTTTTAATGTATAAAATGGGTTGTCAACAAACTGTAGTTCTCTTTCTTCAATATAGGAACTTGCATTTGCGCCACATTAGAATCCCTACAAACTGGATTAAAATTATTTTGATTCCACTTTGTTGGTATTCAATTCATGATACTAACTTCCCGTGTGGGTGATTAGTTTTCAAACTATATCACTCACACTTACACTCTCTCGAACATAAGAACTACCAAAGAGGACAAGTATTTTAAGAAAAATAATGTTTTTCTTCTCTTTTATTAGTTATTTCAATCAAAACATTTACTACTCTATATACAGAGTTTACAAAAGACGCATAATCAAACATTAAGTGGAACAACTAAGACCACACATTTGATTATGGAAACATTAACCTAACCCACTACAGAAAGCAATGGATGAGATGAATTAACATCTAAACTACTTAAATAACGAATTCTTAAAAATCATTGAAGTGGTATTTGTGGATTATCACTTCACATAGTGCTTATGTAATGAATTCGGTAATACCTCGCCCTGATAAATTAATTAAATTCTATGTGAAAATTATATGAGGAGGAACTAATCATAATTATAGGAAATTATGGGTAACAAATTGTAGTGAATAAGGATAATGATTGGATTTTAGATTATATATGGATTATATATATAGGGAGAGTAAATGATAAATATGGATAATAATTGAAGAATAAAGGAAAAGAAAAGGAAGAGATGTCGCGCGAAGCATGTCTTTCAAACTAGGGAGGATGTCGTTCGAACAACGTCTCCGGTCGTTCGAACGACGTCTGATGCAGGTCAAACCTGCCAATCACGCTGTCATCATTTTCAACCACGGACATCGAACTAATCAGCTAAGAGTATACTATATTTGTAAGGGTTTTGAATTTGGGCTATATATATATATATATATATATATAGAGAGAGAGAGATAGAGAGAGAGAGAGAGGGAGAGAGAAAGAGAGGCATGGGAAGGAGAAAGACTCCCACTTCCTTTGGCATTTTCTCCATCCCTCTCAACTCTCTCTATATTTCTATCCCTCAAAGACAGTGGGTATCCGATTACCTTAATATAGTGTGTACACTCACACCATAAAACTTAGTTTCCCTACTGTGATTATGGAGTTGCGAAAATATTAGAATTGTTGTTGGGGTTTTTATGAGGATATCCTTTGAGCAAGAAGGTGTATTTATGAAAGAATTTTTGGAGTGTATTGGAGCTTCCATAGAGTACTGTTGGTGGAACTTTTGTGACTCACTTTAGGTCCACCTTTGGAGGTGGGCGAGTCACCCATCTTCACCATCACCACCACCATCTTTGGACACCATTTATGTGGGTAATCTACTTTTAGTGTATTTGAGACTCTATTTGATGAATATTATAGTCTTATTGTTGTGTATGAGATTATAAGAAATAATTATATGTTCTTAGTAACTAAAATTAGACATTTTTATGGAATAAAAATGTGACAATTTGATATTTTATGTATTTTAGTGAAAAGAGATAATAAACATTTTTATGGAATAAAAATGTTGAGAAAAAAGATTATTTTGACAAATATAACGAGTGGATAATTATTTCAAGGTTTGAAATAATAAAATTTGATGTTTTATGAAAATGGTGTACGTTCTATAAATTTTGATGAAAATATGAGTGAACTATGTAGTTGGATTTTTTTAGTTCAAAATCAATATTTCATGCAAATAAACTTGTAGTATTTTGACATAGATATAAACAAGTTTAAAGAATATTTTATTTTGTTTAAACAAGAAATAATAAAAGTTGTAATTTAGTCTTCAAGGTATGTGTAAGTGGGACTAAAAGACATAATGTGTGTGAAGTTAAAAGACTACATGTTAAATAAAAGAAATGACAATTTTCTTATAAACGTACTTGATCATACGCTAATATTTCATATTTCATCCTCCGAACTGACGTATTTTAGCCCCCTCAGGTATCTTATTCCCTATATTTATGCTCGTTAACCAGACAACCTCGAATTTCTACGTTAACATGTTTTGCAGGGGTTAATTGAGCTTTTATAGGTATTTGGATGCTAAGTGTGAAGTTCGGACGCATTCAGCTCAATTTTCGTACGCGATCGCACGTTCAAGGGCATTTTAGTCTTTTCATAGCTTGGGCACCTGCTCAAACATCTACATGGAAGTTGTAGCCCTACTCGCAAGCTTGGTGTGGCCGCGAACGGTGCGCGATTCCGATTCAGAACGAAGAAGTTACGGGAGTTTTAGCGGACAGGAAATCCAAGCAGCCCAAAACAGCATTGCAGGAGGCTGCCTTGGCTGATACCCGCTTGATCGATCGATTGATCAAAAGGATCGATTGATCGATCCTTCATATTTTTGCCACGATTTCAACCATCGATCGATCGACCAAAGGGGTCGATCGATCGATCCCCTGTTTTCAGCAGATATTTTGCCTTATATTTTCTTTTTCCTTTTCTTTTCCCACTTACTATATAAAGCATTTTTGTTGTAATAATCAGATATTGAGGTTTTAGAATAGATTTAGGTTAGGGTTTTGGATTTGAGAGCTCTTTGTTTTTCCTCATATGGTGTGATAACATTTGGGTTGTAAGATTGTACTTTCATCTTCCTCTCCATTAATATAGCTTAATTTTCAGCAATTCTTCTTTTCTAGATAATTTACATGCTTTGTTAATTAGTTTTACGTGCTTTCTTCCCGTGCTTTCTAGTGTAACTTTATCGCGTTTATTTACCGCTTTCTTTACCACGTTTTTATCATGCTTTCTAGCTAAATTAAATTAGGTTGTGTTTGAATTGAACTCACTCGAGTTGACGCGTTGCTTTGCTTTGGTGATGGCATTTACGGGTCTATTTCGGGTGCGTTGTCCTAGTTATTGTGCCTAGGAGATTTGACGGGGCATATCATGCATGTCCCGTGCTTACGATCTTGCGTGCACAATTTTCGGTATATTTGTTGATGCCAAAATATTATTATGCTTTTATGCGGATTTAGGGGCGTGACAACCCTTGATTCAATTAACTGTAGAGACGAGACGCATTCTAAATAACTCATCGACCCATGTGACCATTTTATATAAACTAACTCGGGTGAGGGATATTCAACGCAACCTATAGTTTTACCTCTTTGTTAATCTAGTTTCAAAACACTAGCCTAGATTAATATTTCCCTTTCATGCATCTTTTCCTTTTTAGTTTGTAATTCACCTTTTACACTTTTATTTCAGAGCACTAAATCATATAAATTCTAGCAACTCGTCTCAGTGGATATTTTCGATACCCGAACTTGGACGCTATACTCACCAGTTGAGTGTAGTCATAAGTTTAGGTTTTTGTATTGAGGAGGTGAACAGAAAATAACGATCAGCGTTTGACATGCGCCACTTTTCGCCCTCGATTAAAATGGCGTCGTTGCGGGGGACTTGTTTATTTTAGACTTTATTTGATTTAGTATTTCATAGGATTTTCTTTCTATTTGTATTATTTGCTAACCTTTTTGCAGGACTTCCACATTTGAGCACCTAGAAACGCTTCTCGCGCGCCCCTATTTTGTGGAATTCGCCACTCGAGCCATTTTTGGGGTAAACATGTCTTATTCCAAATCTTTCGGTAATCATTGTTATAATTCTCAAAATTCTCGCCAACCTATGACTTTCGGTGAATACTCAGAATCCCAAAGTATAACAAATTCAAATATGACTTTGGGCGAGTATAACGAAAGTCAAAAGTTAGGTTATTGGAATTTTGATGACGATGATAATGATTTCGGGCCTTTACCTCCTTATAATAGGAATTTTGAAAAGAATTCGAATAGTTTTCAAAATTCTTATAATAATGAGTTTTCGTTTAAGTCCGATAGTAACTTTCAAAGTTCCCATTTTCATGGATTCGCACCTCAACCTATAACATTCGATGAGGGCTTGCATTTGTATGAGAATGAGAAAATTAAAAATCATTATCGGGAAGAAAATCGTTTGTGGGAACATGAATTGGATTTATTATTTGAGTCCGACGATGATTTTTCTTCCGAGACTTTTGAAGTCGAGGAATGTTTTGAACCAAATGAGGTACTTATGCCTACTTTGGAACAAACCATTCTTGACTTTGCCCAGTGCGTAATAGATATTTAAAGTGAGGGTGAAAATGACGTAATATCTATTTGCAATGAAATGATTTCTTCTTTGGCCCCCAAAGAAGAACATTTCATTGAAAATAATATTATTTCATTCGAAACTCAATCTTCATGCGATGACGATTCATCTCATGAGTTCGAATTTCTTTCATCCCATTTTCATTCTCTGTTATCACACTGTCACAAGTACCCAATGATTCGGTTTCAAACTTTAATGTCACTACACAAAATCTGCCCATTTGTTAAGGTCATTGACCTTGACAAATCCACCTTGTCAAGGTCAATGACCGTGACATTTCGAGGCGAGACAACTTTTTTTGTCACGGTCGTGTCACGGTCATTGACCTTGACACAAAACTCTCATTTTGTGTCACGGTCGTGTCGCGGTCAATGACCGTGACACGTTTGTCACGGTTATAAACCGTGACTAAGCCGTAACCCTTCTTAAAAAATTGTCACGGTCATTGACCGTGACACGTCCGTGACAACCTTTGTCCCGGATGTGTCACGGTCAATGACCGTGATAATTTTGGACAGAATTTAAAAAAAATATGCTGGGCAGTATGGCCACCGCCACTGCCCAGCAGTATATTTGTACCTGTTATAGCAACGTTGTACCTGTTCCAAACATCATATATCCAACACAAACTAAAGATAATGCAAATATATATTCATGACGATATAATCCAAATATTAAAAGTAAAAATAATATACATGAAGATATAATCCAAATATAATTAAAATGGACAAACTTAAAAATAATGTTACTACATGTCTTGGATAAAACTGAGGAGGTGAGTAGGCCACACGACATACGAATTGACGCACCCACTAATATACGTCGTGCCGCATTGTTCGCGCAACCACAATAGGGAGTTCTCCTTCCCGGGTATGACATGCGTGACGAGCACCCTGGACTCCATCTCTTAAATCACACGTCCATGGACTATTCCACCCTCGACGATATTCGGGTCCCTCAACCCCCGCCCTATCCGCTGGCCATCAAATACGTCCAATATGAACACGCTCGGCCAACCAATTGTCGACAATGGTCTATTGGAGGGAGTCAAATAGGGAAGTGGATCGTCAAAGTACGAACGTGTTGGTGATGAAGCAGCGAGGTCCACATCCTCGTCATCCTGCGCCTCGTCCTCCCTCACCTCCTCCTCCACCGCCTTCTCCTTCTCCTTCCCTTTCCCTTTCCCTTTACGGTCTCCACCCAACGTACGCTTCATGAATGCGTACATATCTTTGACCGTCGCCTCCAAACGGGACAGCTTCACGTCGTGTGAATCCACCATTCGAGCCAACCCGGTGTCGCTCGTCTCCAATCCGATGATCCTAGATTTGGCCACCCGCGAGCTCACTCCCCTTGTCCTCCCCTTGCGATCAGAGCCAAGCACTTGGCTGAGTGCGTCTGTGGACAAAGATGCCTTGTCGGCATCAGACTGCAACTCATGCACTTCCTTAAGCTTTGTCTGAAACGACAAAAAGCACATGATTAGTAAAATAAGTAAACTAAAAAATTATAACGTAATTAACAATAATTAAACTGTCGGATTACTTACAATCGTGGCCGCGACGCTCGGGGACACCCCTTTGTCCTTCCCCTTCTTCGTTCGAAGATCCACATAAGTATCGAGCCTATGTGGCTTACCCCCTGACCCACTCCCTACCCCCTAAGTAAAGTAAAATTAGTATCGGCCGCGCAAAGTAAAATAATATCCAATAATATATTTGTGTAGTTATAGATAAATTAAATCTTACCTGCATCCTATGGTCCACCCCAGCGTAAGAGGTCCGGCCGGAGTAATGCACGTCCGTCTTTTTATCCCAATTTTCCCTTCCCGATTGAAGAGATGCCAATTGTCGATCCTCGATCTCATTGTCAATGAACTTTTGCCATTGTGCCAATGAGATCGGCTCCTTGGGCGGGACGAATCCGCGCCATTGTAAAATGGACTCTCGTGTTTTTCCAAAGTACCGTGTCCGCATATTTTTCTTCCACGTCTTGTGTTGCTCTCTCAACTGGTCCAAGACGGAATCGCGTAGCTTTGGATCCAAGTTGAATTGTTCATGTCCAACAAATACAATGTTAGTTGCAAATAAATATAAATATAAATATAAATTGAAATTGAAATTGAAATTGAAATTGAAATTGAAATTGAAATTGAAATTGAAATTGAAATATTCATATAAATAATACCTGTAGTGCCGCCCAAACAGCTAACTTGAGCTCATATGGCACCTCCTTCCAACTCATAAACCTTGGGCCGATGACCGTCTTTAGCAGCTCGAGGGATCTCGCTAATAGCTCCGACTTGTTTTCGACGGTAATCCCAAATTTTTCATATTTGAGGAGCCTAGGGGCGGAGGAGCCCTCGTCGCCTCCGCTACCACCGAACCCAGACGACATCATCATAAACAACATCATCATCTTCGCCTTAACATCTGAAGGAGACATTTTTGCTGTAAAAAAAATGTTATTAGTACAGATGAAAAAAAATGTTAATAGTACACATTTCGTTTTACCTAATTGAATTAATTGAATTAATAGTACAGATAAAAAAATGTTCCGTCTATATTATAACGTATGTGTAAGTTCCGTCAATACCATTTCGTTTCAATTTTGTAATATTATGTTTTTTTCAAATATTTTAAAAGTTATTAAATGGGTGCCCCACCCCCACCCCCACCCCCTGCCCCCCTCCCCCCGCCACACACACACGCACACACACACACACACACACACCCCACCCCTACCCACCCCACCCCCACCCCCTCCCCCCACCACGACCGTGACAACTGCATATATTGTTTATCAATAAAATTATGACATGAGATAATTATAATTGTAGCATAAATTTCATTATCATAAAGGGATAAATCCAATTATTTATAAAATTGATGTCTACTTTTAGTGTTGTGCTAACCCTAAAAAAAGTTTGATTATATATATATATATATATATATATATATATATATATATATATATATATATATATATATATATATATATATATATATATATATATATGAGGTGTTTTAAGCAATTTTAATTTTACTTTTTATGTTTTATGAATTTATATACCACGGGTAAATTATTTCAATAACTTATTATTTTGTTGTAAATTTATTATAAATCTTTACTCTAATTAAATTTAGAGGTGGTAATTTAAGTGTGTTATACAAGAACTTATACAAAACCATATATAATTATGAAAATATATTTGTCACTTTTTCTACACGGTAAGCAATTAAATATGATTATTTGTGTCATATATAAGTAAAATCGGAGTTTATTATTTGTGTTTTTTGATCATGTCAATTTTTTTTGGTTCGTAAAAAAGGATCAACCTTAATTCACTAATTGATGTCTACACCCCCAACCCCTGCCCCCTGCCCCCCTCCCCCCGCCACACCCACCCCCTCCCGATGTTTATTATCCAATTATTATCCAACTATTATCAATTATTTATAAAATTGATGTCTACACACACGCACACCTACGCACCTACGCGCAGAGAAGAAGCTATATTGTGGCCAAAGGGGGCCATGACCCCCCTTTAGAATTACAAAGCCTTGATAGGTTTGATGGCTCCTAATAGTTAACAAGTTACATTTTATAACTTAAAATATTATGGCAAGTTGAATGATGGTGTGCTAACCCTCAAAAAAGTTTGATTATATATACATGTGTGCAATATATATATATATGAGGTGTTTTAAGCAATTTTAATTTTACTTTTTATGTTTTATGAATTTATATACCACGGGTAAATTATTTCAATAACTTATTATTTTGTTGTAAATTTATTATAAATCTTTACTCTAATTAAATTTAGAGGTGGTAATTTAAGTGTGTAATACAAGAACTTATACAAAACCATATATAATTATGAAAATATATTTGTCACTTTTTCTACACGATAAGCAATTAAATATGATTATTTGTGTCATATATAAGTAAAATCGGAGTTTATTATTTGTGTTTTTTGATCATGTCAATTTTTTTTGGTTCGTAAAAAAGGATCAACCTTAATTCACTAATTGATGTCTACACCCCCAACCCCTGCCCCCTGCCCCCCTCCCTCCGCCACACCCACCCCCTCCCGATGTTTATTATCCAATTATTATCCAACTATTATCAATTATTTATAAAATTGATGTCTACACACACGCACACCTACGCACCTACGCGCAGAGAAGAAGCTATATTGTGGCCAAAGGGGGCCATGACCCCCCTTTAGAATTACAAAGCCTTGATAGGTTTGATGGCTCCTAATAGTTAACAAGTTACATTTTATAACTTAAAATATTATGGCAAGTTGAATGATGGTGTGCTAACCCTCAAAAAAGTTTGATTATATATACATGTGTGCAATATATATATATATGAGGTGTTTTAAGAAATTTTAATTTTACTTTTTATGTTTTATGAATTTATATACCACGGGTAAATTATTTCAATAACTTATTATTTTGTTGTAAATTTATTATAAATCTTTACTCTAATTAAATTTAGAGGTGGTAATTTAAGTGTGTAATACAAGAACTTATACAAAACCATATATAATTATGAAAATATATTTGTCACTTTTTCTACACGATAAGCAATTAAATATGATTATTTGTGTCATATATAAGTAAAATCGGAGTTTATTATTTGTGTTTTTTGATCATGTCAATTTTTTTTGGTTCGTAAAAAAGGATCAACCTTAATTCACTAATTGATGTCTACACCCCCAACCCCTGCCCCCTGCCCCCCTCCCCCCGCCACACCCACCCCCTCCCGATGTTTATTATCCAATTATTATCCAACTATTATCAATTATTTATAAAATTGATGTCTACACACACGCACACCTACGCACCTACGCGCAGAGAAGAAGCTATATTGTGGCCAAAGGGGGCCATGACCCCCCTTTAGAATTACAAAGCCTTGATAGGTTTGATGGCTCCTAATAGTTAACAAGTTACATTTTATAACTTAAAATATTATGGCAAGTTGAATGATGGTGTGCTAACCCTCAAAAAAGTTTGATTATATATACATGTGTGCAATATATATATATATGAGGTGTTTTAAGAAATTTTAATTTTACTTTTTATGTTTTATGAATTTATATACCACGGGTAAATTATTTCAATAACTTATTATTTTGTTGTAAATTTATTATAAATCTTTACTCTAATTAAATTTAGAGGTGGTAATTTAAGTGTGTAATACAAGAACTTATACAAAACCATATATAATTATGAAAATATATTTGTCACTTTTTCTACACGATAAGCAATTAAATATGATTATTTGTGTCATATATAAGTAAAATCGGAGTTTATTATTTGTGTTTTTTGATCATGTCAATTTTTTTTGGTTCGTAAAAAAGGATCAACCTTAATTCACTAATTGATGTCTACACCCTCAACCCCACCCCCTGCCCCCCTCCCCCCGCCACACCCACCCCCTCCCGATGTTTATTATCCAATTATTATCCAACTATTATCAATTATTTATAAAATTGATGTCTACACACACGCACACCTACGCACCTACGCGCAGAGAAGAAGCTATATTGTGGCCAAAGGGGGCCATGGCCCCCCTTTAGAATTACAAAGCCTTGATAGGTTTGATGGCTCCTAATAGTTAACAAGTTACATTTTATAACTTAAAATATTATGGCAAGTTGAATGATGGTGTGCTAACCCTCAAAAAAGTTTGATTATATATACATGTGTGCAATATATACATGTGTCAATTTTTTTTGGTTCGTAAAAAAGGATCAACCTTAATTCACTAACTTCGTATTGCATGCAAGTCGTCTTAATATATTCGTCAAAAATAATTTTCACTAATTAAATTCAATTCATCATATATTACTGAAATCGAGATAAAACCCTAAGCCAAAATTAGTCAACAATCAAACCGATCAAAACAAAATCGACTAAAATTGGTTCAGTCAACCCACCATAATGTGTCTATCTGTCCGCCCGGCCCCCCCACACACACCCCACCCCACCCCACCCCCTACCCCCCTCCACCCCACCCCTGCCCCCCTCCACACACCACACACACACACACACACCCCACCCCACCCCCTGCCCCCTCCACCACCGCCCTGCCCCCACACTGCCCCACCCCACCCCACCCCCTGCCCCCCTCCACCACCCCCTCCCCCATCACACACCACACACACACACACCCCACCCCACCCCACCCCCTGCCCCCCTCCACCACCGCCCTGCCCCCACACTGCCCCACCCCGCCCCACCCCCTACCCCCACCCTGCCCCACCCCCCACACACGCACACACATACACACATATATATATACACATACACACATAAATATACACACAAATATATATATAAATGGAAGAGAGAGAGAGGGAGGGAACGGCGCGGGAGGGAAAAAAGAAGGGGGAAAGGGTTTTTGCTGTTAACATTGTCACGGATGTGTCACGGTCATTGACCGAGATAATTATTTAAAGAATTGTCACGGTCAATGACCGTGACAAGTCGGTGACAAGTAAATTTATCATGGTCTTGTCACGGTCAATGACCGTGACAATTGGTTGTCACGGTCGTGTCAAGGTCAATGACCGTGACAAAAAACGCGTGTTTTTTGTCACGGTCAATGACCTTGACAAGGCTGGCCGGTTGAAAGGTGACAATTTGCCCATTTTGGTGTAGTGTGTTTTAAACCTTTTCGCCGATGAGGAGTACTTGCTCGAGTCGCCTTCCACGATCGCATCTTTGCCTTCATGTGCACCGCCACCCATTCCAATTTTAAAATTATTGGGAGGGTATTCGGCTTTTCTCAGTCCCCATATGTTTTTGTCACCCGTTCAATCCAAACCCCCCATCGTCCCCCAAAACTTTTAATTGGCGATGGTTCATTTCTGCCGCCTTACACATGCCTTCCGTTTTTCAAACGAAATTCATATTTTTCGAAAGGCATGCTTGTATGTGAGGGTATACCGGTTATCCTCCAAAGTCAAATTATTTTCACGGTGGTCCCTCAGTTATTTAGACTTCTAGTGTATAGTTAGTGTGAAGCCTAAATAGTAGGTTGTATATAGTTAGCTTTTTATTCTTTATTTCTTTTTATTTTTTCTTTACTTTTTAATTTTGTTTAGTGCAATTAGTTAACTTTTTGTTATTTATTCTTGCTATGCTCGGTACTAACTTGTTTTGTAGATTCTTTGGACTTGTTCTTATGGGGATCGCTCCAATCTTGGGTAATATCGCTCTTTTCCTCTCTTTAACTTGGTTCTTAATTTACATTGAGGACAATGTCAAGTTTTAAGTTAGGGGGTGTGGGATATTCTATCCATTTCATTATTTAGTCCATGTTTTTCTCACATGTTAGTTACTTAGTATGCGTTTCTTAGAAAAATAAAAAATTTCAAAAAGATTTTCTTTCTTTTTTCTCCTTTTTTGGGGCATTTTGCCCTTATTTTCGATGATAAATTGCCCGATCCAATAGACAACCCAACGATGCATGTTCTCGATTTTAGAAGTTATTAGACTTTAGTCTCACTTATTGATATTATGAATAAGTTCATGAATTAAACTTTAATCCCATAAGCACATGCACTTTTATTATTCTATTGATTTGGTTTAAGATTTTTATAACTCGGTAATCTTTTGTTGCATTGTATATACTTACACCGAGTAAGCTTTGTAACTTTCATCGTTTGTGAGTGTTATACACTATTCTTTTCTCATTGAAAACATTGAATTCGTCGGTAATCTCTCTATTCTTTCATTTGACCGTTCATTAATTGAGTTCATACATAAAATGTATTACTTTATCATGATTTTCATATATTGTTTTGATTCGATAATTGCGTGAACTTTGTTAAAATGGTCATAGGCCCTCTTTATTATATCACCCATATTGACCTTGACCTCACCTTATGTCATTTCCCCTTGTTAACCCCGTTGAGCCTAAATATAGCCTTTCGTTTCATAACCCCAATCCCATAATCAACTCTAAATTGGAGTTTTAGCCCATACATACATTTTCCATACCTTTGTTTGGAACGTTACTTGGGATTGAATGATGTTGTTATGATGTCAGTTGCAATTTAGGTATATGAGAGTTTGATAAGTAAAGAAAAGAAAGATGTGAAAAAAGAGAAGAAAAAGAGAAAGCAAAAAGCAAAAGAAAACAAAAGAAAAATGAGAAAAAGAAGAAAAGAAAAAGAAAGAGAAAGTTGTAAATGTAGTGTATATAGTTCAATAAGCTTTGATTACTCCCCCGATGATATATCTAATGCCGTTTTGGAACTTGTTTTTCAATTTTGATATTGCCCGCATCTTCCCATTATCCCGAGTTTTCATCCCGAACACTTTGAATCCATATAGACATTCCTTCGTTTCGTACCCTAGTCTAGCCTATACTAAAACCCTATTAAAGTCCTATGTGATCTTAGGTTGATGTAATTCAAAAGTCATAATAGTTTTGATAATCTGTGAAAATGCATTTCGCTCCTTTAATGTGCGGTATCAATTCATTGAGATTACAGTTTTTCAGTTTATATGTAGCGTTCTTCATTTGTGACATGTGTACGGCCTAGTTTCCATTTACAATTACTCTTTATGCCCGAATGTATCCGTGTGTTACCTCCCTATTTCAAGTGAATTCACTTGATGAGTGTAATGCCCGTGAGCTTGCTTTAATGTTTATCCGGTTTATATAAGTTTTTCGCCAAATCACACTTTGCATGTGCTCGCTCCCCTCCCACATTATAATGTTTCAATTCTATGAGGTGCATTCTAAAATGTTAATGATTTGGACTTTTGTTTGAATCCGTTCAATGTGCTAATAATGCGTATGAAATCCTTTTCGCTATATTTGGGCTTGCATGTTGGGTTGGGCATATTTTGAAGAAACCATGTGATGTTTGTGGGTACCATCCCTGAAAACCCTCACGAGACTACACTCGTCCACTAGGGTGACCTCGGGGTTTGAAACCGAATCATAGGCCCTCGATCAGTACTCTTAAGTGATTACAGACATGTGTACTTCAGAATGTTGATAAAAAAGTATTAACTAAGTGTTAATGGGTAAACATGGAATGGTTAGTGAGGTAACTTACTAATGTTATGAAATATTAGCACCTATGGAATTAAAAGGGAATTAAAGGTGTAAAGGTGTTTCCAAACAAGTAAATAGATTAATCCAAGTTTAAAAAGGCGTTAAAGGGTTAAAACACTTGATTACAAAAGATTATTTTCTATCACGGTGAATGCGTGTGTTGAAATAGTGATTTTCAATGAAAATACTAAAGTGTAATGTGTAATAAATGAAGGGGTTAAATTCCGATAAAGGAATGGGTTCGAATCAAATCGAGGGTAATGGTTTCAAGTGTTGAACTGGATGTGTTAAACAAGATGAAAATGCTAGGTATGACTAAAGGAAGTCTATACTAGATTAAGGTAAATTAATCTGGATAAGTAAGATTTTTTTAAAGTAAAACGATTAATACATTGGCATGTGTATTTTATAAACTTATACGTATGAAGATATATACATATTTTCGCATGCATATGGTTATAGCATGCGAATATTCCTTTATGTCGTTCATTTCTATATTGCTCGTATAAATTCCACTGGGCATAGGTTCCGAAATTTTAGGGCGTTTTATAGGTATTGGTAAGTATATTTTATTTGTGTTTACGTTAGTATCTCTGTTTACTTGAACTTCGGGATGATCCCCATGGGTTCCTCACGTAGTTCATCTCGAAATCGAAATTGCATGCTAACAAGTGAAATTTTAATCAAAATAAAACTGGACTAGCAACATTATTTAGGTTGTTTCTTTGTACTTCCCACCTAATGCTCGGGTCGAACCGAGTTGACTCACGAGTAACCCATAAATCTGGGTTGGGGCATTACAAATGGTATCAGAGCTCTAGGTTCAAGGTTCCTTTCGGGTGTGAGGTGGTGAGGTCGGTATTGGATATTTCGATGTCATTGTGGTTGGGTCGGTCATGCTAGTTTGATGACGGTTTAGTTCGAGCTTTCGACGGTAAAGTCTAAGAGGTTAGCACGACAAGTTGGATTAGTGTCAACTACTGGCACACGATTAAATTAATGGTTATTAGTCGCTTTCACATTTTTAATTAAGTGTGTTAATAATCAATAGGTGTCCATGTAAACCAATAAGTTGTGACACCGAGGTTCATAGTGTGAGGTGTTTTGTGTTCCAGTCTTTATAAACGTAGAGTCTTTGGAGATTTTGATAGGATGAGATATCGCCCGTTGGGCAAATGGCACCAAATTATAAATAACCAATGGTAGAGATTGATAGTTCGAGTGTCATGATTATGTAATGGGAAATCGTGAGTTTAATTATATGTAATATTGGGTGTGACACAATTGAGGGGTGAATGTCGATGTTATGATTAGGTAAATTCGATCCTTGGGGTAACACCGTGATTGATGGATAATTAATAGGATGTTGTCCTTGTGGAATAATTCCTTAGTTATTGTTAGCATATGAGTATATCATATAAGTCTTAAGTGGGGTCACAGAGTGATAATAAGGAGCAATGTGTTTGAAAGTGTCAAATATGTGGTAGAACGTATTGGGTCCCTTGGTTTTGGGCTTGGATTTAGTATATCCCTATTCATGGGCCTTGACTATAATGTGGATTTAAATAATCATGATGGTTTGAGGTAACATAGGAGTGAATCTAGAAAATCGTAGTGACTTGGTATTAAGTAAATGAGTTATGATGTGTTAGAATATAACCTCTTGCGACATTATTAGGGTGGGACTCCTCTTAGGCATTACCCTACGTTATGTGTCCTACTAAAACCTGGGTGGCGTTGAGTTAGAGTTTGGTGATTGTAGTTTGGCGTTGAGAAATAGGATCCCTTGTGGTGTTCATAGGCATGGGCCTTAGTATTCGTAAGCATTGCTCGATGCCCTGTATCTACCAAAATATATATAGTTGACTTAGTTGGTAAATTAATACATAGTGTGAGTTTACATAGTAAGGCAATTCAGTTATAGTGGTTAAACACTCATTGGGAATCAAATGGTGTGGTCTAACGAATTTAACTATGGGTTGGCATTCTGCGTACGCACGTGAGTTGCGTTAAATGCCCTTGGAGACAAGTACTAAGGTGGTTGGATGAAATTAACCTTGGTTAGTAATTTGGATAGGCGTGTAAATACAATATTGATAATTCCTTGGAGGTGTATGCTAAGTTTTAACTAGCGAAATGTTAATGCGAGTGGTAGACATTCCCCATTAATAGTGAATCTGAGGTTGTGTATTGTGCATTACACCGATGATAGTATATCTCTTCGAAACCTTAATATTTATTATTGCATTGAGTTTTATGTGGTGGTGTCCATTTCATAGTGATAAACTCAAGGTTGTACGGCATAGGTCATGGTATGACTAGTGGTTTCTTATGGTAGATGTGTAAGACGTTTAGAGAAATAATTGAATTTGAGGTCGTCGCCTATGAGGCAATGTGAATCATTTTTGCATTGAAGTTTACATAAATGATGATAGACCATTGTTGATTTTAGTACGATTATATCATGTCGATTTATGGCGGTCCCAAGGAGTTAGTGCTACTGCTTTATTTATAGACATGTATCATGATATAACCTTCGATGATAATTTTAAGAATAGGTTGATCCATGCTAGGTGGTGCACTTGGGAGGCGTAGAACATGGGGAGGTTCGTTATAGCTTTTAGAAATAGCACCAGGGATGAAGTGTTAGACTTGATTATAGCACCTAAGTGTGCTACCTGTATGGTTAGTAGTGGCTATGTTGGAGGAAATCATTAATCATGAGTGATGCTTGGAAGTTAATATGCCATTAGAATAATTATGGTTTGGTATCATATAGGTAGTGCTTTGGGTGGTAGCAATGATTCATGCTTGAAGCTATGTTTCACTTGATGAGGGTGATCTCGAAAACGGAGGTCAGCTACTGCGTATTGACTTTTGAGGCCTAGCTGTGATTGGTCGATAACTGATGATAAATGTCAAGACAAGTAACTTTGTTTGAATTAGGATAGTTATTCTTGCCAATGATAGATAGGTAGCATTAGTCCTAAGGAGGGAAGCCTAGCGTTTCAGCTTCTCGAAGGAAATGGTTTTGTATTTCGCCCGTCTGGCACGGGTGGGTGATTCTCGAGTAGAACCCATCCTGGTTAAGAGGTTAAGAGAGGGTTCGTGGCAAGGCTAAGGTGATTAGCTGGTATTTAATTGGAGTTATAGAGTTCAAGTATACGTTATGGGTTCTCACTTCGTGTGGGTTGATTCATTGTCGAAAATTGATTGTTTCCTCTTGGCGTGGCAGTCCCCCGATTTATAGCATTCTTCTATCTTCTTGATCCCGATGATGGGAGGTTATTGATATATTTTGATTCAGGTTCGACGTTGCATAAGCTTAGTAATGATGTGGGTAAGGCCGGTTGTGACTAATGCATCACGGTATGGGAGTGCGCTTTCTTCATATGCACCTTTATCTTACACTAGTTGTGTGTACGTGTAATCTCGTATTCTTACATATAATTGGCGTATATTGGCTAATTACCTTGGGTTAACATGTTTGTTAGTTAACCAGTATAATTAGTCATGACTTGGTCGTGCATTTTGATATTGTGACACGAGGATGTTAGGAATGTTGAAAATTGATAAAATGTTAGATGATGTTAATGTTGCGATCTAGTAAGAGTTCTACGGGTTGGGAATGTGATCGCTCGTGTATATTGGTGTTGTGATGCCTATAATGACTCTAGATTAGCATAAGGATCTCATGAGAGATACCGGTCGAGTAGACTATGTAATAAGGTAGATATCTTGGATATATGTAACGAGGAGTGTTGCGGTTGTATCAGCCTAGGCTAACCCTGATCCAAGATTGTTTGAAGAAAGGTAGGTTGTAAATCCTAAAGTTTGAGTGATCCATATTAATGAATTAATTATGGTTATTGTGGTGTCTGATGTGTATCAATCACCTCGAGGTTTGGTTTAGATAGACATGTAAGTCATGCTTGAGATTTGACAACAAGGCCTTAGGGTTCATCGTGATGGGGTTAGCGACGGTGGTTGATTAAAGTGAAATCCTTAGGTTTAGACCATAGTATTGAGGGTACTTAGGATTGAAAATTGGTCATGAGTAATTAGAGTATAAGTTGTGACGAACCAAGAATTTCGAGGACGAAATTCTCTATGGAGGGAAGTTTGTAATACCCCACCGCGATAAATTAATTAAAGTATATATGGAAATCATATGAGGAGGAACTAATTATAATTATAGGAAATTGTGGGTAACAAATTGGAGTGAATAAAGAGAATTATTGGATTCTAGATAATATATGGATTATATATATAGGGGGAGTAAATGATAATTATGGAGAATAATTGTAATATAAAAGAAAAGTGAAAAAAGAGATGTCGCGCAAAGCATGTCGCTTAAATGAGGGAGGTTGTCAATCGAACGATGCCTGATGCAGGTCAGGCCTGCCAATCGCGCTATCATCATTTCAACCGTAGGATCAAATCCTTGCTAGCTCTTGGAGTCGGGCCATTAAACTAATCAGCTAAGTGCATATTATATATGTAAGGGTTTTGCATTTGGGCTACAGAGAGAGAGAGAGAGAGGCGTGGGAAGGATAAAGACTCCCACTGCCTTTGGCATTCTCTCCATCTCTCTCAACTCTCTCTACATTTCTATCCCTCCAAGACAATGGGTATCCGATTCCCTTAGTATAGTGTGTACACTCACACCACAAGACTTAGTTTCCCTATTGTGATTATGGAGTTGCGAAAATATTAAAAGTGTCATTGGGGTTTTTTATGAGGATATTCTTGGAGCAAGAAGCTGTATTTGTGGAAGCATTTTTAGAGTGTTGGAGCTTCCATGGAGGACTATTGGTGGAGTTTTTGTGACTCCCTTTAGGGCCAACTTTGGAGGTGGGGGAGTCACCCATCTTCACCATCACCACCACCATCTTTGGAGACCATTATGGTGGGTAATCTACTCTTAGTGTATTTGAGACTCTATTTTATGAATATTATAGTCTTATTGCTTTCTATGATTAAGTGTGAGAATATAAGAAATAATGACGTATTCTTAGTAAATTGAAATTAGACATTTTTATAGAAATAAAAATATTAGAAGATATTATTTGTGTATATTCCTAGTAAAAAGGAAATATTGGACATTTTTAGGGAATAAAAATGTGAGAAATTGATATTTTATGTATTTTAGTGAAAAGAAATAATAAACATTTTTATGCAATAAAAATATTGAGAAAAATGTTATTTGTAAAAAAAATAATGGGTGGATAATTATATCAAGTTTTTAAATAATAAAAGTTGATGTTTTATGAAAATGGTGTATGTTCTCGAAATTTTGATGAAAATATGTTTAAACCATGTAGTAGGATTTTTGAGTTCAAAATCAATCTTCTCAAGCATATAAACTTGCAGTATTTTGACATAGATTGTTGTAACAACCCGCGTAATTTTTGGGGTATTTTCAAAATAAAGAGGAAAAATAAAGTTTTTGATAAAATTATTTTTATTGCTCAAATAGGTTGGTTATTACTTTTTAAAGGCGAGAATTTCAAACGGTTTCGAAAACGGAGTTAAAACGGATTTTAAAATAATTTTTAAATGTTTTCAACTCTTGGAATTCCAACTTTTCATTTCTTTGCCTTATTTAAAGGAGTCTTTTGGATTCCAACTCTTCATTTCTTTGCATTATAAAAGGAAGTCGTGGGCAAGCCTTTTAACCTACTTTTGGGCACAAATTTTGGCAGCAAATATATTTTATATTCCTTTTCTTTTTATATACACATTGGACCTTGAGATTTGTGAGTTCCAACCTTAGATTAGAGGTGTTCTTGGGGCTATTTTGTTGGAGGTTCTTGGAGGAGCTTTTGTAGATCTTTTGTGTTGATCTTGAGGATGTGATCATTGGTTTCTCATCATGGTTTGAGGTATGGGGTTTTACACAATATGCTCCTTAAATCTCACGAGTGTCATTCTCTTTGAATTCTTGTTAATTGAACTCATATTTGAATTGATAAATTCATTGAAATCTGGAAAATAATTGTTGAAATTATTTTGATTCATGTGGTATCATTAAATTGTTGATGAGCACGTTATCATGAGATTTTAATATGGTACGGATGTTGGGCACCCGCCAAAATTCCTGTTTCCCGGGCTATGGCTTGATAAAGCATATACGGATGTGGTGAGGCCTGGTGACCCATTAATGTGTTGTTGAGAAATTTATTGATAAAATGCAATTGAGTTTGCATTTGATTTGAATATTCGTACTCGTGTTGTTACGTTTTATTCATCGCTAATATATATTTGTTGAGCATAATTCCTGTCCTATTGTGTACTTCCCCATATTTTCTTTTAGTGGCAGATTAGCGCGGATTTTGGGGCGCTATGGAGATTGATTTTAGCGAGGATTGTTTGGGAAAGATTTGTATTATTTTGATGTATAGAGCTTTGGAGATTTGTATTTTTATTCGAGTTAGATGTTGTATTTATTCGAGAGGCTTGTTGTATTTGAAGAATTGAGATTAGTGGATTTATATGATTGTGGGTTTATTTAGATGCTCTATACCTTTTTATTTGTGGATTTGGATTTATTTTATCGCATTAGCGCTCCGTTCGCTCTCCCCGGGTGGGCGGGGTGTTACAATTGTATAAACAAGTTTAAAGAAGATTTTGTTTGGTTTAAACAAGAAAAAATAAAAGTTGGAATTCAGTCTTCAAGGTATGTGTAAGTGGGACTAAAAGACATAATGTGTATGAAGTTAAAAGATTACTGTAATACCCCGTAATTTTATTGATATTTATTTAAGAGATTAATTAAATTAAATGTGAATTAATTGAGAATTAATTCAGATATAAATACTAACGAGATGTGAGTTGGTATTTGATTATGATGTGTATATATGGAAATATATGAATATTGAAAATATTAGAAGTGTCGCGAGACTGAAATACGATAATTTGGGGAAATTTAGTTGGGACACGCGTGTCAGTCGCGTCAGGAGTGTAATTATTTGAATTAAAAAGTGAATTCTATTTTTATCAACCGGATGGTGATTTTGAGTACGCCAACGAGTCCGGAAGGGTCTAAATAGTCAGAAAACACTAGCCGGGGGTTTAGTTTGGGTCCCAGGGCATTTTTGGGCCATACTGGCAACTTAAAAGGGTATTTTGGTAATTTTAAAAATTAGGGAATTAAAACCCACGAAAATTGGAGTTTATATTTATAATTTTAAAAGGGTCCACTTAGGCCATTACCAGCAAAAGTTTAGAGGGTGGGCTACGGGAGTTTTGAGAGAAGATGGAGAGAAGTTGCAAGAGCCAAAACCAAGCCATCTTCAACCTTGGGAGAAAATCTGTAGAGAAAGGAGAGAATCAACCTTCATTCACCAACATCAATTCTGAAGAACAATCTAAGGCAAGTGATTTGATATTTTTAGTGCATTGAATATGTCTTCCATGTTTAGTGTAGGAATTATCTTATAATTGAAATTTTTGAAGAAAACCCATGAAATTGTTGGAGAAACTTTGAATTTGGGTTAGGATTTGCATGTAGAATGATGATGGACTAATTTAATATTCAAAGAGTTATATATGATGGTTTAAAAACGGATTTATGATGAGTAATTGGGCATAAGAAAATTATGAGTTCTTGTTCCTAGGGTTTGGGGAAATATTTGGAGATTTATATTAATTCCTTGATGATTTGTAAGATTTGACCCCTAAAATATGTTAAGAGATGATCTAGGATGATTAGAAATGGTTTAAAAACGTTGGAACATAAATTGGATGGTCTTTAGGTGGAATTAGTGGAGAGAAGAATTGAGAAAAACGGACTTGGGAATTTCTGGGCTGAAACTGCCATCTCGTTAGAAGACCTGCCCAGGTCGTTCGAACGAACTTCTAACGAGATGACAATATCCCTTCTAACGAGTTAGTAGTTCGTTCGAATCCTTTCGTTCGAACGAACTCGTTTGAACGAGATTTCTAACGAGTTGACAGAATGACCTTTTAGGCCTGATTTTATTTCTAGTGTCCCTTAGACTTATTTAAATGGTGAGATAACCTTCCCTTATCAACTAGTGAGTATAGTGGGGAGATTGGGGTATATTGATGAGTAAAACTTAGGATCTCGTAGTAAACCGGATGACATGTGTGGATTAGGAAGCGAGTAACTAATAGTGACGTGAGAAGAATTGATAACCTAAATACTTGTAAACCGGGGACTTGTGAGTTGCATAACCAAAATGTGGGTATAAGAACGAGATGTATACTACTAATAAAATATTGTGATATCTAAGATGTGTGAATGCTTAGTGTATGTAATTATCTGTGTATAACATACCTACTGTACTTGCTATCATGGGAGGTCGGCGTTCGATCAGGGCCATCTAATCTTTGTGTGCCTAGGGGATTTAGATTGGTACCTCGAGGACATAGGTCAGAGAAGGACTTATTGAGAAGTTAATAAGTCTGCTGATCATGGGAGCGTAGGTATGTGCGTGACCCATGTGATGTGAACTATGTTCGCCTCCATTGTTTGTGATTTTTGTTTAATGAAACGATTCCTGAGAGATTCGAAATACGTGGTCCTTATGTACGTGATGTACCGGGATTGGATATCAGAGTATGTGTGCACCGCAGCTTAGTCTCGGGGTGCTAGTATTGTATATTTATGATGAGAATAATATACCGTTAATTGAAATAAATTGTCATGATTAAATGTGAGTATTAATAATGGCAACAGTTTGTGAAGTAAAAATAGAAGATCTCTAGTAATTAGTAGTACTAACACGGAATACTGTGTAGCAAGTTATAACACTCTCTTAACTAAAAGTTGTTGGGAATTGAATTGGATATCGTTTAGAAATGTTAGATTTTAGTATCGGACTAGTTAGACATGGGAACAACTACAATGGGTACGGGTGCGATAGGAGTGCACAATTAGTTGAGAGGTGAGGAACTCATGTGTGTGCACACACTATCATATACTTTATATTCACTGTTTAATGATATTAAACACTTGCTAATTTTTAAATTATTTTCACAATCGGGCTCTGACCCATTTTCTTTCAAATCTATTTTTGTAAAAACCTTTTAGGTGCCCAGCCACAAGGACACCATGCTTAGGAGTTCTATTCAGGTGACATGCTGTAGTTGATGTTGAAGTTATAGGATTTTGACAGTAGACGCCTCCATTTCCGATCTTGACTCCATTATCATATTTTCTCATTTGTTGGGCATGTCGCCCCATTCCTTTACAGACATCTTACATTTAAGTTATTTCAGACTTTGGGTTGTAATTATTTTAGTGATGCAGACTTGGCAGTTAATTATTTCAGTATTTGGAATGTTGTGAGGAGTATTCCTCCATACTTATTATTAGTTGATGGTTATTCTATTGTGGCTATGTTGTGGTGGTGATGTTAGCATTTCAAAATTCACTTATTGTATGTTTATCGATTTAAATTAAAATTGGCAACTCACTTTTTAAATACTAGGTGGTTAGTAATTATTAAAATGTTTTCGACGGTGATGCTATGAACTGAACCAACTTGGCATTTTGTATTAATTTAATAAAGGAGTAGCTACCCGGTATTTAATTAGTCGGGGTGTCACAGGTGGTATCAGAGCATCAGGTTCTAGTGTCCTTAGGATCTGTACGGCTTATTATGTTTCCGCTGAGCTTTCTTTGATATAGAGCCCTATATTTTAGGACTGTTGTATCCTTTTGTGTATGATTCGTTATTCAGCTATTTTGAAATAATAACTGTGAACTCATAAGACTTTACTCTCATTTTAGATGCCTCCACGACGTGCGCAGCGAGTTCCTAGGGATGCACAGCCAAAGCCACAGCCTGAACCAGTTCAGGGCAGTATGAATGCTGCCGAGGTTGCAGCTATTGTAGCCCAAGCGGTAAATGTCGCCCTATCCATTATACAGCAGGCACCACCCCAGGCGCTGGTAGTCGTGCCAGTTCAGGCTCATGCATTCCCGTCTTCTTGGGAACGCGTTCGTGATACTTTTCAGAAAGCACACCCTCCGGAGTTTGCAGGTAGCTCCGATGTTGTGGTATCCAGTCAGTGGAGGAAGGACATTCAGAGGCACTTAAGGATGTACGAGTGCACAGATGTTCAGAAGAAGATACTGGCTACTTTCAAGCTAGTAGGATCTTCACTGCAGTGGTGGGAGTCCATTACCACCGCAGAGGAGAGAGACACCCTTTCTATTCAGGAGTTCTGGGTGCAGTTCGACCGCAAATATTTTCCGTCAGCTGTTCACACTGAAATGAGGAGGAAATTGATGAACCTCAAGCAGTAGGGGAGGACCGTAGCCGAGTATGAGGCTGAGTTTACCAATCTCTTGAATATTGTTCCTGATGAAATTCCAACCGAGGAGAAGAAAATTCAGAAGTTCACGGATGGATTGACTTGGAGGATCCGTCAGCACTTGTTGTGTAATCTCTCGTTGGCCACTTACTCTGATGTGGTTAACGCGGCACTACTTCACTGCCAGGATCACCTCTTTCACATGACTGAGAGCAAGAGATCAGGATAGTCCAACCATCAGGGCAGGATAGGGGGTAATAGTGCCAGCGGGGCACAATCTACTCAGGTTTAGCATATGCAGAGTTATCAGGGTTCCCAATAGGGGGATTCTAAGAGGTTCAGATCTGAAGGTTTTAGGAGTGGTCAGGGAGGTTTCAGACATGGCCATCAGGGTCAGAACGGCCATCAGGGCCAGTAGGGTCAGAATGGTCAACAACAGCAGTTTCAGCAGGGCCAGCAAGGCCAAGGTAGGAATGGTAACGGCCATCAGGGCCAAGGGAAGCAGGGACAGCGAGGGGGAAATTTCTCGGGGAAGTGCTTCACTTGTGGAAAGATTGACCAAAAAGGCCAGGATTGTCCCGATAGGGGCAGGACCCCACAGCAGCAGCAGCAGGGTGCCCGACACGAGCCACAGAGGCCTATGTTTCCCACCGCACTCCCAGCACCACCACAGATGGCAGCATTACCACCCATTCCAGCAGTCCCAGTTCAGTAGGGACAACTTCAGTATGGGAGAGTGTATCAGCTCCAGCATGCCGCAGCCCCACAGGATCCACCAGCCATTGAGGGTATGTTCTTTATTCAGGGGACTATGGGGCGTATTTTATTTGACACGGGGGCCACACATTATTTCATTATCATGAGGTTTGCACGCACTATTGGGTTATTAGACACCGCCGAGAGCACAGTTACTTGTGTAGATTCACCGTTGAGTAGGGATTCCGTGATTTCCCTTATTTGTAGAGGTGTGGGTATAGAGATCGGAAGGTTTACTTTACCCGCTGATATGTTAGTGTTAGAAATGACTGAGTACGATGCGATTGTTGGTATGGATTGGCTAGTTACGTACCGAGCCCTGATTGGCTATTTTAGTAGGAGTATTATCTTTGCCATTCCTGAGCAAGAGATGTTTTTAGTGGCGATGCCTCATCTTGAGGGAGGATCGTCCACTCACTTGTACTATATAGAGGAGGAGACCTCTAAGGAAGTGGTGATACCACTTGATGCAATTCCAGTTGTTAGGGAGTTTGCTGATGTATTTCAGGATATACCTGGACTACCTCTGAGTAGAGAGATAGATTTTGTGATCGATTTGACGTCGGGCACTCGGCCTATCGCCCGCGCTACTTACCGTATGGCTCCAGCAGAGATGAGAGAGCTGTGGGACCAGATAGAGCAGTTGTTGGGTCAGGGGTTTATCCGGAGGAGTACTTCGAGGTAGGGTGCCCCCTGTATTGTTCGTAAAGAAGAGGGATGGATCGTTGAGGTTATGTGTAGATTACCAAGAGTTGAATAAGGGCACGATACGGAATAAGTATCCGTTGCCCCGAATCGATGACTTATTCGACTAGTTGAGAGGAGCTTCCTTCTTTTCAAAGATTGATTTACGATCGGGATACCATCAGTTGCGTATCAGGGAACAGGACGTCTCGAAGACTGCTTTCTTAACGAGATATGGTTCCTACGAGTTTCGAGTTATGCCTTTTGGCTTGACCAACGCTCCAGCCATGTTTATGGACTTGATGAATAGGGTGTTCAGAGAGTTCCTAGACCAGTTCGTCATTGTCTTTATTGATGACATTCTGGTTTACTCCCAGACAGAAGAGGAGCACGCCGAGCATTTGAGACAGGTTTTGCAGACGCTACGTCAGAACGAGTTTTATGTAAAGTATGAGAAGTGTGGGTTTTGGCTGAAGGAGGTTCAGTTTTTAGGGCATATCATTTCAGACCAGGGGATATCTGTTGATCCGGGGAAGGTATCCGCGGTGAGGGAGTGGGGACATCCCACGACACCGACTGAGATCCGTAGTTTCTTGGGCCTAGCAAGACACTACAGAGGTTTATTCGGGGTTTCTCAAAGATAGAGGGCCCTTTGACACATCTGACTCGCAAGGACGTGCCATTCATCTGGAGCGATGCCTGTCAGTTGGCATTCGATGAGTTGAAGGACAAGCTGACCTCAGCACTTGTGTTAGCATTACCGAGACCGGGAGTTGAGTATATAGTCTACACCGATGTGTCCTTACAAGGACTTTGAGGTATACTACAGCAGGAGAGTCAGGCCATAGCTTATGCTTAACGTAAGCTTAAGCCTCCCGAGAAAAATTACCCCACCCGTGACTTGGAGTTAGCGGCAGTTGTATTTGCCCTTAGGATTTGGAGACATTATCTCATGGGGGAGAAGTTTCGATTATTCACGGACCACAAGTCTCTACAGTACCTCTTCACGCAGAAGGAGTTGAATATGCGTCAACGACGGTGGCTTGAGTTTGTGAAGGACTATCAGTTTGATATCCAATATCACCCGGGGAAGGCTAACGTGGTAGCAGACGCGTTGAGCCGTAGGCCAGTAGATGAAGTGGCCGAGGTGTGGAAAGCAAAGTGGAAGGAGTTGGGACACCAGGATGCAGTGGCCCGATCGTTCATATCGGTGATGACTATTACACCTCAGATTGTTACGAGAGTGGTAAAGGCCCAGGCAAATGACTCGTTCTGTCAGGAAAAGATAGTTCGATTACTAGCAGAAGGAGCCGAGTCTTATACCATCAGCTCAGACGGGGGATTACGCTTCAATGGGAGATGGGTCATTCCTGAAGAGGAAGACTTGCGGCACGAGGTGATGGCAGAGTCGCACGGCTCATGGTTCGCAGTACACCCTGGTGGGGAAAAAATATACCAAGATATGAGACGACAATATTGGTGGAGCGGGATGAAGAGAGATATTGTCATGTTTGTTTCTAAATGCGCCACTTGTCAGCTGGTAAAGGTGGATCATCAGAGACCGGCAGGACTTCTGCAGCCATTAGAGGTTCCGACGTGGATATGGGAGAGCATATCCATGGACTTTATCACGGGGTTACCTACGTCACAGAGGGGTCACGACTCCATTTGGGTAATTGTGGACCGTTTGACCAAAGTTGCTCATTTTTTACCCCTAAGGATAGAATACACTACGGAACAGTATGCGCAGATTTTCATTTCAGAAATAGTGATACTTCACGGTGTGCCTCTAAATATCGTGTCTGACCGAGACAAGATATTTGTTTCACGGTTTTGGAAGAGTTTCTAGGAGGCCATGGGCACTGAATTGCGATTGAGTACGGCTTATCACCCACAGACCGATGGGCAGACCGAGCATACAAATCAGATGTTGGAGGACACGTTGCGTATGTGCATTATAGACTTTGGGGGTGGATGTGAGCAGTACCTTCCACTGATGGAGTTTGCTTATAACAACTCCTACTAGTTCACCATTGACATGGCTCCATTTGAGGCGTTGTATGGTAGACCTTATCGTTCCCCAGCATGTTGGTTATAAGTGGGGGATAACAAACTCCTAGCGCCGGAAGTAATTCAGGATACTTCGACAAGGATAGAGATGATACGGAATCGCATTCGAGTAGCTCAGGACCGATAAAAGAGCTATGCTGATGCCAAGAGGTTCTTTAGAGAATTCAAAGTGGGGGACCAGGTTTTACTCAGAGTATCTCCTATGAAGGGGATTATGCATTTTGGTAAGAAGGGGAAACTGGCACCGAGATATGTGGGGCCATTTCCTATCATAGAGCGAATTGGGCCAGTTGTGTATAAACTTGGGTTACCGGAGCACTTGCATAGAATTCATGATGTGTTCCATATTTCCTCTGTAAGGACATTTTTGTCCAACATACTTATATATGTCATTAGCCGTAACACCGTTGCAAAGATTCAAAGTCCATTCATCATCAACGGAATCCGAAGATCAAAAGAAAGGAAGAATTCAGAAATCCAGTCAGCCGGACCGGTCCGCCTTTATATAAAAAGAACCAATCCGCTGAGACCCGGACCGGACCATCCTGGACCGATCCGCCGTGCACTTTGAAGCCAGTGAGCCCCGAACCGAATGCGAACCGAATCAGCTTCAAATTAAAAGAACCGGTCCGCTATCGGACCGATCCGCCTAAGGCCCGGACCGGTCCGCCCTGGATAAACTCTGCCAGATCGTGTTGCAGATTTTTTAGGGTTTTGGCTTCCTATTTAAACCACATTTGGAGGTTGGTTTTCTTAAGACTTTTCAACGATTTTCAGAGCATATCAACCCTAAAGTCTTCACCTATTGAGTCCTATGATTCTAGGTTTTTAGATTCACACATATTCCATATATATGTGAATCAAGTTTGGTAACCCAAGAACACCATTGCTGTTGTTCAACCCTTGTGAAGTGGACCACTCCTTCCTCTTCATTGCAGCCCTACTGGAAAGGGATAATTCCAGCCGCGACTACATAATCCGATGCCTGCGGGTAATTCTTAGTCAAAAACTTGTATTTCAGTGTAATCTGATTATAAGCCGCTTCTCTTACAAATTATAGTGAATATACATATGGTTTTGCCCCTTTGGGGGATTTTTCCTTAACTTTGTGTGTTGAATAATTCTTGCATGATTTCATATTGTTTCAATCACACCTAGTTGCATGCTTAGGGTTAATTTGGGTTAAAAATGGTATTTATTACATTATTTCTTAATTGAACGCAAGCGCCAACTCTTTCAAATTGGTATCAGAGCAGGTTACGCTAAGTTATCGCGTATTCCTTACTTCCGCAAAATTTTTCTAAAGATATCAATTTTCGAAAAAAAATTGATTTTTGAAAAGAGCGTGTTCAAATGGAGAAATCATACAATAAATTGCCTGTTTTTGACTGAAAAAATTATGCTTATTGGAAAGCCCGAATGAGGTCGGCTTTAAAAGCCATTGATGAACGGGTATGGATTCTTGTTGAAAGAGGATGGACTCCTCCCTCCGTCACTGTTGAAAACGTGACCAATTTAAAACCTGTCACGTCATGCACCGAAGATGAGTTTAGATGGTCTTCCTTTAATTCTAAGGGATTGAGTGCTATTTCTGCTTCTATTACACCTAATGAGTTTAAACGCATAATGACGTGTACCACATCAAAAGAAGCATGGGATGTTTTGCAACTTACTCATGAAGGCACGAACACGGTTAAAGAATCTAAACTTCAAAATTTGACCACCCAATTTGAGACTATCACCATGTCTGAGTCCGAATGCTTTGATGAGTTTTATGCACGTTTGTCTGACATAGTCAACACTTGTTTCAATTTGGGTGAGGAGATTGATAACACGCGTGTCATTAAAAAGATTTTGAGATCTCTCCCAAAACGCTTTATTCCTAAAGTCACTGTTTTGAACTCTTTGGGAAATTTGAAAGCTCTTAAGTTGGAAGAACTTGTAGGAGATCTTCAAACCTATGAGATTGACATGTTTCCCAAAACCATTAAGGCTAAGGATAATGGCATTGCTTTAAAGACTCATTTTAAGAAAAAGAAAGAAAAAGTTTTGGAGTCTGTTTCTGAGTGTGATCTTGACATAGATAACTTGGCCTTGTTTGCAAAAAATTTCAAAAGAATTCTCAAATTCAAGAAAAATGGAAATTTCAATGATAAAAGGAATTTTGAGAAAAATAATTTTGAAAAGAAAAATGAAAAAGATTTTAAAAATCCTCCCATGAAAGACAGTGAGAGATGCTTTGAATGCGAAGGTAGGGGTCATAGAGCCTTTGAGTGTGTCACTCGTCTTAATAGAGAAAAGGGAAAAGCTGTCCTGAATGCTACCCTTAGTGACGACAGTGATGTCGAGTCGGTGGACTCGGGAGATGAGTCACCGCATGAGCGTAACTTCACCGCGTTCATGGCTAGTCATGTGAGTACTTCTAGTGAACCTCATGACGATGAGGATGCTGATTCACAGGGACACCTCGACAGTGAGAGCGGAGAGTGTGAGGGGGAGGATGATGAGGCAAGTGAGAGCGAGTGTGATCTCCCACGCGCTTACGCCGAGTTATATTCTGAGCCTTTTGAAACCAAGAAGCAAAACAATGCTTTAGTCCTTAGGATTACTGTCCTAGAGAAAGAGTTAAGATTGTTTGGAGAGAGAGTTGTGGTGAGAATGAGAAAAATAATAAACTTGACAAGATAAGATGTTTTGAGTGCAATGGGATAGGGCACAAGAAATTTGAGTGTCCCACTAGACTTAAGAGAAAGGGCAAGAAAGTTGATATGTCCACTTCTCTAAGTGATAGTGAGGATGATAATGGTGATGATAGTTTGATTCAAAAAGCCTTTAGAAAGTTGTTTTTCGAGACCATGGAAATAAAAAGGACTAATAGGATCCTAGGTCTTCGGATTGGTGTGTTGAAGGGAGAGAATGATGAGCTTAAAAGGGAAAAAGGTGACTTGACTAACACGGTGTCTAGTCTGACGACACGTGTATCCCATCTCGAGGATGACCTCAAACAAGCACGAGAGGTTCAAGTCACATTAGAGAGTTCACCCGAGCCTATATCCACCATTGTGAGTGAGTCCCATGGGTGTCCGTCTAGGAATGTTCATCCTAAAATTGTTGATAAATTACTTCCTAGACCGGTTTATGTTTGCTCCCACTGCAAGAAGCGAGGACATCTTAGGGAATTTTGTTCTAAGTTGGGTTTTGTGCCATATCATGCCACTTCACACATTCATGCACATGCACCCACTCATGATACTTTGCCTGCTCATTTTGATAGAGAGTTTGCACATATTCGCGAGCAAGTGAAGTTTTTGATCAAGACTACACATGATCTTGTGGAGTTGGTTCAAAAGATGTCACCATCTTTAGAAAACTCCACCGTTACTCCCGGTTGAGATCTAGTCTTGATTGCTAGCATAGGTTGTTTATCATATTTTTTTTACCTATTGCTAGCATGTATCATTAGTTAGTTTTTTTTAAAAAAAAAATACAAAAAAAATTTCTTTTTAGAAAATTTTTAGTAAAACACAAAAAGATTTTATTTTGATAAAATTTTTGAAAAATTCAAAAAGAGATTTTCCTTTTTTGGATGAGCATTTAAGATAGCCAAGTCACCACTTCATTCCATTTATCCATGTGACTGTTTTATAGAGATTTGAGAGGCTACATCATTTCATCCATGTGCTTAACATTGATTGGAGTCCTTGAGATGTAATTAGTGATATTTCCTACATGCTTGACTCCTATATCCTTTATTGCACACATGCACGGATGTATTTGTCTATTGCACTCGTCTATCACATATTGGCTTGAGTGTTTCTATCTCAATTCTGTCTATACAATGTACAATATGCGATAAAACTTGACAAGATTGGATTGCATGTAAAAACTATTTTGGTGAGACTGTGTGTATATTTTCATAACGGGGAGGGGCTGCGAAAGTTGATTCTTATCCTTTGCGCAAAAGCCACCGTTAAAAAGGACCTAAAAAATGGAGGAATTTTAATATCCGAGGTCCTAAGAGGTTAAAAGAGCCCGAAAAAATTGATAAGGCAATAAAAAGCAATTCATGCCAAATATGGGCCATTTAGGTTTCACCCAATTCTCCAAAGTTTGAGAATTTAGTATTCCTCTATTCAAAATATAAATCTGAGGGAGTTTCGTTGGAGATTGAAAAACGGGTTTGCACTTCCTTGAAAGTCCTGAAAAAGCATGAAAATCATTTTGGACGTTATTGGTGTAGAAATCACTTTGATCTTTGATTTGTAGATTTGATATAGTCAATGTCTTATATTTCCAATCTTTTACACCAAAGGAAGCATTTGAGTTCATTCGTTAGGAATATCCTATATTCATCTGCACATATGTCATGTTTGTATGCCTTGATTTTCCTATCGAATTTTGATCACACCCATTCTTTTACGCTATCACCGACTTGGTTGTTTTATGTTCATTCATGGTGTGTTTTTATGCCTTGTGTCACCCCGGTACTTGATTGCTTCATTTATTTCTCTCATTTGTCTATTTGGGGACATCATAAAAAGGGGGAGAATGAATTATCTGATTATGGGGGAGTTTTGAAATTCTGAGAATATCATCTTAAATTGATATATATGCTTATGTTTATCTCATTTCAAACTCGATACGTCACTTGGTATTTGCTTTGTCTCATGTGTGTAGGTACATCTTTTGATAATCCCATGTTGCACACCCTGATGAGAAAAGCGGTGAGATTTCTGAAGATTCGAAGAACAAATGATGCAGCCTTAGTCATTTGTACCACTTTCAGTTTTTGGGTTCATGGAAGGGTAGATTTGTATAGGCATTGTGATTATAGATAATTCGGATTTTTTTTATGTTTGTTCCTGCATAGACATAGGGGGAGATTTGTAAGGACATTTTTGTCCAACATACTTATATATGTCATTAGCCGTAACACCGTTGCAAAGATTCAAAGTCCATTCATCATCAACGGAATCCGAAGATCAAAAGAAAGGAAGAATTCAGAAATCCAGTCAGCCGGACCGGTCCGCCTTTATATAAAAAGAACCGATCCGCTGAGACCCGAACCGGACCGCCCCGGACCGATCCACCGTGCACTTTGAAGCCAGTGAGCCCCGAACCGAATGCGAACTGAATCAGCTTCAAATTAAAAGAACCGGTCCGTTATCGGACCGATCCGCCTAAGGCCCGGACCGGTCCGCCTTGGATAAACTCTGCCAGATCGTGTTGCAGATTTTTTAGGGTTTTGGCTTCCTATTTAAACCACGTTTGGAGGTTGGTTTTCTTAATACTTTTCAATGATTTTCAGAGCATATCAACCCTAAAGTCTTCACCTATTGAGTCCTATGATTCTAGGTTTTTAGATTCACACATCTTCCATATCTATGTGAATCAAGTTTGGTAACCCAAGAACACCATTGCTGTTGTTCAACCCTTGTGAAGTGGAACGCTCCTTCCTCTTCATTGCAGCCCTACTGGAAAGAGATAATTCCAGCCGCGACTACAGAATCCGATGCCTGCGGGTAATTCTTAGTCAAAAACTTGTATTTCAGTGTAATCCGATTGTAAGCCGCTTCTCTTACAAATTATAGTGAATATACATATGGTTTTGCCCCTTTGGGGGATTTTTCCTTAACTTTGTGTGTTGAATAATTCTTGCATGATTTCATATTGTTTCAATCACACCTAGTTGCATGCTTAGGGTTAATTTGGGTTAAAAATGGTATTTATTATATTATTTCTTAATTGAACGCAAGCGCCAACTCTTTCATCCTCGCTAAGGAAATATCTTAGGGACGATTTGGCCCACACTCACATTGCTTTAGAGGACATCGATCTCCAGCCCAATAATTCATACGAGGAGGGGCCGATTACTATTTTGGACCGAAGCGAGCGGAAACTGCGGTCAAAGATAGTACCGTTGGTACGTGTTCAGTGGCGGCATCATAATGCTGAGGAGTCCACATGGGAGCAAGAGGATGAGATGCGTGAACGTTATCTAGAGATGTTTTTACCAGGTACTTTTTAGTTCCGAATTTCGGGACGAAATTCTATTATTAGGGGGGAAGTATGTAATACCCCGTAATTTTATTGATATTTATTTAAGGGATTAATTAAATTAAATGTGAATTAATTGAGAATTAATTCGGATATAAATACTAACGAGATGTGAGTTGGTATTTGATTATGATGTGTACATATGGCAATATATGAATAGTGAAAATATTAGAAGTGTCGCGAGATTGAAATACGGCAATTTGGGAAAATTTAGTTGGGACGCGCATGTCAGTCGCGTCAGGAGTGTAATTATTTGAATTAAAAAGTGAATTCTATTTTTATCAACTGGATGGTCATTTTGAGTGCACCAACGAGTCCGGAAGGGTCGAAATAGTCAGAAAACACTAGCCGGGGGTTTAGTTTCGGTCCCGGGGCATTTTTGGGCCATACCGACAACTTAAAAGGGTATTTTGGTAATTTTAAAAATTAGGGAATTAAAACCCACGAAAATAGGAGTTTATATTTATAATTTTAAAAAGGTACACTAAGGCCATTACCAGCAAAAGTTTAGAGAGTGGGCTACGGGAGTTTTGAGAGAAGGTGGAGAGAAGTTACAAGAGCCAAAACTAAGCCATCTTCAACCTTGGGAGAAAATCTGTAGAGAAAGGAGAGAATCAACCTTCATTCACCAACATCAATTATGAAGAACAATCTAAGGCAAGTGATTTGATATTTTTAGTGCATTGAATATGTCTTCCATGTTTAGTGTAGGAATTATCTTGTAATTGAAATTTTTGAAGAAAACCCATGAAATTGTTGGAGAAACTTTGAATTTGGGTTAGGATTTTCATGTAGAATGATGATGGACTAATTTAATATTCAAAGAGTTATATATGATGGTTTAAAAACGGATTTATGATGAGTAATTGGGCATAAGAAAATTATGAGTTCTTATTCCTAGGGTTTGGGGAAATATTTGGAGATTTATATTAATTCCTTGATGATTTGTAAGATTTGACCCCTAAAATATGTTAAGAGATGATCTAGGATGATTAGAAATGGTTTAAAAACGTTGGAACATAAATTGGATGGTCTTTAGGTGGATTTAGAGGAGAGAAGAATTGAGAAAAACTGACTTGGGAATTTCTGGGCTGAAACTACCAGGTCGTTCAAACGACCTCGTTCGAACGAACTTCTAACGAGATAACAGTATCCCTTCTAACAAGTTGGTAGTTCGTTTGAAGCCTTTCGTTCGAACGAACTCGTTTGAACGACCTCGTTCGAACGAGATTTCTAACGAGTTGACCGAATGGTCTTTTAGGCCTGATTTTATTTCTAGTGTCCCTTAAACTTATTTAAATGGTGAGATAACCTTCCCTTATCAACTAGTGGGTATAGTGGGGAGATTGGGGTATATTGATGAGTAAAACTTAGGATCTCGTAGTAAACCGGATGACATGTGTGGATTAGGAAGCGAGTAACTAATCGTGACATGAGAAGAATTGATAACCTAAATACTTGTAAACCGGAGACTTGTGAGTTGCATAACCAAAATGTGGGTATAAGAACGAGATGTATACTACTAATAAAATATTGTGATATCTAAGATGTGTGAATGCTTAGTGTATGTAATTATCTGTGTATAACATACCTACTGTACTTGCTATCATGGGAGGTCGGCGTTCGATCAGGGCCATCTAATCTTTGTGTGCCTAGGGGATTTAGATTGGTACCTCGAGGACATAGGTCAGAGAAGGACTTATTGAGAAGTTAATAAGTCTGCTGATCATGGGAGCGTAGGTATGTGCGTGACCCATGTGATGTGAACTATGTTCGCCTCCATTGTTTGTGATTGTTGTTTAATGAAACGATTCCTGAGAGATTCGGAATACGTGGTCCTTATGTACGTGATGTACCGAGATTGGATAGCAGAGTATGTGTGCACCGCAGCTTAGTCTCGGGGTGCTAGTATTGTATATTTATGATGAGAATAATATACTGTTAATTGAAATAAATTGTCATGAATAAATGTGAGTATTAATAATGGCAATAGTTTGTGAAGTGAAAATGGAAGATCTCTAGTATTTAGTAGTACTAACATGGAATACTGTGTAGCAAGTTATAACACTCTCTTAACTAAAAGTTGTTGGGAATTGAATTGGATATCGTTTAGAGATGTTAGATTTTAGTATCGGACTAGTTAGACATGGGAACAACTACAATGGGTACGAGTGCGATAGGAGTGCATAATTAGTTGAGAGGTGAGGAACTCATGTGAGTGCACACACTATCATGTACTTTATATTCACTGTTTAATGATATTAAACACTTGCAAATTTTTAAATTATTTTCACAATCAGGCTCTGACCCATTTTCTTTCAAATCTATTTTTGTAAAAACCTTTTAGGTGCCCAGCCACAAGGACACCATGCTTAGGAGTTCTATTCAGGTGACGTGCTGTAGCTGATGTGGAAGTTACAGGATCTTGACAGTAGACGCCTCCATTTCTGATCTTGACTCCATTATCAGATTTTCTCATTTGTTGGGCATGTCGCCCCATTCTTTTAGAGACATCTTACATTTAAGTCATTTCAGACTTTGGGTTGTAATTAATTTAGTGATGCAGACTTGGCAGTTATTTATTTCAGTATTTGGATTGTTGTGAGGAGTATTCCTCGAGACTTATTATTAGTTGATGGTTATTCTATTATGGCTATGTTGTGGTGGTTATGTTAGCATTTCATAATTCACTTATTGTATGTTTATCGATTTCAATTAAAATTGGCAACTCACTTTTTAAATACTAGGTGGTTAGTAATTATTAAAATGTTTTCGACAGTGATGCTATGAACTGAACCAACTTGGCATTTTGTATTAATTTAATAAAGGAGTAGCTACCCGGTATTTAATTAGTCGGGGTGTCACAACTACATGTTGATAAAAGAAATGATAATTTTCTTATAAAGGTAGTCTTAAGTGTGAATGTATTTCTTGAATGAAGAAGTAAAGACATGTGTACTTGATAATGTTAATAAAAAAGTATTAACTAAGTGTTAATGGGTAAACATGGAATGGTTAGTGAGTGTAGTGTTATAAAATATTAACACCTATGGAATTAAGAGGGAATTAAAGGTGTTTCCAATCAAGTAAAGAGATTCCAAGTGTAAAAAGGTGTTTAAGGGTTAAAACACTTGAGAAGTTAGTGTGTATAGCTTAATAGTGTTTAGGGTCAAATTAGCACTTGAGAAATGGAGTAAGGGGTGGTTTTGGAAACAAATGGGTAAAATGGTAATTTTAATTAAAGTTGAACATTTTTATTAAATTAAAATGTTGAAAAGGGGTGTTACACAAAGTGGTCCTAAACGAATATGGTTTTTGGAAATAAAAATAAACGCTAAGGTGTAAAGGACATGAAATGGAAAATTTTCAAAGTGTAACACAAATGGTGTGATAAAGTCCCGAGTTTTATTTTCGGCCGGGTAAAAAGGATTAGGGGAATAATGTGGACATTTAAAAAATATTAAAATACATTAAAGGAACTCGGATGACATTGAGATAAAGTAAGAAGGGCCTGGAGCCCTTAGGTGAAAAACCCTAAATCACTAGCCAGGGCATATGGTAGCCATCGGTATGGAGCCCGTGTTAGTATGCTGTATTGGATGATTTCGAGAAAAGATAAAGGAAATTTGGAACATATCAAGAAATGGTTTGTGTGGTAAAATGTGTACAACCTAACTTGAATGAAAGTAATAAATGTCTTGGTAAAGACAAATTGGACAAGTAAATGCGTAAATTTATTAATGTCCATAAGGTAAGGAAAAAATAATAAAGCAAGTGGGTAAATGGGTAATTAAGCAACCAAGTTGTTAAATCCAAAATTTGCATAAGTATGTATGGAAAAAGGTTTTCAAATGACAAATGCGTATTTTCTATCATGGTGAATGCGTGTGTTGAAATAGTGATTTTCAATGAATATACTAAAGTGTAATGTAATAAATGAAGGGGTTAAATTTCGGTAAAGGAATGGGCTTGAATCAAATCAAGGGAAATGGTTTCAAGTGTTGAACCGAGCGTGTTAAACAAGATGAAAATGCTAAGCATGACTAAAGGAAGTATTTACTAGAATAAGGTTAATTAATCTGGATAAGTAAGATTTTTCGAAAGTAAAACGATTAATACATTGGCATGTATATTTCCCAAAGGTATACGTATGTAAATATATACATATTTTCGCATGCATGTGGTTATAGCGTGTGAATATTCATTTCTGTCTTTCGTTTCTATACTGCTCGTATAAATTCCACTGGGCATAGGCTCACATCCCCACTTTCTTACGGCAGATTGGTAGCGATTTCAAAATTTGAGGGTGTTTTATAGGTAAGTATATTTTATTTATGTTTACATTAGTAGCTCTGTTTACGTGGACTTCTGGGTGCTCCCAATGGGTCCCTCATGTAGTTCATCTCGAAGTTGGAATAGCATGCTAACAAGTTAAATGTTAATTAAAATAAAACTAAACTAGCAACATTATTTAGGCTGTTTCCTTGCACTTCACACCTAACGCTTGGGTTTGACTGGGTTGACTCACGGGAAATCCATAAATTCGGGTCGGGGTATTACAAATTCAAAGACATAAGTCATCTGTAATAACCCGTATTTTTGAAGAATTAAAAGCGAATTAATACGGTTACAAATTCAAGGCGAATCGATTCGGTTTGACCAGAATTGAAAATTTCCCCCTTTTGTTTTAAATCCAAAAATTTTGGATAATTTATGAGGGAACTTTTGGGGCATCTTTAAACTACAGGGAGGAATATTACAATTCCAGTAGACCTATAGTGGAGATTAGTTTTACATGAAGTGAGATGAGTTAAGGATTGGGATAATTGAGAAAATATCCATAATTGATGAATGAATGAAATTCGAAGTAGGTCACGTAGTAATGAGTGAACCTATGATTCCGACCAGTAGTATACGATGGGAATAACTATATATTAAGCAAGGGGTAATTAGAACCTTTATAACAATGAGTGATACTTGGAATTTATGTGAATTGGAAATTTATTTGAAATTGATAGTACGTCGAATATGCGAGCGATATATACTATGTACGAGTTGATAAAATTGGTTTGTGTGCTTACTTACTGAATATATATATATATATATATATATATATATATATATATATATATATATATATATATGGGTTGTTTGAATACCTATATTTAAGATTTGATTATGTGTGTGAACATACCTACCCTACTTGCTATCAGGAGGTTTCCGCATAGAGGACGATCCCACCTTGATGATTCTAGTAAAGTCTGGATTTATGGCTCTGAACATGGAACTTAGGGCGGCCCACTCTATGTCGTGTATTAGTGGGACTGACATGTCATTTCGGTACATTAGGTATGTGTGCATCTCAAAGTCTTAGAACCCTATTCACCTCCATTATTGTGTTGATTGTTTTTGGGTTCGAGGACACATGCCGAACCAATAGTCCTTGATTGAGTAAGAGAGCTACATGGACTTGATATAAGTATGCCAGCCTCACTAGGGGCAATTTTGGGATGGTATAGTTATGTATATATTATATGTGTGATGAATATATATCGGTGTGATATACCTACTTATGTGCGACAGTATAATATATAGATGATGTATATCTATAAGTCTTTAAGTAGTGAAGTTTAAATAATTGACTCAATAATGAATGGGAATAAATAAATTTATCATTGAGATATTAGTGTTGTGTCTTATGGGGAAATACGAGGAAATTAGACTTATTTAGAGTAATCAAATACATTATCTAGTTGGGAAGGGGATACTAGTTAGGTAGAATACATTAGGCGTGCACATTTGTTGAGCGGCGAGGATCTCAAGGGAGTGTGCATGGATTTTACATGTGTAATAAATAACTGATTTCAATTGTTATTTAAATACTTGCAAAATATTTTCAAAATGTTTTACTTGGGATTTGATCCATGTCAAAAATATTTGTAAAACCTTTTAGGTGTCAAGCCACAGGGACGCCAAGTTTAGAGATCTTATCTAGAGACGCGTAGCTGCAACAGTGTGGAGGCTTGGAAGAGATTACTTTAGATATGGGATTTCATTAATAGTTCATTTGGGCGTGTTGCCTTTCAAATTATTTATTTTATCCAGTTATGCATCAGACTGTATTCAGATTTTAGTTTTACTTATTTCAGATTGTGGTTGGATTTTATAATTGGAGAAGCGATGGTTTATTCGGTCTCATTTATCTCTATATCTGTCATGTGATTATCGGACTATATTTATGTGTGAATGATTTAGTTCATTTATTTTAATTCCACGTGTGGTAATAATGAAAGATAAATTTTAACACCAACTTCATTTGACATTGGTGAGTAGTAAATAAAAAAATTTATCTACAGTGATGCTAAGAGTAAACCAAATGATATTTCTGTTTATCTTAATGAAGGACTGATCACTCGTGGTTAAAATAGGTGGGGTGTCACATCATCTCTGTGCCTCCCACAGACTAATGGCACCTTAGAGTTAGACAATAAGAACATGAAAGTGATACTGAGCAAAATCATCGAACAATGTAGAGATTCGGCTGATCGAATTCCATATGCATTGTGAGGATATCGAATTATTATTAGAACAACCACCGGAGCCACACAATTCTCACTTATATATGGGATTTAGGCATTATTACCAATCAAAATAGAAATTCCCTCCTTAAGGGTGCTATGGAAAACTGAATCTCTAAGGCTGATTGGGTAAAAAAAGATAGGAATAGCTAGCATTATTAAACATATGATAACTACTAACACATTATCATATACAAGGGTATCACAGACAAAACTATATGGTATTTAATCAGAAAGTCAAACATAAGGGAGTCAGGGAAGGAGTCCTAGTAGTGAAAGAAGTCATGGAACTCATATAGGATTTCGAGCCATGTTTCATCCCAACTAGACGGGACCACATGCGGTAAAGAAGATCCTGTCAGGAGGTGCGACTCTTCTAGTAGATATCGATGGAACAAAATTTGACCAAACCAACTAATCTAGATTGTCTCGAGAAATAATACATATGAAAAAATTAAGACATCAAGCAACCAAAAAAATTACGTACAACTCGATCCTCCATAAATTAAAGAAGATTCATCAAAAGCATCCCTCGATTAGTTTCATCGTATAATGGACTTATATGGGAAACCCTTAGGGGTTCGGTCAACCAAACCACACCCCTCTAGGGGTGAGGTCTTTCTATTCTCATTTTATTTCAACTTTTAAATTGGTAAAAAATGGTTGTAAAGTCACTAGGATGACAAATAATCATTTGAGGCCCGCAAGGGGACTCATTTTTTTTTTATTAAAAATAAATATTTTCATTACAAAAAACACATTTTTCATAATCAGAAAATAAAAAGTTACATAAAGAGGCTTATAGGGAATTGTTACTCACACTGTCAAAAGATTCAGAGTTATCTACCTCTTCTTATAAGATACTAATTTCCCTTTAACCACCACTGGTCTCAATCTCGTTAAGAGAATTTGTATCTTTACCTTGTAGCACGAAAATTTCTTGAATTTCCTTACATCCAGAGAAGGTCAACTCAAAGATCCAGCAAAGGTCGGTCTCCACCAACTCTACTGCATCTCTAACCTTCTCCCAACGCCACATAAGGTATTCCTCAGGTAAGAGCATTGACATACCTTCAGATAAACCAGGAGGAATCGGAAGGAATAATAAAAACATAATTTCTTCAGAGGTAAAAAATTATGCTCACTAAGTACGGAGATAAAGGTTTTACTGGAAGAAGCCGACCTAGAGGGGGGGGGGGATCTCTTTCCTTCTTCCAAATCGACGCATCACACATCGAGGAAAATTGAAGGATATAAAATGCATATCAAACAAACGGATATAGAGAAATAGTCCCATGGATAAGCGAGGCACTATAGTTGGTCTCCAAGGAAAATACTAGCGAGGTAACAGTGCTCGGATTCAAATAGACAATAGGCCCTCTCTCTTTCAGTCTTCTTAAACTAGATAAGTGGTTAATGTAAAACGAAATCAGTTGGTCAATAAGGAAAAGATAGAGGGCCCCTAATTAACTCAGCCTCTCTAAGAGACACATATATAAAATCAAAGGGCTTCCTCAAAGAGAAGGACATTCACGAGAATGGTAAGCGAAATGACCATTAATGGTTTCCCCCAAAATAAGAGTAACTAAACTTTTACCTTCTTTCACCTGAAGAACTGCGTCTGCTAGACTAATGTCGATGCAAGTGGTGCCCGAAATGAGAAAATGTTGAGACACGGGTGACAAAGACAAGACACATTTTCATCCTCCCCCATGCCTTCATCCCAGGATGTTATAAAGGAAGAACGTAATAACCACCATAAGGTTAATCCCAAATTAGCGAGCAATTAGAGGGTCCAATTTCAACAACTCAAGAAGAGAAAATACTCTTCATTGGCTCAAATACGACTCTACAATGGGATGGACTAAACCATACACTATCAAGAAATAATCATCCTCAAAGGTTGGGTAGACCTCCTCTAAATCAAAACGAAAGATATGGTCCTCTAGATACCAAAAATGAGCGATAACCTACAAGAAGACCTAGTTAACTTTTATATGTCTTGAGAACAATAAGGGGTCCAGACCGTAAGGATCTAGGCCTGAGAGAAACCAATCACTAAAGGTATAAATTAATATTCAATATGATAATGAGGAATGCCTTGAATATAGGAATTTGGGACAACCATCTCAAGAAGGAGGCTAAGAAAATAATGTTGTGTCTTGACTATGGAAAATAAGAGCGAAGGTGTAAGATTACAAGCTAAAACTCATATCCATTTACAAGGAGAAAGAGTTGACCGATTGATTCTCCCATACATCGATCGGTCCTAATGTCAAAATCATAATATTTAGACTATCACTCCAAACTCGTGGACTGAAAATCCATTTGAAAAGACCTATTACGAGAATAAAAACTGTAACATATCTTAAACTTATTAATAGTATTTATGCCATTTTTGGATCTTAGTTATATCTTTTATACATCCATGTCATGTTCATATCACAATTAGCATTAAATTACACCAATAAGAAAAAAAATAACACTTCTTGTAATAAAAACATGTTTCGTATACAATTGTTTTAGGAATAAAAGATAACCCCTTTTAATCCTTGTTGATGTAAAAAACTAGATTTGATCTAATTTAATAATCACAGATAAAATATATATAGAATTTGGCAAATATAAATAAAAGAGAGAGAATTTTTAAAGTGATTCGACTATGTAAAAGAGCCTACGTCCACTGCTATGGTATTGATTTTAGAGGTTACAGAGAACTAGGTATCTTGTCTTAGAATCCGTTCTACCTTGCCCTTGGCGAAGGGTTTGCAATATATTTATTGTGATTTGGAAATTAAGGGGTGGAATGTCAAGGGATGGAATGTCTTTATATATTAAGCATTTACATCCTTACATAATGTATGTGGGCGATTGGTTGTTTAAACTATGAATAATATGACTCTTGATATGTTGACATTTCGCTGGTCGAGTTGGTCGGCCTTCGCAGTGTTGGTCGGTATTCCTTGTTAGGTTATTGTCAGCTGACTAGGATTAAGGCCGAGTTTTCATTTCTGATTAGTCCACGTTAGTATATAATTTTTGGTATCAACAGAATCCCCCAATGTTTCATGATTGATGTTTACGTGAAAGTATGGAGCATTTGAATCTCGAAGTAGCTCGGGGTATTTTCATGACACTTGGTGGCATCCGACTTCCTACACTTGTATATTATTTACCGGTAGTGTTTGAAGATGGTATTTTTGTAAATAATTTAAATTTTAACGAACCGCCAAAAGGTAAACGAGTATTTTTCACCATTTGATTCGCGAAGCCGTCGGAATATCAATCGTTAGTACATTTAATCATTATGTTCGCTATTTTTGAAGTAGCTTATAAAAAGGCAAAGAACTTTCCCAGTTTTGTTTTACCCTAAATTTTCGAACTGTAGCAGCTATCTCTGAGCTCTTGTACGCTTGTTTGCCGTTGTTCTTCCTTTCCTTTGACAGTTCTTGCTGAATCCTTAAATTCCTATAAGAATACTTTCATTCTCCTTCTTTTCTTCTTCTTGAATCATGGTTTACATAGTTTATGTAGACTCTTTAGACGAGTTTAGCAGGGAATGGAATATTCCAGATTGGGTAGATTTAGAATTTCCTAGTCCTCCTATTGATGTTTTCTCTTTAGTTGAGGGTCACTGGATTCCCTCTTTATTCATTGTTGAGTGCGGTTTCACTTCCCCCCAAATAATTTATATTTAGAGTTTTGTCAATAGTTCGACTTTGTACCTACAAGAATAGTCCCCAATACGTGGAGAGTAGTTAATGGAATTCATAGGCTCAACCAAATCTATGAGACCCATATTGGTATCCACGAACTCTCGTTCTGTTACAAGTGGGTCACCAATGACAGTACATATCATTTAAAAAACTAGGTTTATCACTAGAGCCCTAGCTATCAATTTACCTTACTCCAACAAAGATTATTTCGATCATGGGATTATTGCAAAGAACTAGCAATATCTTCCTCTTCAAGAGGATGAGGTGTATGATGGACCCAGATGCCCTCAAGAGGGTCGTGGCATAGGTTGTAATAAATAAATTTGTGTATATTCATACTAATGAATTATTTGTTGATATGTTAATTAACCTTTACTGTTTAATTTTCCTGCAGTTGATAGGAAGAAGAAAAGTCCCAAGGAAAGTGATATCAAGCTTGACGAGCTCATGTTTTTGTGGGGCATTCATCAGAGAACTGGCGAGGATCACACTAGGTTGACTTCTTACTTGTTTAAGTATAGAAGTTGTATCACTTCTTTAGTTGCTCGACCAACAGTTGTTGGTGCTTCCAACATGATAGACTTTGAGAGAGATCCAATCCCTATATCTTTTTCCACTAAATCTGGTGGTCATGAACTTGTTATCGACACTTCCTGGTCTTTAACTCAGAGCTTCCTCTTGCTATTAGCATGGGTAAAAGAAAAATTCCAAATCTTTTGGAGGATGAATCAATCGCTGGCACCTTGAAGTATGCTGGTGCTGGTGCCCAAAAGAAGGTGGATGGTGGAAAGAAGACCACCACCAATAAAGGTAAAGAGTCTCCTTTCAAGAGACTGAGGAAAGGTCTTACTCATAAGCAAGTTGAAAGAGCTATTGTCGCCGACCACGACACCTTGGTTGGCAATGTCTCATATGCTGTGGGTTCATCTGTAACCATGAGCTCTAGCTTGGCTAGGAAATTAATCAACTCTGGCACCCTCCACGCCCATGGAGCTGCTGCTGCTTCAATGTCCCGACTTTAATTGTCATCAAGGGTTTCTGAAAGCCTTGATTTGGTAAGTTTTTCATTTTTGAAATAGGTCGGATGTTATTCATATATTTCTAGTTTGTACTAACTTGTCTTTTCTTGTAGTTCTTGGTGGACTATAACCAGTTGCTAGAGAAGGACGATCAACTACATTATTCTTTTGGAGATGTAAAAAATTCCTTTGAGGATCTGAAGCAGTCTTTGCTAGAATCCTAGCAGGCTATGGATACTCAGAAGAAGACTTGGGTGGAGAAGATCGAGACTGTCGAGGAAGCATAACAAAAAGAAGACAAGGCTATTACTGAAGTTGAACGCAGGGTAAAGGCTTCTGAGGGTCAAACAGCTTAGCTGACAAAAGACCTTTCTGCTGAGAAAGCCAAGAAGAAGAAGGCTAGGGAGGATTCCTTCAATAAGGGTTAGTATAAGGTTATTTCTTCCACTTATCCTCAAGTTGGTTATGCCAAGAATTATTTTTTCAAGCAAGGTTGGTCGACGGTACTAAAAGAAGTTGGTACCATCGAGGATTTCGAACTCTTCCTTAGGCATGACCCTAGCTCTCCCCTAATCTTGATGGAGATATTAAGGATGGCAATGGTTTAATTGAATCTTATCGGGCCATTGACTCTGTAGCCCCTCATGCATACTAAGGAAATACTTCTGCCATTCCTTCTGGCGAGCAAGAGACCCTTAATATTGAGGTTGATAAAAAAAGGTGTAGATTTATTTAGCTAAAATTCTTTGTACTTTGGAACTTTTTGGATATTCTTTTTGTTTTCCTATGATGTATTTGTACCATCGTCCTTTATTAATAAAAGAACTCCTTCTGTTATTTTTTATCTTCTTTTGTGATTCATTAATTGTTGCTTTATCTGTTTAGTTCATGGGCAAGATGGAATAAATTTCTGCTATGACTCTGGCCTGCTCAAACATTGTAATGATCTGTTCAAGGCTGGTCACTTGGACTTAACATATGAATACTTGACCAACTTTCTCGTCATAGATGCTTCTCTTCAAGCTAGGAATGCATACATTTACTGTAAATTCCTTCTTGATCGGGTCGTGGCTAATAATGTGGCATATTTTAATATGATAGAAAACCTACAAGCAAAACATAATGAAGCCAAAGCTTTGCTCCATACTGACTACGAAGTCAAATACAAGTTCTTGAGTGAAGCTTGGGGCTTTGAGTAAAAATTAGATAAATATGCTTATGGTTTTAGGAGAAAGGAGTTTTTGCTGAATTGCGAAGTTGATGCGGCCAGGGAAATTATTAGACTCTTGGAGGAAGAGAATAATAAATTGAGTGATGAGCTTGGATCCTTGAAAAATCCTTCCACTGTTGTTGCCAATGAAGGTGCTTTTTTCCTGAAGAATGATAATGACAAATTAAGAGAAGATCTTGAAGCTTTGAAGTAGTCTAAACATGCGCAATCTTCACAATCCTCCAAGTAAAAGGCTAGCCAACAAACTGTAGAAGGGCTATGACCCAGACAACTTTGGCTAATTAAGCTGCTCAATTAAAGGAGAAGAGAGAGGGTGTTATCGATCAATCTACAAAACTAGAAGCTAAAAACCAAGCCCTTGCCAACCAATATTCTCAATTGAAGGTGAAAGATGAAGTTTTAAAGAAACTTCAACATCAAGTGGAAATGCTAACCTTCTAATTTCACAAACTGCGCAAAAAGGTGTGGATGCAAGGTTACAACGAAGCCTTAAGCCATGTAGATGACGTTTTGCCCAATCTCAACGTGAAGGTTACAAGTGAGGTTGGACTAATTGCCTGACTGTGATGAAGGTTGATCAAAATAGCCGACTTTGGCATTTGGAATGATCCTAGATTTCTAGATTGTCAAAAGACTTATTCAAGTTGGATGTCAACTGGATTTATGTTGACTTGATTCCTCAATGTTTGATATTTATATATTTAGGGGATTATAAGTTGCATAATGAACTTGAGATAGTTCATCCTCCTTATCTGATCAATACGCCGAGCAACATTAATAAAAGGATGCTTCAATATTTTAACTTTATTAACTCTCCTTACACCCTGGATGATCCTCCTGCTGGCATGGAAAAAGTGCAATCATCTTCCAAAGCTGAAGGAAAATGTCTAATCGAACGATTATCGTGTATTTTTATTCCTCATTTGAATGTAATAGATTTCACATAAATGAAAGATCTTACTCTTTTGTCAACTTTGGATTATTTTAATCAATCAGTTAATTCGTGATTATTATGCCATTGGTTCTACTAATGCACTTAGATATATTCATCCAAGTTTAGTATTAGTTACTAGTGGTTGCCAATTGTTTTACCAATACACTTAGATATATTTATCCAAATTTAGTATTGGTAACCATTGGTGATGCCATAGATTTTACTAATGCACTTGGATTTATGGACCTAATTTTAGCACTAGTTATCAGTGGTGACCACGCGTATGTGGAATATATGTTTATATTCCTGTATTTAGAAATTTTTACATGTCTTCCTGCATCTAACTTGGTTTGGGTAAAATGGAAATTTACCACTTATTTTTGGGCTAATTGCTGAGGATTTTAATCCTATTTTAACTTGGATTTTTAATAGCCGACCAAGACTTTAGGATTAAAGTCCTTTTTTGACTTAGTCGATTATTGCTTTGATTTTTGTTGGACAAGTTCTAAGTGAGGATAGAATTTTTTTATCCTGTATTGACTTGGTCAGAACAAAAATTACATTATTTCTGGTTTGGGGGATACACCATACTCCGAAAAAAATCGAACAAAAACTGAAATAATTTATAATTTTATTAATAATCAACTGAAAGCAAATGAAATTCAAAGTTATTAATCCTTTGAACTATTGATAATACTTTATGAGGTGCTCTGCATTCCAAGAATTCTTAAACTCTTCACCCTCCAAAGTTTCTATCCAATATGTCCTTGGTCGTATGACTGCTGAAATGCGATACGATCAATGCCAGTTAGCTTCAAGTTTGTTGCCCTTTTATATCACCTTCTTAAGAACATAGTTTCCTTCTTTCAAGTTGGTCGGTTCGACCCTTTTATTATAGAAACGAGCAGTTCTCTGTTGGTAGGCAACATTCCTCAGGGCAACATCTTCCCGTACTTCTTTCAACATATCAAGATCTAATCGTCTTATCAAATCACTGAGTGGGGAATCAAAGTTCAATACTCTATGGGTTGGTAGGCCGAGCTCGGGTGGTACCATGGCTTCAGTTCCAAATGTAAACATATATGGTGTTTCTCCTGTTGCTGTTCTCAACGTTGTTTTGTAAGCTAATAGAACTGAGTGCAGCTCATTGATCCAGTTTACCTTAGCAGCATCAAGCCACTTCTTCAATCCATTTAGTAAAGTTATGCTCGTCACTTCTGTTTGACCATTACTTTGGAGATGGCCTGGTGCAGAATGCATCTTCTGGGTTTTAAACTGGACACAATAGGCTTTAAACTCCTCATTATCAAACTGTGTGCCATGATCTGTAATGAAAGTTGATACATCACGAATATTATATATTTGCGCCCTTTATCTTTATGCATTCCAGCATTTTTACGGTCCTTAATGCCTATATTTATGCTCATTAATAATACAACCTCGGATTTGGACATATATATGTTTTGCAGGGGTTAACTATTTTTTATAGGTATTGGAACGCTAAAAGTGAGGTTTTGTATTATTTCGGAGAAGTTCCATCATCGGACGCTAGTTTAAGGGCATTTTAGTCAATTCACATTTCATCTCCGGGTCATGGACTTTCCATGGATGTGTAATTTGTTGAGTTACGGCACGTGGCTACAACTGGAACTTATCCTGGAGTTTCGATGAGGAAGTCAGAGCCAATTCCCTTTTGAAGCTTTCTTCCCATGTGAAAAGCAAAGAGTACCGGATGACCGACCCTGGACCCCTGATCGATCGCGGTTTTCCCATTTTTCCTTGGTTCGGAGATAGTGGGCTTTTAACTTGGGACTGATCGACCAACCCTCCGGATGCGGTCGACCGGTAGTAGCAGTTACCTGATAATTTCCCCTTTTCTATTTCTTTTTCCTTCTTTATTTCTTTTGTAACTTATTATTTGAGCCAATTTTTGGTTTGTAAAACATATATATTATTTATTTGAGGTTAGTTCTTTGTTTTCGAGCTAGTATTTGGAGAAGTTAGTGGGAGTGGCACTTTCGTCCTCCTAAGGTTTATCGGTATAGTGGGTTTGCCCGTGGTGTTTGTATAGAGCACTATGTATTGTATTCTCCACCAATTCAAGCTTCCATTTGTTTGCATTTCTTTACTTTAATTGCTTTATAATTTGGGTTTACTTTCCTGCATTTACTTTCATGTCATTTACCATGATTTCTAGCAAATTTAGTATAGGTTGTGTTGGTTTGAACTCACCTAGGGTTGATTTAGTTGCTTTGATTTGGTGATGGAGTTATCTTGTTCTTATCTCGATTGGGTTGTCCTAGTTATTATGCCTAGGAGATTTAACGGGATATATCATGTATGCTTCATATTTACGACCTTGCATGCGTAATTTTCAGGGTATTTGTTGACGTCAAAATCGTAGTAGGCTTTTATGCAAATTTAGGGGTGTGAAAACTTTTGATTTAATTAACTGTCGAAACGAGAAGCAATCTTGATAGACTCGTCGACCCATGTAACCATTTATACTAATTAACTCTAGGTGAGGGATATCTGTCGCAACCTATAGTTTTTATTCTCTTTGTTAATTTTAGTTTAATTTACCCATTCCAAGTTTATCTTTTTTTTTTTCAGTTAAGAAATTATCTTTTACACTTTTATTTAGAAGTAATAAACCATTTAAATTCTAAAAACTCATCTCTGTGGATTTTCGATACCCGGACTTGACCGCTGTACTACCTTTTTGAGTGTAGTCATAAGTTTAGGTTTTGGTATTAAGGAGGTGAATCGAAAACGATGATAAGCATCTTGACACGATGCTACTATTTGCCCCTCGATCAAAAGCATATGCAAAAACATATCTCCAAATTATGCTCTTCCATATGAACTGATACACCTTCTCATAAGGCATGTCAACCAGTGGCTCTGCCTCAACCCATTTAGTGAAATAATCAACGACACCGACCAAGTATCTAAAGCTGCCTCTGGTAGTCGCCAAAGGTCTGACCAAATCTATTCCCCAGATAGCAAATGCCAAGGTGAAGTACTTATAGTTAGAGCATCATTTAGTGTTTTAAGAACATTAGAGAATCTTTGGCACTTATCACATTTGTTTGCAAAGGCTGTACATTCCATCCTCATTATCGTCCAGTAGTATCCCTGAATGTTGATTCATTGGAGCAATGTCCTTTCACTTGAATGAGCTCCATAATAACCTTCGTGGACTTCTTGGATCAAGTCTTTCACCTCTATTGGGTGAACACATCGATGTAAGTAGGTCATCAATCCCCTTTTGTATAAAATTCCTTTGACTAATACGTATCTCGCAGCCTTGTATTTGAGCTTTTTGGCTTCTATAGGATTTATTGGTAAAGTACCATCTTCAATATAAGCTCTGATGGGATCCATCCAGGGGGTCCCAAATCTACCGCAATGAAATTGACCAATAGGTCTTTATCGATACTCCGATTAGCTAAAATCTCAATCGAGGATCGTCCTTCTGAGTTCAATCCTTGTTGTTGATGCTAGCCGAGCAAGTGCATCTGCTTGGGCATTCCTTATTCCTGGGATCTTTTTTATTTGGGCAATGAGTAATTGGGCTATATCTTCCAAGAACTTGGCAAGATATCTTATCATCAACTCTCATTTGACTCCGTATACATAAAGTACTTGGTTTACCACCAACTGTGAATCATTATACGCCACTAGTTGCTCGGCGCTTAGTGAGGGAGCTAAATTCAACAAAACTATCAAGGCTTCATACTCTGCTTCGTTATTTGATGCTTTGAATTGAAACCTGAGAGCATATTCAACATTAATGTCATCAGGAGTATTAAGGATTATACATTCTTCGATGCCAGTAGCACATGAAGATCCATCCACATATAACTTCCATATTGGGACATCACTATTGAAACTTTCAGCAGTCAACAACCCATGTCGGAATATCTTCTTGCTCTCCTCAATGTACTTCTGTGCCATTTCCTGAGTTTTAGGTGACCCAAGTTACTCGACATCATTTTCGGCTTGCTTTTGGGTTGAGCTCTCCTCTTATGAAGTTTTCTCTGTAGGCAAATCATGTTGGTCGGGTACTTATGGGTAAGTAAATTTGTCAATAAAATCCGCCAAGGCTTGGCCTTTCAACGAGGATATTTGTTCGTAGATAATGTCATATTCTCCTAATTCCACTGCCAAGTACATTAACCTTCCCGAGTTCTCAGGTTTGTGGAGTGCTTGCCGAATAGGCAGATCTGTATACACCACTATGGTATGCGCTTGGAAATAAAGTTTCATACATCTAGAAGCCTCAATAAGTGTTAGAGCCAACTTTTCCAAGCGTGGGTACCTAATTTCAGCTCCACCAAACGCTTTGCTGGTGTAGTATACTAGTTTTTACACTCAATTGTCCTGTCTGACTAAGGCCGAGATCACTGCTAATTCAGAAACAGCCAAGTATAAGTATAATTTCCCTTCAAAACTGGTCGAGAGATATATGGTGGTGAACCCAGATATTTTTTTAACTCCTGGAAAGCTTCTTCGCATTCTTTATTCCACTCAAAAGTATTTCTCAATACTTTGAAGAAGGGCAATCACCTATCTGTTGTTTGAGAAACAACTATGTTTAAAGATTCCACTCTTTTAGTTAGCCTCTGTACATCCTTGTTGTAAATTGGCGATTGCATTTCGATCAGAGCTTTTATCTTGGTCAAATTTGCTTCAATTCCCCTTTTATTAATAATGAAACCGAGGAATATCCCTTCTCGGACTCCGAACACGCACTTGGTCAAATTCAACTTCATCTGGTGGTTTTCTAATTGGTCAAAAGTCTAACTTAGGTCGGTGATATGGTTTGACGCTTTTTTGCTCTTTGTCAACTTATCATCCACATAAACCTCCATGTTTTGCCTACCTGCTCTTCGAAGACTTTGTTCACCAAACTCTGGTACGTTGCACCTACAGTTTTAGACCAAAAGGCATTACATTATAGCAATAAGTTCCTCAGGGAGTGATGAAAGTTGTACTCTCCCTATCTTCGAGCTTCATTTTTATCTGGTTATAACCATAATAGGTATCCATAAAGCTTAAAAGCTCGTGTCCCGACGGAGCATCTGCCAGTTGATAAATTTGGGCAAGGTAAAATGATCTTCGGGGCATGTCCTGTTCAAATCAGTAAAATCCACATACATCCTCCATCTATCATTCTTTTTCTTAACGATGAGAACATTGGCCAATCAAGTTGGGTATTTAACATCCTCAATGAACTGGGCTTTTTGAAGCTTTTCTACCTCCTCCTGTATAGCTCGATTTTTCTCTAGAGTAAAAACCCTTCACATCTTCTTGATCGACTTTGCCTCTTTACTAATGTTGAGCTTGTAGAATAGGAAGTTGGTATCAATCCTAGGCATATCCTCATGGCTTCAAGAAAATACTTTTTCCTCTATTTTAGGAATGCCACTAATTCTTGTTTAAGAACAATATCCAGTGCTAAGCCGATCTGCATTGTTCTTTTCAAATTTTCACCATCCAAGATAATGCTTTCAGTAGCTTCTACGATCTACCATTTGACTAACTCCGTTTCATCTCGTGGATTTAAAATTTTTACTTCAGATTTTCCATTTGGCTCAGTGGTCTCCACCTGATAAGTAGTAGTCTTCTTTTTCTTCTTCTTTAATTAACCCAACTCTTCTTGCTCGGTTAAGGAGTAGCAACACACATTGGCCACTTTTTGGCTACCCTTCACAACACCTACCCTAAAATGAGTAGAAAACTTCAGGCATTGATGAACTATTGATGGTACAATTTCAAACTTCTTTAGCCCTACCCTGCTTAGAATCACATTGTAGGTAGATTGAACATTTTTATCCATCATGAAGAAGCATATTTTCTCTGTGCGACTTACTGGCCAGGTGCCAAACAAAACTTTTGACTTGATTGTTCCCAAAGGATAGATCTTTCAGTAGAAAAACCTATTAATGGCATGTGGTATGGTTCTAACTGACTGAGCTTTAAATCTAGACTTTGAAAATAAGGATAGAACATAATATGTGCTAAGCTCCCATTATCAATAGAAATTCGGGAGACAGTAATATCTTAGATTATGAATTTGACAACAAGTGGGTCATCATGAGGATATAAAACTCCAGAAAGGTCATTATTAGAGAAACCAATCACTAGCTTGTCTTTGTTGACCTTCCTCGGGCGATTTTCATCGGTCAAATGGATTCTTTAAATATAAGAACAAGCTTGAGACTCATTCAGGTAAGCTTTCCTTTCAGCGGTATGATCGCCTCCTCCCGAGTCGCCACCTAAATTATATGACAATCAAATGAACCAAAACTGAGCATAAGAACCTCTCATTTAAGATATTTGGGTTTTTTCAGCAGGTCAGGATCATCCTCGTAATCATCCTTACGGTTTCTCTTATTATCTTCTTTAGAATTACATAGGGAATTCGATCTTCTTTTATCATTGTGTCGATCAATAAATTTACCAAGATTTCCTCGGCGAATGAGGGATTTTATCTCATTTTGCAGAGAAATGAAACCATCCATTGTGTGACCATAATTCTTATGGAACTCACAATACTTGGGTGTGTCTATTTTGTTGGGAGATGCTCTCAACTTTCCAGGTCATCGCAAATACTTACTATGCTTGATTTCTTTCAATATATGGTAAATACTAACACTCAATGGAGTAAAGTTTCCATATTTCTTGAGCTTTCTACCTTCTTTGCCCTCTGTTCTTTCGACTCCCTTTGGTCATTTTGGTCATTCTTCTCAGACTTTGCAACAAGCTTAGTAGCTAGACTTTATTTTACGATCATTGCTTCCTCGACGTTCATGATTTTTCCTACTTTTTCCATGAGTTCAGCCATCGTCTTGGGAGGATCTTTGGCCAGAGTATGGTACAACTATTTTTTCCTCGTAATCAATTACTTCTATTTTTTCATTATTGAACCGAGTAATGTAATCCCTAGTGCTTTCCCCCACTTGTTGCATTACACTCAAAAGATGGGACACTCTCTTCACTGGTTTAGCTCCAAAACAAAAGTTACTAATGAATCGCTCGGCCAACTGATTAAAGTTGGTGATTAGTCCTTGGGACAGGTTGCTATACATATTTGGGTTGAACCCGTGATGGTAGTGGAAAATGCTATGCACCTCATTTCATCAGGTACCGCATAAATATCTGTTACAGCTTGATACTGCTCGATATGGAGAACTGGATCAATTTTTCCTTCATATTTGGGGATGACCACTAGTTCCTTAAACTTTGAAGGAGTTGGAAAATTCACGACCACCTGAATAAAATGAGATCATTTAACAAAACTTCATTGTAAAGAATTATTGGCTTTTATCATTTCACCCAATCTGTCTTCCAGCCTTTGAATTGATCATTTCCACGAAGGATTTCCCGCATTAGATGTATACGATGTAGCTCGGCTATTCCGACCATTTATTTGTGCTGAAATCTCCTCCTAAGTGGTCTGCTCGGTGCGTACAGATCGTTGAATGCTTGACGTTGATCGGGCTGAAACCTTATGTGGCTCGATCATATGTCGAGTGTTTCTGGATAACGCCCTGGGAGGGTTTCTACTTACTCGTGGTCCCAGGCGGTCAAAGGACTAAGCTCTGCTTAGCCTTTCCAAAACACTTGGTCTTTCAGGAGAGAAAGATGGGCAACCCTATGTTGACCTTAGTGATGAAATTTATCATGTACTATAAAATTTATCTCTGGAAGTTCTAAAATAGTTGTGTTTTCTAGATCGTGAAGGTAGAGGCGATATTTCTCTCTGTATAGATAGGGTTGGAGATCTGGCTATAATATTTGGGTCAATTGTCTTATTGTGTCTTGCATTGCCTCCTATTATTTGGCCAGACTGATAAGAATTTCAGTCAGATCATTATTTGCAGGTGGAACATGTGGGATAGGCAAGTTACACTCATTCCTGGCACTGGATTCAGGGTCATTCATCTTTCCTTGAACAAAGGTATTCGAGGATGAGAATGGCTATTAAGAATACTTAAGTACACGTTTCCACAGACGGTGTCAATTCGTTGATGTAAAAAACTATATTTGATCTAATCTAATAATCACAAATAAAATATATATATATAGAATTTGGGAAAGATAAATAAAAGAGAGAGAGAGAGTTTTTAAAGTGGTTCATCTATGTAAGAGAGCCTACGTCCACGGTTATGGTATTGATTTTAGAGGTTACAGAAAACTAGGATCTTGTCGTAGAATCCGTTCTACCTTACTCTTGGCGAAGGGTTTATAATGTATTTATAGTGATCTGAAAATAAAGGGGTGGAATGTCAAGGGATGGAATGCCTTTATGTATTAAGCATGTACATCCTTACATAATGTATGTGGCGATTGGTCGTATAAACCATGAATAATATGACTCTTGATATGTTGACATTTCGCTGGTCGAGTTGGTTGACCTTCGCAGTGCTGGTCGACATTCCTTATGTTGATCGACATTCCTTGTTAGGTTATTGTCAGCTGACTAGGATTAAGTCCATGTGTTCATTTTTTATTAGTCCACGTAAGTAGATAATTTATTGTATCAACAATCCTTAAATACAAAAAATAAATAAAAAAATACAAAAGATGTATAAACTAAAAGCGGTACTGAGATCCTACAAATAAAGAATCACCGACATCCTCATCATCGTCATTGGAGTCTGATACATCGAGCCGCATCATAGAACCCTCCATGATCATAGGACCTCCCCAAGGAGCTACAGGAGAAGTAGGCTCATGATACCTAGGTTGAACGCTCCAAGACTCGAGAACATTCATTATGAAAGCACCCTAATCGTTACAGGTAAGAGGACCAAAAATATCCTCAATCATTGGGCGTCCTTAGACCAAGTCCCACGTCGTCCTTTGAATGAAGGACAAGTACGAGCCCATCATCAGGAAAATATGCTCCAACACCAACAGAGGGATGACAAAGGCCTTCAATAAAGATTAATGTATCATAATTTAATCACAAGAAAATAAAGACAGGAAAAAATAGATAAATCAAATAAAATGCCTCGCATACTTTGAGGCACGTAGAAGTAAGGATAAGAGGCATGAACTAATGCCTCTTATTACACTTCTTCATCCCTAATGAACTGATTAAATGGACCTGGGACTCGGACCACCAATGGAAGAGCTGAGGACCGATCTGATTTTACAGTAAATCCCATAGTCGGTCCCTCGGAATAAGGAACAAGAGTAGCAATCAGGGGTTCTTACCTTGAGCCTTCGCCCTATCTAATTAGGCGGACCATGAGCATCAACCTCTATATAACAAAGTTAGCACACGGGAGAGTATAGTCAAAGTGGACGCTCTCCACTAGGACTCCCTTGGTTTATGCCTCCAGATCATCGGGAGCAAGCACATGTGGCTCCCTCATCCCGAAGGGAGGTGCCACTGGAGAAATTAACTAGGCCTAGATGGCCACTGATTGTTGACCCTATCTCCTATGTAGAAGGGTGAAACCCCATTAGTGTAAAGGATCATCCAAGAAGTGGTTTGGGTAATGGTCCTATCCGTGGCCAAGTGTCATTGGGACATAGGCGAGGGGAATAAGGTAACCTAAAATTCAATCAAGAATAATAAAAAAATGAAAAACATGCCAAAGTTTAAATAGATAAGAATTGAATATAGACCATATCTGCAGTCAACCAGCTCAGGAAAATGCATCTCTTCCTTGGAATACACCTGCTAACATATGAATCACAGAAGTACCATGGAATTTCAGTAAAAAAATCTAACAATAGGCTAAATCTCAGACCTCTTACCATCTCCCGAACAACGCCGAGAAAATGCTTGCCAGCCCACAAAGCCACCACCCACTTAGAGAAAACCTTAATTCTAAAATTGGTGTCCTACCATCGCCAAGATGCTATTAATAAATGTGAGGAAATAATATTAATGAATAGGAATAAACGTTGTAGAAATACACTTCTAATGCATGAATAAAAGCATAACGTAAAAAACTGCAAAAAACTATATACACACCTGACAGCTGTGCACCTTGGTATAATGGTGAGTGGTAGGCTCTCACCGAAGAATAACCTAATCATCAGGCTGAGGCACGTGGTGGCTCCCACTGAGATCCCTCGCCACCACTCCATGGAAATCAACATATATTCCTAATCATAGGGCTCTCTAAACTCTGGTTGAGGCCTAACATCTCGAAGATCGTCTAATAAGATAACTAGTAGCATGCCAACCTCTCTTTCATCCATCGCAAGATAACTCAAAAAGGAAGGACTCGAAAAAACTCGAAGAACTCTAAGCTATTTGGAGAATGAAAAGGCGAGAATGAGGATAAATGGGAAATTTCCCATTTATACAGAGGACAAGACCATGGTTTGAGCGCATACTTGCCCGATCAATCAGACGCTGCTAACGCTTGGCCGATTTGTCTTGACCCTTTAATTAAGTTAAAAAATCTTTTTCTTCCCAATCAATCCCTCATTAAACCTCAAAAAACTCAAACTCAGTCATTCTAATTCCAAGAAAATCAAAATTCGAATCCAAAAATACCTTCTCCTCAATAAATATTAAAATCAAAATCAATTCCATGATTAAATAAAAAATCCCTTATTTGCAAACCAACTCTTCCCTTCTTTGAACCTTGTCTCATGAGAACAATTTTAATCTAGTGTCTAGTCAAACACCCCATCTCATGAGGACAATTTCAATTAATCTAGTGTTTCGTCAAACACCCCATCTTATGCAAACGGTTTCAATCAGTCTGATGTTTTGTCGAACACCGCATCTCATACAAACGATTTTAATCAATTTTGTGTTTCATCAAACACCCCATCTCATGCAAAATTTTTAATCAATTTGTTGTTCCGTCAAACACCCCGTCTCATGTAGATGATTTCAACTAATGTGGTGTTTTGTCAAATACCCCGTCTCATGCGGACGATTTCAATCACCCTGGTGTTTGATCAAACACCCCGTCTTATGCGACCGATTTCAATCACTTTAGTGTTTCATCAAACACTCTGTCCCATTCTAATAATTTTGATCAATCTAGTGTTTCATCAAACACTCCGTCTCATGCAAACGATTTTAATTAATCAAATGTTTCAACAAGCTCCTCGTCTCATGCAAATGATTTCAATTAATTAGGTGTTTCGTCAAACACCTCATATCATGCAGATAGTTTCAATCAATATGACGTTGCATCAAACACATCGTCTCTAGGAACGGTTTCAGCCAATCTGGTGTCTCGTCAAACACCCTGCCTAATGCAAATTATTTTAATCAATTCGGTATTTTATCAAAACACCGCATGCCATGCGGACGTTAAAAATTGACAAGGTATATCGTAACGTACCATCTTCTCCCACAGACGTTAGATATATCCCAAATATCAAGAAGATGATCGAGCAAGCACTACAATCCTCTCACAATCATTTCAAAGGAACGTTCATATAAATTAACTCTTCAAGGGAACATAATTCCCAACCAAAAAATGAAATTCATCCATCATCACATAACATATGTCTTTCTTTAGAATAACGTTCGTTCAGAAATGAGCTCCGCTTGAGGGGCTCTATAGAAACCCCATCGAGCTCCATAAATGTAACACTATTTATCATGGTCTCCCAAAGTCCCAAATGAATGTAAGCCTCAAGCAAACCCAAAATAGCTCACTATAAGGCCCCAAAGCCTAAAAGTCCCAATAATAAATCCTCCATATAAATCCAAACTGGCCCAGAATAAGCCCAAAAACCAAGGAAGAATTCGTTTGACTGAGTGGTCGTGGTGTACAACACCTATGGCCGATTGATTCTGTCAAAAATCTTAATGGAACTATGCCCCTGGTAGTTTTTTTAATAAAAAGGGGCCCTCACCTCCCATTTCAGAAAGCAGTAACTTCGCTCTTACATGGTAGATCTCTTCCCATAAGTGCTTTCTCTTCAAAAGAACCCCAAAACTATTTTCTTTTACCTTCAAAACCCCTTCCAAGTTTAAATCTAGAGTTATAACCCCCAAACCTAACTTCTTCTTTCTCATTCAAACCCAAAAGAAAAAAAAACTTTTTTTATCTTTTTTTTTATTATTTCCCTTTAAAGGTACTTATTTTAAAGTAACCTTAAATCCACTCTATAAATGGTTGATTCCAAGTCAAAATGCTGCCAAAATGTAAAGGTGCACGTGTAACATTACAGATACACTACTGCTCAATCTTTCATTTTGATGTCTTGATATAAAAGGATGGTTTTGTGATGCAACACCACCCCAAAATACTCTTTTACCCATTCCTTCCTTCCTTTAGACTTGACTTTCCTCTAAAGATCAGGTCCAAACTACATTGACTTTGATTCTGGCTACAGTGGATACCTAGGTGTATTAGAGAAACCTGGTCTCAAAAACTCAAATCGAATCTTGTACATAATAATCTATTTCCATCCTTATTCTCAAAAAATCTAAAAGCTAAACAAAAAGGTTCCAAAACCACAAAATGTTCTCATATAGGTTAAATGATTACTAGATATGGGTATTTTATCCACTATTTTGTTCTTAATGTCAGAAGTTTGGTCATTATATCATCATCAAGTGACTTATGAGTAAATAAATCATGTTTAAAAACGTATATCATTCATATCTTCAGATTAGGTGTCACTCTAAAATACCTTGAAAGATAAAATAATGTATAAATCTCTCGTATCAATCCTCTATAAGAGATAAATCATCTTATTTGTTTGCAAACTACGTGGGCTTTTAAATGATCCGTGCGAGTAGGTAGTATCATTAGGACTGTCGTACGAGTGAACAAGTCCGACTTTGTAAATATTTACCCTTTGCCTATATTATACACACACCCCACACTGCACTGCAAAGTCTAGGTACATTGTAAATATTTTCACTTAATTATTTTTTAACAATATAACATACTAATATAAATGCTTCATATCTACATTTGAGACTGAAAGGGAAGATAGGGTGCCTGACACCTTTCCACTCGATAACACAGTCCTCGGACCTTTGACTCTTTGGTTAAAAATGTAGACCACTTGCCATCCCTAGGTCTCTATGGAGGCCTACCACTTCTTTTGTGTGTTTTGTGTAAAATAGACCGTCGACTCCATTATTTTCAAAGAGAACAAGGTGAGGACCACATGTCACTACTAAATACCACTTCTCCACGTTTTTCCTAAAAGGACGTGTGGGGTGGGAGGAGAGGTGCACTGCCTCATTTCCAAGTTCTTGCACTTACGTCGATAGGAGAAAATAAATAATTTCTTTATTATCGAATAGACTACTTGGAGTGATGGGGTTGCTAGCTTAGAGTCAAACTCGAGTGTACACTAGTGTTATGTCTGCTTTGTAGTGGGGATCTGACTTATACAAATGATGAGTCTTATCTATATATAATAATTGGGAGATTTAATTCAGTTGTAGTCAGCCTCTTTCGGAGTTAATCACCTTTAAAATGGTTGAACTAGAATAGAACTCCATCACTTGGAATCTTCCTTTGCATTTATCCATGCATGTTAAAAGAGACCCAATGTAATCAATCACTAGGGGTGTGCAATGGAACCGAAAAAACTGATAAATCGAAACAAATCAGGTGCGTTGAGTTGAATTGATTTCATTTTCTCTGTAATAGTTCGATTATGATTTTAAAATTACTGAACCAGTTTTTTTCGACTAAGTTCTCATTTCACTCATAAAAAAATGTAGAAAACTAATCAGATTCGAAATCGAACTAAGAATCTTAGTGTGGGGTAAAAAATTACAATAGCGTGTCACTTGGCAAACGAGTCGATCTAGATGGCTCCCTATACCCGATCTATCAAGATAAGGATGACCAGAGTCGATGATAAAGTATAAGACTGCTACGTTGAGAAGCACTATTTTATTGTAACTCAAACTCTATGAGGCTAGGACTTATCTAGTTGGATTATTTTAAACAGAACTCAAAACAATCCTTATCTCAGAATAAACGAAGTTTAAACATTTTAAAAACCCTTTTTAATAAAAATAACATCCTAAAACATATTCTGAGTCTTATACACATTATGAATTCATTCCTGAGCGATTTCAGAATGCAATTTAAATGAAGACGAGAAATATGCACCATTAAACTCGGCATGATTTAACTTTGAAGCTTGGCTACAACGTCTTCAATAAACTTTATTACATCATAGACTGTGTGGGATCGGGACAATTAAAAATCTATCTATGACTCAAATGAATTTTATTCTAGGAATAAATCAAATACTTACAATGGACTCAATTGGAAATTTTGTCCTCATAAATCTCCCACTTTGACTATTCCGGGATAAAACCCAAATAGTGAAATGGCTAAGTCCGACCGTTAAGCCGTATGACGCTTAAATCCCATCCTATAAAACCAAAAATAAAAAATTACAGGACAAGACTAGTATATGATGGTCCGACAAGCATGAGCCGTCTGAATGTGATGTAGTCTTGAAATCTCAAATCTCTAAAGCATACCTGGACACATAAAATAGACAAATACCCAGTGAAGTATAGAGGAACAAACATAAGGCATTATGATACCAATGTGAAATATCAATACGAATTTGTAAAATCAAAATCAAATCATTTGTTAAAACACGTGAGCAAAATATTTTGATACCAATTTGAAAACAACATTGAAATCAAGATATCAAATTGTGCAAACTAATTAATATCAATATATATGCATGAAAGCATATGATATCAATTTGTAATGCAATAAAACTGTGTGTGCTCATCAAACAAACTCTATCCCTACATCACATACATCTCTCCCCCCTTTTATCTCGAATAGACAATAAGTGAAAAAAATAAACAAATCACTAAACATCTAGAATCAAATAACCAATAAAGCATATCTAGATAAACATAAACCTCCAAATAAAAATAATCACAATGTACCAAATCGGAGTTAGTAAACAGTCACAAAATATGAATCATAAAAATCTGTGATGATGTGACTAAATGGATAATGCAGTAAAATCCATAATGCATAATCTTCAAATACTGCATAAACTGCCCAAACAATCCCAGCAGTACTAAAAAGTATATCAACATGAAGTGGGTACTAAAATAGAAGAATCCTTAACAAATCCTCAAGGTCGATCGAACGACAAGGCATTGTCATTAGAACGACTTTGCATGTCACTCGAACAAGCCGTCAAGTGACCTCAAATAGTGTAAAATAGTAAGCTCTCACACGATCAAACCCTTCAAACGACCTTTGCGCTACCATTCTCGAGACCCATACCAGACACTTTTTATTCAGTTGCGTGAACCTCTCGAGATCAATACATCAAGCGACTTGGACTTATCGCTTGAACGAGGTCTAGATGTCATTTGTACGACATCAAAATTTCTCAATTCCAGTTCTAAAAATTATGAAGTTTCGTCTACTGAAATGTTTTTTGAAAACATCAACTGAAAATACCAAACAATAACAAAATAGACTCAAAACAGAAAAATAAAACAAGTAAAACAATGAGAGTTTCATGCTGATATAGTATCAATGTGCTCAAACATGGATATGGAGTGAATGGGCGTGGACTACAATAAATGAATAATCCGACACATTAAAACGTTCAAGAAGATCTAATTGATAGCTAAATATCATCAAACTTAGTTTTAACCATACGTGACAATTCATATATTGAGCTAAATGAACTAAATAATCAACACGCAAACAAATCCAGAATATTGATGATTCTACAAATAATAGCGTCATGATACGATTTATAAGATATATCCATCCAAACTCCCTCATATATATTTTTCCTTTCTTTTGGAATGAACATAAACTAATTGGCCCATTTTGGCATATGATTCTTTTTGTTGCCTTAATTTTTATCGGACTCTTTTAAACGTGGCTTTCACGGTAAGTTAATTGTACTCTCACAGCCCTTTCCTGTGAACACTCATCATTTTTCAATATATCCAATATTAATCCTCATGGTAAATGGTTCTTACATGCACACCTCCTCCTAAGTCTACCTACGCATAGATGACAAAATTGAGATAAGAATGTCTCACCAAACTCAAATATGCTTGAGATGTGAAACATTAATATAAACTCGTGCATGTGTCCAAATATGACATATATACAAAGTCGAATCCAAATGCATATCAACTTCGAAACAACCCCCATATAAACAATGGTTAAGATCATTCAGCCCATTAATAATTATGACCCAAAAATAAAATCTTTTTCTATTTTTCTCAAAAATATTTAATGACAAAAATCTTTTTGTATTGTTCAAAAAATTTTATCAAAAATAAAATGTTTTTGTATTTTTCAAATAAGACTCAAATAAATGAAAAATATAATACAAAAGGATACACTTGTCACAACACTAGCAAGATATATATCATGATGCAAAGACTAGCGTATGACAAACATGGTAACACAATTATCCTTTAGATCTAGCGTGGGAAAAATAAAGTGCAACCAAACAAGAACCATAAAGTTTAATTCCTAAAGCCTCTAAGTCTGATTTCCTAACCCAACTAGGCGTAACATGACGCATGGAGGTTTTGGGAACCTATACGACTTTATTCCTTAATTTCCTAGGAGAATTACTAAGGTCATAGAAAAAATGTCTAAGGTGACCTTTCCTACCGCAATGAGTGCAAGTATAAACACAACGGGAATGATTACCAAAATGTCGACCTCTCCTAACGTTCCTAGTGGGCTCTCTCACGCGATTGATATTAGCTTTGGGAATGGGAGCAACATGATCATCGTAACCTATACAAAACCTACCTCCCATGATTTGGACGGTACCTAACATCCTATCCAACTTCTTCGATCTAGCCTCCAAATCAAACTTTAGCTTACTCAAGTGTGACACCCCGCCTAATTAAATACCGGGCGATCACTCATTTATTAAATTAAATCAAGGTGAACAGTTGGTTCATTCTCAGCATCACTGTCGTAAAAATAACTTTTTCCAAATTTAAACACCCTAATTAATTAAGCTAAGTGTCAAAACCATTTTTTTTAACATTACTTTCCAAATTTTTATTTTTGAAAACAAAGATTTAATTATTAACTACAATACAATAGTAAACGAATCACGCCACAATAATCCTGGAACATATAATCCAAATAATTTAGACATTCAAAAACTAAATCCCAACGTTAAAACTTAAATTAAAACATCCAAACAGTAATACATCCCAAGATGACAATACTAGAAATATCTGAATAACAATGTCCAAATAAACAACTAAATAATGGAAAATGCGACACATGCCACAATAACTGAGAATGCTAGAAGTGGAATCAAGTAAATGAAGTCGTCTAAGCAAGTGGCCTGCAACTTCCACCTAAGCTGCAGCACGTTCCTACCAAAGGATCCTATGCAAGACGCCCCTGTGGCTGGGAACCTGTAATATATATATATATATATATATATATATATATATATATATATATATATATATACAAGAGAGAAAGAGAAATAGAAACGGGTCAGAGCCCGATAGTGTATATGATTTAAAAATTCGTTTAGCAAGTATTTAAATTGTTTACAGGCAAATGCAACAACATATTAGTGCGGCACTCTCTTGAGAAATTCTCACCTCTCTTTTAATGTGCACGCCTATCGTACTAACCTTCCCAACGGATTATCTATCTTTTATCGCACTAAACTTCCCAATGATTTAACTTATCTTAGTTTACTCGTAAGATTTAAAACTGAACGATGTAATTGTTTAAAAGTAAAATCTCATTTGGTAACAAAGTTCTCTTTTTAACTTTATTTATCAATAAAGTTTTCCAGTGTCATATTATACTTTTCCAACAAGTATTTCCAATTTAAAGTCAAAATTCATTTCTTACTTACCATAACACAGTAATCAGTTCCAAATTTCAGAATTTCATATATATATTAAATACTCGTATAGTATATATATTCTAACAGCACCCCACATAAAAATTATGGTGCGTGCATACTCTGCTATCCAATCCCCGTATCTCTCGTACAAAGGGGAATACAAGTTTGGAATCACTCACGAACTGTATTAACACATACACAAACAATATTGAGGCGAAGCATAGATTCCAAGTCTCTAAGAGGATGGCACATGCCCCCACGTCTCTTAGGACCGTCTGAACTATCGATTCGATAGCCTGTACGAAGGATATCTATCTTCTAGGGTGCAAGTCAATATCCCCCATAAAGGTCCCATCGAGATAAGACTGCCCCAGCGCGGTAACCTCAAGGATAGCAAGTAGCGCGGGCACGATTTTCACACATAGATAGTATATGCATACACAATCATATAACTATACTATTATTACCATATCAATTTTAGGTACATCTCAAATCCCATAGTTACTACATTTGTCCTCATATCTCATTATTAGTTATCACGTATAACGGTTCTTCTTTAACTTTAATTTGGGGTAATTATTCCAACTTACTACATAACCCTCATGGACTCTATCCTCCCAAGTATAAAAACTCAGTAGGTATTCATC
>CASBWL010000630.1:55000-59499 GCA_949130495.1 Sambucus nigra | reverse complement strand
ACCCTAATTCTCCGTCACCCGTCACCACCATAGTAGGCCACTATCCTACCATCGAAAGTTGATAGGGCAGAAATTTGAATGATGCGTCGCCGGCACAAAGGCCGTGCGATCCGTCGAGTTATCATGAATCATCGCAGCAACGGGCAGAGCCCGCGTCGACCTTTTATCTAATAAATGCATCCCTTCCAGAAGTCGGGGTTTGTTGCACGTATTAGCTCTAGAATTACTACGGTTATCCGAGTAGCAGGTACCATCAAACAAACTATAACTGATTTAATGAGCCATTCGCAGTTTCACAGTCTGAATTAGTTCATACTTACACATGCATGGCTTAATCTTTGAGACAAGCATATGACTACTGGCAGGATCAACCAGGTAGCATTCCTCATCGACACTGAGATCGCGTGACCCTAACCGATGTAACCGGCGAGAGTCAAGACGAAACCCAATCGTCGTTCGTAAGAAGCGAGAACACTTAGTTAGGGCAAACAGAAGCCCGAAGACCCCTTGCCCAAAAAAGGTTCCATATCCATGAGATCAAGCATCCTCCACGAGCCCTGCATACACACGCACGATGGCGAGGCAAACATGGATCGCGAATAGCACTTCAAGGTTCACCCAACGCCGCATAAGAAGCATTAGGAGAAAACGGGACAATAACACGAGCGAATTCCTTCATTATCGGTATGCAACACAAGAAACCAACTTGAGCCCAAGGCAGATAGCTCTTGAACGCAACATGAAGAGGTTTGCACAAAGGGCCGTCACTGCACAAGCAGGGATTCGACCAACCCGCACAAACCAAACACAACTCACGCGCTTAAGGTGCCGCACAAGCAAAAAGTCGTGGTCGAAATTCCAGCAACACGAAGGAAACTAGAATATTCGATTGCACAAGCTAATACCTGAACGGGACGGTGGGCACGACATTTCTTTCCTTTAAAAGCGACAGGGACAAGAGGAAAAGCTCACACGCACTGACGCCCATGCATGTTTCGCTTATTTTTCGTCGGGACAATGGGGAGGATCAACGCACACACAACATCACCCAAAAGTGGAGCTGTGTACTTTGATCCCCCCATGCTCCTTAGGCGTGCAAGAGCTTTCACTCCGACACATCCCAAGAACCCACCCTCCCGCGCCGGTAATCCAACGTGTTCTAGATTCCTCTAATCGAGACATGCGCGCAGAACAAAGTACCTCTACATGCCACGTTCTTCGTTCACTAGAACACAAGGGATTACAAGGTGGGAGGATGGACAGGCAAGCGAGGAGCAACACTTGCCTGATGCCCATGCATCATTCTGAGGGACATGACAAGGGAGATCGCCCGGTCATTTCTACCCCAGAGTGATTAGAACATGTAATCTCAGATCACATGAACGTATCTCACCCCAAAGCAATTAGAACGTTAAATCTCCCCCATCCTTTCGGGGGGATGCCAGGACATCGCATCTCCCCACGAGGGTAATCACACAGTCGGATAACCATCCCATCTTCGTGATTCCGAAGCTTCACGAAGATCGAATGCAAATCCCACTGTGTGATTTCCCCCGTATTCCTGGGAACGCCTAGGCGCTCGTTCCCCGACCCTTCCCGAAGGAAGGGGAGGTTGGCTAGGAACATCACCCCCCTCTATATAACATCTTAACAAAAATTCCAAAGTGGTAGCAGTAGACATGAACTGCGATAAGTTCGAAAAATTTCCTTGCACTGGGAAAGGTCACCCAACGTCAGGCATCGCGTGAGGTTGTATGCCTGTTTTCCAAGCATTACCTCGACGACATTGTCTTGGTTCACTGGTATCGGTGGGCATCACGTGAGGTTCGGTTATTTTTCGGCATCACCCGACCGAAATTGCCTGGTTTATGCACGACCTGACCGACTTTGCCTATATATTTTGGGAGTCACCTGGACGTGCATGGGAATAGATCGACCAATTTCTTGGGTCGCTTAGGCATCACCTTTAATGTATTTCATTGTTGCTAGGCATCGCGTGAGGTTGTATCCTTATCGTGTCGGGACTTTTGTGGGTGCCAACCTGCATCTTGGGTTGGGCATCCCAGGTTGGCGCCACTATTTCTTTCGACATTGGGTTGCCTTGCCATGATACCCAATCGGGTTCCAACTTGCATGGGCATTCAGGCAACATTTGGGCACATTTTCGACGTGCGCTCAAAACGGTCGACCGACGTGCCGTGTCGGTCGGCCGACAGCATGTTTCGCTTTTGGCGACCCCTTGTATCGGGCATATCTAGGGACGTTGCCTTGTTTCTAGGCATCATTCAAATGACTTTCAGGCAACATCTGTGCACAGTTCCGTTCTGCACTGAAAACGGTCAGCCGGTGTGCCACGCCGGTCGGTCGACTTTTGGTGACCCATTCTCTATCGGACATTTCTAGGAACATTTGGCCATTGGGTACCTTGCCTAGGTGTTCCATGTTTGCTCGAATGACTTTCATCAGGCAACATTTGGGCACCGTTTTCATTATGCGCTGGAAACGGTCGACCGACGTGCCGTGTCGGTCGGCCGACGATCGGGCGACTTTCGGTGACCCCTAGTATCGGGCATATCTAGGGACCTCAGTTACTTGCGGACGTTGCCTTGTATGTAGTCATCATTGGAATGACTTTCAGGCAACATTTGGACAACGTTTTCGTTCTGCCCTGGAAACGGTCGACCGACGTTTTTTGTCGGTCGGCCGACGGTCGGGCAGCTCTTGGCGACCCTTTTTTCGGGACTTTTTTGGGTCATCGGGGCTTAGTGGACTTGTTTTGGGGTGTTTTTATGCATCGGTCATGCGTCGGTAGCGGTCATCGGTCATGCTAAAAAATTCGAACCTCTGCTGCTCTGGACTCACCCCCCCTCATATAACATCTTAACGAAATTTTCAAAGTGGTAGCAGTAGACATCAACTGCAATAAGATGAGTACTCGGGTATTCCCTTTGCCAAAGTTTGAGGGCGTCCATGGGAAGTCATAATATGTTGTTGGGAAGGTCTGGGAAGCTTGCCTAGGCATTTGGAAAAACTTTGAAAAAAAATGTCGGTCGACCGATTTTTTCGTCGGTCGACCGACGCGCGAGGTTCCTTACCGGGTGCTGCCGGGCTGTGATCGAGGTTTCCCGTGCGCGCGAGGTTCCTTACCGGGTTCTCTCGGTATCGTGATCGAGTTTTTCGTCGGTTGACCGACGCGCGAGGTTCCTTACCTGGTTTTCCAGGTAGCGTGACCGAGTTTTCTCGGTAGCCCGAGGTTCCTCTCCGGGTTTTCCCGGTAGCGTGACCGAGTTTTCTCGGTAGCCTGAGGTTCCTCTCCGGGTTTTCCCGGTAGCGTGACCGAGTTTTCTCGGTAGCGTGAGGTTCCTTCCCGGTACTGTTTTTCGTCGGTCGACCGACATTGTCCTGCTATTTTTGGTCGGCCGACCGACTTTGCCCATTTTGGGCCGACATTGCCTTGGTTCTATGCATCACCCTAAATACTTGTTGGGTGGTTTGGGTATTACCTTGGCAACATGGGTCGAGTTTTCTCGTGCACGCGAGGTTCCTTCCTCGGATGGATTTCCTTGTTGGGCGCCGGTCGACCGACTGTATCGTCGGCTGAACGACATTGCCTTGCATCGGGCGACCGACTTTGCCCATTTTTGGGCATCACCCAAATGACTTTACCTTATTTCTAGGCATCATCCGACCGACATTGCTTGTTTCTAGGCATAACTCGACCGACCTTGCCTTGTTTCTGGGCATCGTCCGACCGAAAAATTCCTTGTTTCTAGGCATCACCCGAGAGCACGAGGTTCACTCGCAGGAGCGCGCCTAGTTGTCTCGTGCGGGTGACGTTCCTTACTTGAATGTATTTCCTTGTTGGGCGTCGGTCGACCGACATTGCCTTGCATCGGCGGACCGACTTTGCCCATTTTTGGGTATCACCTTGTTGCTAGGCATCGCCTTGTTGGGTATCACTTTGCCCATTTCGAGGCATCACCTTGCCGACATTGTCTTGTTTCCAGGCATCACCAGACCGACAGTTGCCTTGTTCCCGGGCATCACCCTGTCGACATTGCCTTGCTGCTAGGTCGACCGATTTTTTCGTCGGTTGACCGACGCGCGAGGTTCCTTACCGGGTGCTGTCGGGCAGTGATCGAGGTTTCTCGTCCGCGCGAGGTTACTTACCTGGTTTTCCCGATAGTGTGACCGAGTTTTCTCGTGCGCATTAGGTTCTCTCCCGGTAGCATGACCGAGTTTTCTCGGTAGCGTCAGGTTCCTTCCCGGTACTGGGCGTCGGTCGACCGACGTCGGCCGACCGACATTGCCTCGCTATTTTTCGTCGGCCGACCGACTTTGCCTTGGTTTTATGCATCACCCTAAATAATTGTTGGGTGGTTTGGGTATTACCTTGGCAACATGGGTCGAGTTTTCTCGGTAGCGTGAGGTTCCTTCCCGGTACTGGGCGTCGGTCGATCGACGTCGGTCGACCGACATTGCCTCGTTTTTCGTCGGCC
>CASBWL010000630.1:45000-47500 GCA_949130495.1 Sambucus nigra | reverse complement strand
ACATGCGCGCAGAACAAAGTACCTCTACATGCCACGTTCTTCGTTCACTAGAACACAAGGGATTACAAGGTGGGAGGATGGACAGGCAAGCGAGGAGCAACACTTGCCTGATGCCCATGCATCATTCTGAGGGACATGACAAGGGAGATCGCCCGGTCATTTCTACCCCAGAGTGATTAGAACATGTAATCTCAGATCACATGAACGTATCTCACCCCAAAGCAATTAGAACGTTAAATCTCCCCCATCCTTTCGGGGGGATGCCAGGACATCGCATCTCCCCACGAGGGTAATCACACAGTCGGATAACCATCCCATCTTCGTGATTCCGAAGCTTCACGAAGATCGAATGCAAATCCCACTGTGTGATTTCCCCCGTATTCCTGGGAACGCCTAGGCGCTCGTTCCCCGACCCTTCCCGAAGGAAGGGGAGGTTGGCTAGGAACATCACCCCCCTCTATATAACATCTTAACAAAAATTCCAAAGTGGTAGCAGTAGACATGAACTGCGATAAGTTCGAAAAATTTCCTTGCACTGGGAAAGGTCACCCAACGTCAGGCATCGCGTGAGGTTGTATGCCTGTTTTCCAAGCATTACCTCGACGACATTGTCTTGGTTCACTGGTATCGGTGGGCATCACGTGAGGTTCGGTTATTTTTCGGCATCACCCGACCGAAATTGCCTGGTTTATGCACGACCTGACCGACTTTGCCTATATATTTTGGGAGTCACCTGGACGTGCATGGGAATAGATCGACCAATTTCTTGGGTCGCTTAGGCATCACCTTTAATGTATTTCATTGTTGCTAGGCATCGCGTGAGGTTGTATCCTTATCGTGTCGGGACTTTTGTGGGTGCCAACCTGCATCTTGGGTTGGGCATCCCAGGTTGGCGCCACTATTTCTTTCGACATTGGGTTGCCTTGCCATGATACCCAATCGGGTTCCAACTTGCATGGGCATTCAGGCAACATTTGGGCACATTTTCGACGTGCGCTCAAAACGGTCGACCGACGTGCCGTGTCGGTCGGCCGACAGCATGTTTCGCTTTTGGCGACCCCTTGTATCGGGCATATCTAGGGACGTTGCCTTGTTTCTAGGCATCATTCAAATGACTTTCAGGCAACATCTGTGCACAGTTCCGTTCTGCACTGAAAACGGTCAGCCGGTGTGCCACGCCGGTCGGTCGACTTTTGGTGACCCATTCTCTATCGGACATTTCTAGGAACATTTGGCCATTGGGTACCTTGCCTAGGTGTTCCATGTTTGCTCGAATGACTTTCATCAGGCAACATTTGGGCACCGTTTTCATTATGCGCTGGAAACGGTCGACCGACGTGCCGTGTCGGTCGGCCGACGATCGGGCGACTTTCGGTGACCCCTAGTATCGGGCATATCTAGGGACCTCAGTTACTTGCGGACGTTGCCTTGTATGTAGTCATCATTGGAATGACTTTCAGGCAACATTTGGACAACGTTTTCGTTCTGCCCTGGAAACGGTCGACCGACGTTTTTTGTCGGTCGGCCGACGGTCGGGCAGCTCTTGGCGACCCTTTTTTCGGGACTTTTTTGGGTCATCGGGGCTTAGTGGACTTGTTTTGGGGTGTTTTTATGCATCGGTCATGCGTCGGTAGCGGTCGTCGGTCATGCTAAAAAATTCGAACCTCTGCTGCTCTGGACTCACCCCCCCTCATATAACATCTTAACGAAATTTTCAAAGTGGTAGCAGTAGACATCAACTGCAATAAGATGAGTACTCGGGTATTCCCTTTGCCAAAGTTTGAGGGCGTCCATGGGAAGTCATAATATGTTGTTGGGAAGGTCTGGGAAGCTTGCCTAGGCATTTGGAAAAACTTTGAAAAAAAATGTCGGTCGACCGATTTTTTCGTCGGTCGACCGACGCGCGAGGTTCCTTACCGGGTGCTGCCGGGCTGTGATCGAGGTTTCCCGTGCGCGCGAGGTTCCTTACCGGGTTCTCTCGGTATCGTGATCGAGTTTTTCGTCGGTTGACCGACGCGCGAGGTTCCTTACCTGGTTTTCCAGGTAGCGTGACCGAGTTTTCTCGGTAGCCCGAGGTTCCTCTCCGGGTTTTCCCGGTAGCGTGACCGAGTTTTCTCGGTAGCCTGAGGTTCCTCTCCGGGTTTTCCCGGTAGCGTGACCGAGTTTTCTCGGTAGCGTGAGGTTCCTTCCCGGTACTGTTTTTCGTCGGTCGACCGACATTGTCCTGCTATTTTTGGTCGGCCGACCGACTTTGCCCATTTTGGGCCGACATTGCCTTGGTTCTATGCATCACCCTAAATACTTGTTGGGTGGTTTGGGTATTACCTTGGCAACATGGGTCGAGTTTTCTCGTGCACGCGAGGTTCCTTCCTCGGATGGATTTCCTTGTTGGGCGCCGGTCGACCGACTGTATCGTCGGCTGAACGACATTGCCTTGCATCGGGCGACCGACTTTGCCCATTTTTGGGCATCACCCAAATGACTTTACCTTATTTCTAGG
>CASBWL010000630.1:22500-25000 GCA_949130495.1 Sambucus nigra | reverse complement strand
CCAACCTGCATCTTGGGTTGGGCATCCCAGGTTGGCGCCACTATTTCTTTCGACATTGGGTTGCCTTGCCATGATACCCAATCGGGTTCCAACTTGCATGGGCATTCAGGCAACATTTGGGCACATTTTCGACGTGCGCTCAAAACGGTCGACCGACGTGCCGTGTCGGTCGGCCGACAGCATGTTTCGCTTTTGGCGACCCCTTGTATCGGGCATATCTAGGGACGTTGCCTTGTTTCTAGGCATCATTCAAATGACTTTCAGGCAACATCTGTGCACAGTTCCGTTCTGCACTGAAAACGGTCAGCCGGTGTGCCACGCCGGTCGGTCGACTTTTGGTGACCCATTCTCTATCGGACATTTCTAGGAACATTTGGCCATTGGGTACCTTGCCTAGGTGTTCCATGTTTGCTCGAATGACTTTCATCAGGCAACATTTGGGCACCGTTTTCATTATGCGCTGGAAACGGTCGACCGACGTGCCGTGTCGGTCGGCCGACGATCGGGCGACTTTCGGTGACCCCTAGTATCGGGCATATCTAGGGACCTCAGTTACTTGCGGACGTTGCCTTGTATGTAGTCATCATTGGAATGACTTTCAGGCAACATTTGGACAACGTTTTCGTTCTGCCCTGGAAACGGTCGACCGACGTTTTTTGTCGGTCGGCCGACGGTCGGGCAGCTCTTGGCGACCCTTTTTTCGGGACTTTTTTGGGTCATCGGGGCTTAGTGGACTTGTTTTGGGGTGTTTTTATGCATCGGTCATGCGTCGGTAGCGGTCATCGGTCATGCTAAAAAATTCGAACCTCTGCTGCTCTGGACTCACCCCCCCTCATATAACATCTTAACGAAATTTTCAAAGTGGTAGCAGTAGACATCAACTGCAATAAGATGAGTACTCGGGTATTCCCTTTGCCAAAGTTTGAGGGCGTCCATGGGAAGTCATAATATGTTGTTGGGAAGGTCTGGGAAGCTTGCCTAGGCATTTGGAAAAACTTTGAAAAAAAATGTCGGTCGACCGATTTTTTCGTCGGTCGACCGACGCGCGAGGTTCCTTACCGGGTGCTGCCGGGCTGTGATCGAGGTTTCCCGTGCGCGCGAGGTTCCTTACCGGGTTCTCTCGGTATCGTGATCGAGTTTTTCGTCGGTTGACCGACGCGCGAGGTTCCTTACCTGGTTTTCCAGGTAGCGTGACCGAGTTTTCTCGGTAGCCCGAGGTTCCTCTCCGGGTTTTCCCGGTAGCGTGACCGAGTTTTCTCGGTAGCCTGAGGTTCCTCTCCGGGTTTTCCCGGTAGCGTGACCGAGTTTTCTCGGTAGCGTGAGGTTCCTTCCCGGTACTGTTTTTCGTCGGTCGACCGACATTGTCCTGCTATTTTTGGTCGGCCGACCGACTTTGCCCATTTTGGGCCGACATTGCCTTGGTTCTATGCATCACCCTAAATACTTGTTGGGTGGTTTGGGTATTACCTTGGCAACATGGGTCGAGTTTTCTCGTGCACGCGAGGTTCCTTCCTCGGATGGATTTCCTTGTTGGGCGCCGGTCGACCGACTGTATCGTCGGCTGAACGACATTGCCTTGCATCGGGCGACCGACTTTGCCCATTTTTGGGCATCACCCAAATGACTTTACCTTATTTCTAGGCATCATCCGACCGACATTGCTTGTTTCTAGGCATAACTCGACCGACCTTGCCTTGTTTCTGGGCATCGTCCGACCGAAAAATTCCTTGTTTCTAGGCATCACCCGAGAGCACGAGGTTCACTCGCAGGAGCGCGCCTAGTTGTCTCGTGCGGGTGACGTTCCTTACTTGAATGTATTTCCTTGTTGGGCGTCGGTCGACCGACATTGCCTTGCATCGGCGGACCGACTTTGCCCATTTTTGGGTATCACCTTGTTGCTAGGCATCGCCTTGTTGGGTATCACTTTGCCCATTTCGAGGCATCACCTTGCCGACATTGTCTTGTTTCCAGGCATCACCAGACCGACAGTTGCCTTGTTCCCGGGCATCACCCTGTCGACATTGCCTTGCTGCTAGGTCGACCGATTTTTTCGTCGGTTGACCGACGCGCGAGGTTCCTTACCGGGTGCTGTCGGGCAGTGATCGAGGTTTCTCGTCCGCGCGAGGTTACTTACCTGGTTTTCCCGATAGTGTGACCGAGTTTTCTCGTGCGCATTAGGTTCTCTCCCGGTAGCATGACCGAGTTTTCTCGGTAGCGTCAGGTTCCTTCCCGGTACTGGGCGTCGGTCGACCGACGTCGGCCGACCGACATTGCCTCGCTATTTTTCGTCGGCCGACCGACTTTGCCTTGGTTTTATGCATCACCCTAAATAATTGTTGGGTGGTTTGGGTATTACCTTGGCAACATGGGTCGAGTTTTCTCGGTAGCGTGAGGTTCCTTCCCGGTACTGGGCGTCGGTCGATCGACGTCGGTCGACCGACATTGCCTCGTTTTTCGTCGGCCGACCGACTTTGCCCATTTTGAGCCGACTTTGCCTTGG
>CASBWL010000630.1:12500-15000 GCA_949130495.1 Sambucus nigra | reverse complement strand
TCTTCGTTCACTAGAACACAAGGGATTACAAGGTGGGAGGATGGACAGGCAAGCGAGGAGCAACACTTGCCTGATGCCCATGCATCATTCTGAGGGACATGACAAGGGAGATCGCCCGGTCATTTCTACCCCAGAGTGATTAGAACATGTAATCTCAGATCACATGAACGTATCTCACCCCAAAGCAATTAGAACGTTAAATCTCCCCCATCCTTTCGGGGGGATGCCAGGACATCGCATCTCCCCACGAGGGTAATCACACAGTCGGATAACCATCCCATCTTCGTGATTCCGAAGCTTCACGAAGATCGAATGCAAATCCCACTGTGTGATTTCCCCCGTATTCCTGGGAACGCCTAGGCGCTCGTTCCCCGACCCTTCCCGAAGGAAGGGGAGGTTGGCTAGGAACATCACCCCCCTCTATATAACATCTTAACAAAAATTCCAAAGTGGTAGCAGTAGACATGAACTGCGATAAGTTCGAAAAATTTCCTTGCACTGGGAAAGGTCACCCAACGTCAGGCATCGCGTGAGGTTGTATGCCTGTTTTCCAAGCATTACCTCGACGACATTGTCTTGGTTCACTGGTATCGGTGGGCATCACGTGAGGTTCGGTTATTTTTCGGCATCACCCGACCGAAATTGCCTGGTTTATGCACGACCTGACCGACTTTGCCTATATATTTTGGGAGTCACCTGGACGTGCATGGGAATAGATCGACCAATTTCTTGGGTCGCTTAGGCATCACCTTTAATGTATTTCATTGTTGCTAGGCATCGCGTGAGGTTGTATCCTTATCGTGTCGGGACTTTTGTGGGTGCCAACCTGCATCTTGGGTTGGGCATCCCAGGTTGGCGCCACTATTTCTTTCGACATTGGGTTGCCTTGCCATGATACCCAATCGGGTTCCAACTTGCATGGGCATTCAGGCAACATTTGGGCACATTTTCGACGTGCGCTCAAAACGGTCGACCGACGTGCCGTGTCGGTCGGCCGACAGCATGTTTCGCTTTTGGCGACCCCTTGTATCGGGCATATCTAGGGACGTTGCCTTGTTTCTAGGCATCATTCAAATGACTTTCAGGCAACATCTGTGCACAGTTCCGTTCTGCACTGAAAACGGTCAGCCGGTGTGCCACGCCGGTCGGTCGACTTTTGGTGACCCATTCTCTATCGGACATTTCTAGGAACATTTGGCCATTGGGTACCTTGCCTAGGTGTTCCATGTTTGCTCGAATGACTTTCATCAGGCAACATTTGGGCACCGTTTTCATTATGCGCTGGAAACGGTCGACCGACGTGCCGTGTCGGTCGGCCGACGATCGGGCGACTTTCGGTGACCCCTAGTATCGGGCATATCTAGGGACCTCAGTTACTTGCGGACGTTGCCTTGTATGTAGTCATCATTGGAATGACTTTCAGGCAACATTTGGACAACGTTTTCGTTCTGCCCTGGAAACGGTCGACCGACGTTTTTTGTCGGTCGGCCGACGGTCGGGCAGCTCTTGGCGACCCTTTTTTCGGGACTTTTTTGGGTCATCGGGGCTTAGTGGACTTGTTTTGGGGTGTTTTTATGCATCGGTCATGCGTCGGTAGCGGTCATCGGTCATGCTAAAAAATTCGAACCTCTGCTGCTCTGGACTCACCCCCCCTCATATAACATCTTAACGAAATTTTCAAAGTGGTAGCAGTAGACATCAACTGCAATAAGATGAGTACTCGGGTATTCCCTTTGCCAAAGTTTGAGGGCGTCCATGGGAAGTCATAATATGTTGTTGGGAAGGTCTGGGAAGCTTGCCTAGGCATTTGGAAAAACTTTGAAAAAAAATGTCGGTCGACCGATTTTTTCGTCGGTCGACCGACGCGCGAGGTTCCTTACCGGGTGCTGCCGGGCTGTGATCGAGGTTTCCCGTGCGCGCGAGGTTCCTTACCGGGTTCTCTCGGTATCGTGATCGAGTTTTTCGTCGGTTGACCGACGCGCGAGGTTCCTTACCTGGTTTTCCAGGTAGCGTGACCGAGTTTTCTCGGTAGCCCGAGGTTCCTCTCCGGGTTTTCCCGGTAGCGTGACCGAGTTTTCTCGGTAGCCTGAGGTTCCTCTCCGGGTTTTCCCGGTAGCGTGACCGAGTTTTCTCGGTAGCGTGAGGTTCCTTCCCGGTACTGTTTTTCGTCGGTCGACCGACATTGTCCTGCTATTTTTGGTCGGCCGACCGACTTTGCCCATTTTGGGCCGACATTGCCTTGGTTCTATGCATCACCCTAAATACTTGTTGGGTGGTTTGGGTATTACCTTGGCAACATGGGTCGAGTTTTCTCGTGCACGCGAGGTTCCTTCCTCGGATGGATTTCCTTGTTGGGCGCCGGTCGACCGACTGTATCGTCGGCTGAACGACATTGCCTTGCATCGGGCGACCGACTTTGCCCATTTTTGGGCATCACCCAAATGACTTTACCTTATTTCTAGGCATCATCCGACCGACATTGCTTGTTTCTAGGCATAAC
>CASBWL010000630.1:0-2500 GCA_949130495.1 Sambucus nigra | reverse complement strand
AAAGTGGTAGCAGTAGACATCAACTGCAATAAGATGAGTACTCGGGTATTCCCTTTGCCAAAGTTTGAGGGCGTCCATGGGAAGTCATAATATGTTGTTGGGAAGGTCTGGGAAGCTTGCCTAGGCATTTGGAAAAACTTTGAAAAAAAATGTCGGTCGACCGATTTTTTCGTCGGTCGACCGACGCGCGAGGTTCCTTACCGGGTGCTGCCGGGCTGTGATCGAGGTTTCCCGTGCGCGCGAGGTTCCTTACCGGGTTCTCTCGGTATCGTGATCGAGTTTTTCGTCGGTTGACCGACGCGCGAGGTTCCTTACCTGGTTTTCCAGGTAGCGTGACCGAGTTTTCTCGGTAGCCCGAGGTTCCTCTCCGGGTTTTCCCGGTAGCGTGACCGAGTTTTCTCGGTAGCCTGAGGTTCCTCTCCGGGTTTTCCCGGTAGCGTGACCGAGTTTTCTCGGTAGCGTGAGGTTCCTTCCCGGTACTGTTTTTCGTCGGTCGACCGACATTGTCCTGCTATTTTTGGTCGGCCGACCGACTTTGCCCATTTTGGGCCGACATTGCCTTGGTTCTATGCATCACCCTAAATACTTGTTGGGTGGTTTGGGTATTACCTTGGCAACATGGGTCGAGTTTTCTCGTGCACGCGAGGTTCCTTCCTCGGATGGATTTCCTTGTTGGGCGCCGGTCGACCGACTGTATCGTCGGCTGAACGACATTGCCTTGCATCGGGCGACCGACTTTGCCCATTTTTGGGCATCACCCAAATGACTTTACCTTATTTCTAGGCATCATCCGACCGACATTGCTTGTTTCTAGGCATAACTCGACCGACCTTGCCTTGTTTCTGGGCATCGTCCGACCGAAAAATTCCTTGTTTCTAGGCATCACCCGAGAGCACGAGGTTCACTCGCAGGAGCGCGCCTAGTTGTCTCGTGCGGGTGACGTTCCTTACTTGAATGTATTTCCTTGTTGGGCGTCGGTCGACCGACATTGCCTTGCATCGGCGGACCGACTTTGCCCATTTTTGGGTATCACCTTGTTGCTAGGCATCGCCTTGTTGGGTATCACTTTGCCCATTTCGAGGCATCACCTTGCCGACATTGTCTTGTTTCCAGGCATCACCAGACCGACAGTTGCCTTGTTCCCGGGCATCACCCTGTCGACATTGCCTTGCTGCTAGGTCGACCGATTTTTTCGTCGGTTGACCGACGCGCGAGGTTCCTTACCGGGTGCTGTCGGGCAGTGATCGAGGTTTCTCGTCCGCGCGAGGTTACTTACCTGGTTTTCCCGATAGTGTGACCGAGTTTTCTCGTGCGCATTAGGTTCTCTCCCGGTAGCATGACCGAGTTTTCTCGGTAGCGTCAGGTTCCTTCCCGGTACTGGGCGTCGGTCGACCGACGTCGGCCGACCGACATTGCCTCGCTATTTTTCGTCGGCCGACCGACTTTGCCTTGGTTTTATGCATCACCCTAAATAATTGTTGGGTGGTTTGGGTATTACCTTGGCAACATGGGTCGAGTTTTCTCGGTAGCGTGAGGTTCCTTCCCGGTACTGGGCGTCGGTCGATCGACGTCGGTCGACCGACATTGCCTCGTTTTTCGTCGGCCGACCGACTTTGCCCATTTTGAGCCGACTTTGCCTTGGTTCTATGCATCACCCTAAATACTTGTTGGGTGGTTTGGGTATTACCTTGGCAACATGGGTCGAGTTTTCTCGGTAGCGTGAGGTTCTTTCCCGGTACTGGGCGTCGATCGACCGACGTCGGCCGACCGACATTGCCTCGCTGTTTTTCGTCGGCTGACCGACTTTGCCTTGGTTCTATGCATCACCCTAAATACTTGTTGGGTGGTTTGGGTATTACCTTGGCAACATGGATCGAGTATTCTCGGTAGCGTGAGGTTCCTTCCCGGTACTGGGCGTCGGTCGATCGACGTCGGCCGACCGACATTGCCTTGTTGTTTTTCCTCGGCCGACCGACTTTGCCCATTTTGAGCCGACTTTGCCTTGGTTCTATGCATCACCCTAAATACTTGTTGGGTGGTTCAGGTATTACCTTGGCAACATGGGTCGAGTTTTCTCGGTAGCGTGAGGTTCCTTCCCGGTACTGGGTGTCGGTCGACCGACTTTGCCTTGGTTCTATGCATCACCCTAAATACTTGTCGGGTGGTTTGGGTATTACCTTCGCAACATTGCCCATTTTCGAGGCATCACCTTGCCGACATTGCCTTGTTTCTGGACAGCTCGTATGTTGTCGACATTGTGCACATATATGTTTGTCTACTCAACTTGGACAGCTCGAATTATTTCTAAGGAGTTAAGTGCGCGATGGCTTTCCCCGAACTCCCTCAGCCTTGGGTGACCAATTAGTTGGTATCGTTGCACACTCCTTAGCGTTTCTCGACACTTTGAGCATTCCCGTTACGGTGCCAGATCCCAAACCTCGGGAATTTTTTGAGGAAATGTGTTGAGTTTTTTGTGGGGGGAGGGACGAATCGGAGCGAC
>CASBWL010000629.1:2500-11854 GCA_949130495.1 Sambucus nigra | reverse complement strand
GACGGCTGGGCCGGCTGCATCTCTAGTTTGTGGACTCTTCCCCCTTCGCCCAACGGATTTCGCCTATTAAGTGATTGACTGATCTGATTGCGCAGCCTTCCACTTGTCACACCCTCTTTTTCGGAACCCCTGGGCACGCCCCTCTATTCCCACCCGACATCAGTTGATCCTGGCCGATTGACAGAAGGCCATTGAGAGGCTATGTTTCCTACAGCCGAAGGCGTGTTGACTGTGACACGAGAGGCTCTTCGACGGGCCTAAAAAGGCCGTATTTTCCATATCTGAGAACGCTTGACTTGATATGATACCACTAGAAGAAGGATTGGACATAAGACTAGCGACTACCACCCGACCGAGATCTAGATGGCAACCTAAGCGCATAACATAAGATCAAGCCTTCCATCATAAAGAAGACAGGACCTCTTCTGCCCCGGGCCGGGGCCCTTAACCAAATCACAGGACCACGTCGTACCGGCCTTTCAACGAAAGGTAGCCGGGTGGGACCTAGCGCGAACGACTACTCGCTAAGTGGAGTGGCATCGGCTTCTACAGATGCTGGTATGGCAGCTGAAGGGAATACCTTATGAAATCCAAGGGACGAAAGGCAAGCAACTAATGCAGTCAAGGCAGTCAAGTCAGCTAGAGCGGCGGCGGATTCTTTGGCATGGTATAGGAGTGTGCGTAGAAAGATGAGGGTGATAGGGGAGTCCCGCCCCAGGGAACTACGGCCACGCAAAGAGGAACTCACGATGCCCTTTGGCTTATAAGCCCCATTCCTTCTTGACTTGATCGGCCATTTCTTTCTTCCTGACGACGATGCGGGTCTTCCTTTCGAGGCGGTCCCGGGTGGCGAAGCTGCAGCTCTTTAGTCAACACCTTTTGGGGAGGATTTCTGGGCAATCTTTCAAGTGTACGACTCAAGCCTTCAGTGGTAAGGTGTTATGTTATAAAATGCATTTTTTATTTCTATTGTGGTTATTACGAAGTTTTATACTTCAGTCCCTCCTCCTTATGATTGGATCATTGGCTAAAGCGCCATTTTGTACCGTATCAGGCAGGGCATCCAGGCGGCTCGGGCCGATTCATTCTGATATTCTCGCTGGATTTGAGCTGATATGCGGACATCTTTCTCATTATTACAGCGTATCCTCCAAAAGCAAGAGTTTGTGTATCGAATAAAGTATATACTTCGCCTTTCGTGTGCTAGAACTTTGTCTCGTAAACACATGAGTACTGTACGTTCTTTTTTTGAAAAGATTGGGTTAGGTATTGTATTATTTTAAGAATTCCTTAAGAAGAACATCTTCCCACGAGTCTCTTCTTCTTCGCGGTAAAGAAGGGGTTTGGTATTTGGATCTTCTTCGTACCACTGACCTGGCCAATGATGAATGATTGGTTATGATATCATGTAAACGGGACTGATTCCGAAAATCATTCATTCATTTCCATTCTGAAATGCTCATGCAATAGTGATTGAATCAACTGAGTCTTCCACTTTCAGCCTCCGCTTGGCTTGATCCGGAGTTGGCTGCTTGCAAGCCGGAGTGAACAGTAGCTGCATTCTATGATAGTGGAGTCATCATCCGAAGTGTGATCCGGAGTTGGGCTAGGTTGCAATCACGTAATGCTTCAGGTGAAAAATTCTCAATCTAAAAAGCACAAGTGTGCTAGTAGAAGTAGATCAGCGCAGGTAATCGCCCTAAATGCTTCGTTCTCAAATAGGGGTCCAACGGGAGGTCAGCATTGGGAGTTGAGGAATGGAGAGCAGCCCTTTGAGACGCGGTCACTTATTGAATCTTTTTCTTTCCAAATTCAAATAAGAGATTCTATTCTGGTCACTATCAGATTCGGGTGAGACTTCCTAACGATCGGCTTGCGCGATCGAAGCGAAAGGAACATGGCACTCACTGGAATCATGGAGTTACGACGGTGGCGACATGGAACTTGTAACAGTTGGATGGACACGGCACGTACCTTCGTTCCGTATCTCAACATGTTGGGCTTTCCAGAGAGCTATAATTATAAAGAAAATAAATATATATAATAATTTTTTTAAAAGTCTTTGTTTTCATCCAACTGAATCCTATGCTAGCCATTTTCATGCCGTTCAACGCTCTATTGTAACTAACAAATGGTTGTATACCCAATCCCCCGTATTCCTTGGGTTGGGCTACCGATTCTATTTCATCGTCTTTCTCTGCTCCTTTCTTCCCCAACAATAGTTTCGGCAGACTCTGCTTTCGACAACCGGGAAAAGTCCTTCCTAAAAATAATTTGTGCCAGTAGTATGGTAGCCATGTGATTGGCCGAAAAGACATGTTTAATAAGAGTTGTCTGCCACTGAGGCTAAGCCCTATTTGAGACTAAGGCAGGCTCCTTTCCTTTTGCATTTTTTCCTGCTTTCCTTGCGCCCCTTCCAACTACTTATAGATTGTCTTAATGCCTATAAACTGGGACCAAGCCAAGTAAGTCCGTAGATCATCTGTTAATCCTTCTTTGAATCCCAGTTGTTTTCGTCGTCGTCTGGTTTTTTTTTAACAAGCATGACCAAAGTATACAAAAGTCTTGTTTTCCCCCGGGGGCAACAAGGAAAAAATGAAATAAAGTTTTGAAGCCTCGAACGAACAGTATCTCTAGCTGGCTTTGTTATTATTACAGTGTTATCTGCAACCAGCCAGTAAGTAGAGATATGGAGAGAGGGGACAGCTTTGTCGCGGACCTTTCTTTGGTTTATTTTATGAACTCCACTGGTCGTCCATGGATTATAGGTGCTATCCATTGTATATAAATAAACTTTCGTATCCTACTCTGCAAATCCAATTTTCATTAAGCATATAGAAACCTATGATTCCAATTTTCATATGCTGCTGGTTTGGCGAGTTTAGTGATCATGGCTGGCTCACCTGATCTATCAGCTGAGTAGTAAGCCTCCTTGGGAGAATCAGAAATATCTCTTCCTCTCCAAATTAGATTAGGAGGGCGCCCTTATCTTATCAGCGGTAGCCTTAAAATAGGTGGCTAAGACGGGTAGCCTATTCCAATAGCTGGCAGACGGGCTATTATGCCTATTTAACATATTCCGATTGTGATACAATTCCATTGCCTGCTCCTATTCATGTTCGTGCTTACTTGTATGCCGGAACTTCAAGGTCAATAAATAAGGAATCCTATCCTAGGTCTGAAACTCGGTCTGCTTACTCCTACAAAAGCTCATACGGTTTGTCTCCTACTCCTCTCCCGATACAAGTTCTTTCCTGACCGTTCCCTCGTGCTTGTTTCAGGAAGCACTTCGGTCACTCCAGTAAGTATATAGATTATTTGACAGATGACAAAGAGTGATTTACCGACGAAAAGAAGTCAAGCCGATAGGACCTACTCGAACAATCGCCCTACTCGATCAAGCCGATTAGCAAGTCGACCAACTCGTTCACGTTCATTCGACCTACTCTTAAGATAAGACTGTTCCCCTTTAGCTTCTTTAGTGAATTCTAATTGTTCACTCTTAGTTGACCGTTCCGCTGGAGCTTCCTCTTTGAGTGGAAGCCCTGCGCTGCACTCCAGTGTTGAATTTCTTGATCGACGAAACGAGGCCTTTAAGGGTTATTGCCATTTCATTTTTACGGAGGAAAGGAACAGACTTTAGTTGACGGAAAGGAAATGTATATTGTGAAATCTCGTCCCAACATAGCCCCCAGCCCTCTCCTTACGATGATTCCAAATCAAGGATAGGAATCAAAAGTTATTCCATAATAATAGGAATCCGCTTTCTTAGCAGGCGCATCAACCGACACAGACTCTGAAGCGGGATCAGAAGCAACCGGTCCTGGAGAAAATACAGTAGATATAGCAGGACTTTCTTTTCCCAGGTGGCGGATGGGTTTTCTGTCCAACCACAATCGGATTACAGCATTCCCTGACTCGACGAACCATCTGGTTGCCTCATCAAATCCCCCTTCCCGCCGAATCGGCCACACCAACCCTAGAAGGGATGGTAGGTCAGCGGCTTCATTCAGCAGCGGATAGAAAGGCGGGCGGGATGGGAGAGCTTTGCGATCCCGTATGCTATAATCAATCACACGGGAAAAAAGCCTGGACTGGACGATAGAGGGATAAGTGGCTGAGGTGGTTGATCGCCCTTATCCGGTTCCCATTCTATAAGGGAACCCATTGATCCATAACTGGAAAAAGAGGCAGATCCGGGAGAATCCTTTGTTCCACAGCCCTGGGGCTATTTTAGCCAATTCATCATTTTCAGATGTACTAGTACTAGCAGGCACAAGCAACTCGAAAAATATCTCGAATTCGGATGGTACTCTGACTTCTTTGTTTTCCGTTGCGCCCCACCAAATCCAGTTCTATTTTGGTAGGTGAAGGGAGTACAACTGATAGTTCAGTCGGAACTCAATCTGGCTTTCGGCTCCTATTCCCGCCGCTGTTATCAGTATCGGAAGCAGCTATATATTGACTATCAAGGGGGGAATCGACGCCCTCCCTGTGCAGGCAGTTACTGAAGTGGAAGCCTTTCCCAATCCTGTATCGAAGTCAGTCCCCCCAGTCCGCCAGGTTATCCGGTTTATCGGGGTCAGTCTGCAAAGATTCACTATTTCCCCCGTGCCTTCCTCTTACGTGAAGGTATGTCATGCCCCGCCCTAACTCATATCTTCTGGGACATTGGTGCACAGATGATAGATATCACATTCCCGATTATATTATAGCTATCTTTCCTGAAAGTCCTGTTAGTTGAATAAGAGGACTAACCGCTTTCTTCTTTGTGATTGCCTTTAGTACTGTCATATGAGTGAGTCAGGGCAGGCAGGAGTGTATCGAGGAGAGTGGCACTGGACTCACTGTTGCCGAGTGGTTAGTCCTTACTGTCTCTCTTCTAGTGGTCTAAGGAAGAGTTTGCTTCAGGTAGCTCTATGTAGCCAGGGTCATTTCTGGAATGAGATACCTGAGGCAAGTAGCTCCTTGCTAAGGTTTAGAACAAGACAAGACCTAAAAGAACAACCCCTTTATAGGAGACCAGGATAGTAGTTATCCTTTTTCCTTTGAGCTCTATCCCTCCTTTAGTAAGAAAAGAAATAGGGAATTAGGATCACTCTTACAGTCCTGACTTCTAGCTTCTTGATTCCATTGATTTACAGCCCGGAAGACTTAGCCCTCTCCCAGCCTCTACCTAGTAAGGAAGAACATCGGCAACTGACTTGTTCCTGTATGTTTAGCTCAAGATAGAGCAAATAATAACTAATTAGCTCTTCCCGTTGTCTTCCTTGAAGGTTATAACAGATAAGGAGAGAAAAGAATAATGTATTGTAGCTTTCTTCTTTGTTGCTTTCGGGGCAGCTAGACGAAGAGCGGAGTAGATATAGAAAGATTCTTGTTAGGACTGACATGAACTTCCTTAAGTAACTTAAAGTTGTTCCAAGGTGCTTCCAATGCTTCTTCAAGGTTATAGTAGATAAGTACAGACAAGATAGTCTTAGATTGGATTTTTCTTCTTTCCTTTTGGAGTAGAGCTAAAGTGTCCTTCCTGTACTTGTAGTGTAATAAGAACTCACTGCTTCTTGTTTGTGATTGCCTCTCGGACAGTAATGGTAGTTCCTAAGGGTTATAGCACGATAGGATATATTAGATAGTATTAGCTGGGTGTCTTCTTCTTTCCTTTGGGAGTTGTATTGGGGAAGGGGACTTTCGGGATGGAAGAAAGCTGCGGCAAGTAGCTACTCTTGCTAGGTTTAGAGGAAGCTAGGATGGACCAATAAGACAGGTAGCTAGTCGAAAGAGATAGGAATTAGGTTTCCTATTCTAGTTCTCTCTTTCTTGCTTTTAATGGCTTCCTAGCTCCTGTTGACTCGTATAAAAGAAGAAAACCTGAAGGAGAGTGAAGCGCAGTCCCTCCTGGCTAGAGGTAGGAGCGTAAGGTCTTCTTTCTTTCCTTTCTTTCTTGAAGGTAATAGAAGCTAAAGACAAAACAGAATAGATTAGATCTAGAGTGCTGCTAGGCGAAGAGCTAAGGAGGAGGCGCCAAGGTCTTTCCTTTCCATTTTTAGTTGAAGCTTATAAGTTTAAAGGGCCCTTCGATCGACAGAAATCTCTATCTAAAGCAAATGATCCGTCCCTCCTTCCAGAGTCAATCTGTCTCACCCCTATCTCTAAAGGGCGATGGATGTCTGCGCAGGTATCAATCCTTCCATTCTGAGCCCCTTGTCATCCCGCCTTCCCCAGCTGGGTATTTCAACTCCAATATCAAGCCCCGTGGCACTCTTCTACAAAGCGCTTGATTTCCTTCTTCATCCCTTTCCAATGGAAGGCTCGGGAAATGCGTTTGTAAGTGCGTAGGAACCCCGAGTGACCTGCTGATGGTGAAGCATGAAAATCGCGGAGTATTATTGGCTTCTGTGCAGAGTTATCTACCAGTACGATTCGACCCTTGTGCTTAAGGTCCAGTGTGTCCCACGTATAGTGAGGAACGGCGTTCGGATCTTCTTGTAGTCGCCGAATGAGGCTCTGCGCGGCGGTATCGTTGGCCCACTCTTCGCGGATATCGTCAAGGCCGTTATACACCGGTACTGATATGGCTGCAATCGTTGCATACTCGGGTAATCGTGATAGTGCATCAGCCACTACATTTTAGGTTCCCTTTTTGTAGACGATCTCATAGTCATAGCCACGCAGTTTCGAGAGGGTTGGGTCTGGTGTCTTGCTCCATTATATACTTCAAGCTTCTATGATCAGTTCGGATTTTTGAATGTCGACCGAGGCTCGATGGAATTGAGGGCCTCCACTTTGTGCCAGATTTCAACAAGATGGACGATTGCCATCATCTCCTTGTCGTATACCGTCTGATGCTGTCGCGATAATGCTTTGCTTGTAAAGGCTAAGGGCCTGCCTTCTTCCACACCCCCAATCCCAATGCCGGAAGCATCGCATTCCACCACGAACAACTTGTTGAAATCTGGTAAGGCAAGGATGCTCGTAGATCAGGTCGACATTGCAGTCTTGAGATTGTTGAAGGCTACATCGGCGTCAGGGCTCCTTCAGGCGTCCTTACGTAACAATGCCGTCAAGGGAGCACTGATTTTGCCATAATCTTTCACGAATTTCCGGTAATAGCCTGTCAGGCCGAGAAAGCCCCGTAATGCCTTAGCGTTTTCGGTGTCGGCCACTCGATCATAGCTTTCATTTTGGATGGGTCTGCTGCCACCCCTTCTTTGGAGACAATATGACCAAGGTATTCCACCTCAGTTTTTCCGAAACTGCATTTAAACTCCTTAACAAGTGATGCTCCGGGTAAGGGTTCTCTTCAGATGATGTAAATGAGCTGGGACTAAATACAAGAATGTCATCGAAAAAGAAGAAACTTACGTAGATATGGCCGAAAGACGTCGTTCATCAAGCTCTGGAAGGTGGATGGTGCATTTGTTAACCCGAAGGGCATGACTATATAATCGTAATGGCCGTCATGGGTCCTTCGGCTGTTTTTGGCACATCCGCCTTGTGGACACGAATCTGATGGTACCCCGAGTCCAGCTTTGAGAAATATGGGGCACCCCCAAGTTCATCGAGCAGCTCATCGACAACTGGAATGGGATACTTGTCCTTGACGGTTATTCGATTTAGCGCCCTATAATTCTAAGAAGTATAATAACTAGAAAACCGCTAGGCCATATGTACTTTATAGGGAAAGGGGGGAAGGAGGTGAAATTGATCGAGTAAGAAGTAAGTTGCTGCCCGCCGCTAATAGTTAGTTTACTTATTGGTCGGATTTGTTTGGGAATCATGGCGATTGCAGTCGCATTGACCTCCTTAAGCAGGCGACCAGCATCCAAAAAATCCTTAATAGCACTTGTTTGTGACTTCCTTCCCAACAATACTCCAAGCTTTTTTGAAGAAAGTCGCATTGTAGCCATCCGGACCAGGAGCTTTGTTATCCTTCAAAGAAAAAAGAACCGATCTTATTTCCTCTTCGTCCCTCCCTAGCTCCGTGGACTTGGGTCATTTTCTTGGGAAGAGCCTTCCTAAGAGCCTCAAGATCAATCTGAGTGTTTTGAGGGGCAGCACTAAGCAAGTTCTTAAAGTATTTCACTATTTCTTCTTTGACATCCTATGATTCCGGGGGTTGTCGATCCTCGTTCCGTTCTCACCACAAATAGAGACTATCTTGCTCCGGTTATAGTGATTCTTCAGAGCTTTGAAGAAAAACTTGGAATTCTTGTCGCCAAGGTTCAGTGGGTGAGGAGGGAGATATATGAACAGCTATACAAGACTATCTTCCGATAACACAAACAGGAAAATAGTCTTCTCCTCTTGTCTTCGTCTGCTTAAGAGATTGTTTGAATTGACTGAATGCGAATGAGAGCCCGGAGGATGTGAGTGTTTTGATCCTAGATCCGAGTCTCATGCTTTAACGATTAGGCTGGTTTTTTTCCTTCCCTTTGTCAGCCTTTCGGTCTTAGGTCCAGTGAGTGGGAGGGTGCCATCTCTGTGCACGAGTAGGGCTAGTTCACGTGGAACTTTTTTTTCTTCCTGATTTGAAAATCTCTTTTCTTCAACGATTCGATGGTGGCACCTGTAGCCTGAGATGAGGCCTTTGAAAGAGTTTATTCGAACTGATTGAGTTTCCTTAATCACGCAATTCGGCCGGTCATCCGGAATATGAAATCACATTCGGGAACGACGCGGAACACTCTTATGATGGTGGGGAGAAAGAGAAGATGTCGTTTCGGGAGACGGCTGTACGGAATACCGCGTCTTTAGGGCCTGCTTTAAGGCAGGTGTTCCGCTTTGAGAGGTTTTTCAAAAAACCGAGGCAGCCCCCCCCGAATGATCGGTGTGGCGATCCAATTTTATTGAAAGAATGACCTGTTAGCTGGAAGGAAGCTTCAGCGCAATAACATGGATCGAACCGAGACTGCTACTACCATGTCCCTAGCCATTCTTCCTCTTCTTTGTTGCCTGCCTATGCTCCTCTCGTAGCCCGCCCTTTCCGTTCGCTCTTTTCCCTGAACTTTTTGACTAGAGCCGCTGGGTCTTCTTGTTCGCTCACCAGGACAGTGATGAGGTTAGGTCGTAAGTCTGGATGGTTGCATCTTGCTTTCTTTCTTTGTATTTAAAGCAGTGCTCCTCGCCCATTGGAATGAAAGCTCCCTGCTCTATACTTTTTCATGTCCCACCACCTGACGAGCCTGAATCACATGCCTGAGAAGGACCCCTAGAACCCGTCTTTTCTTCATTTGGTGAAGGTGAATATGTGGCATGAGCCCCCCTAAGGAAGTCAAGTCACCCTCTCGATTGAGAGATATTCCCCTCCTGGAAATGCTTCATTGACTGATCCCCCTTTATGAGTAAAGTCTA
>CASBWL010000628.1:180000-181798 GCA_949130495.1 Sambucus nigra | reverse complement strand
AATCGAGACATGCGCGCAGAACAAAGTACCTCTACATGCCACGTTCTTCGTTCACTAGAACACAAGGGATTACAAGGTGGGAGGATGGACAGGCAAGCGAGGAGCAACACTTGCCTGATGCCCATGCATCATTCTGAGGGACATGACAAGGGAGATCGCCCGGTCATTTCTACCCCAGAGTGATTAGAACATGTAATCTCAGATCACATGAACGTATCTCACCCCAAAGCAATTAGAACGTTAAATCTCCCCCATCCTTTCGGGGGGATGCCAGGACATCGCATCTCCCCACGAGGGTAATCACACAGTCGGATAACCATCCCATCTTCGTGATTCCGAAGCTTCACGAAGATCGAATGCAAATCCCACTGTGTGATTTCCCCCGTATTCCTGGGAACGCCTAGGCGCTCGTTCCCCGACCCTTCCCGAAGGAAGGGGAGGTTGGCTAGGAACATCACCCCCCTCTATATAACATCTTAACAAAAATTCCAAAGTGGTAGCAGTAGACATGAACTGCGATAAGTTCGAAAAATTTCCTTGCACTGGGAAAGGTCACCCAACGTCAGGCATCGCGTGAGGTTGTATGCCTGTTTTCCAAGCATTACCTCGACGACATTGTCTTGGTTCACTGGTATCGGTGGGCATCACGTGAGGTTCGGTTATTTTTCGGCATCACCCGACCGAAATTGCCTGGTTTATGCACGACCTGACCGACTTTGCCTATATATTTTGGGAGTCACCTGGACGTGCATGGGAATAGATCGACCAATTTCTTGGGTCGCTTAGGCATCACCTTTAATGTATTTCATTGTTGCTAGGCATCGCGTGAGGTTGTATCCTTATCGTGTCGGGACTTTTGTGGGTGCCAACCTGCATCTTGGGTTGGGCATCCCAGGTTGGCGCCACTATTTCTTTCGACATTGGGTTGCCTTGCCATGATACCCAATCGGGTTCCAACTTGCATGGGCATTCAGGCAACATTTGGGCACATTTTCGACGTGCGCTCAAAACGGTCGACCGACGTGCCGTGTCGGTCGGCCGACAGCATGTTTCGCTTTTGGCGACCCCTTGTATCGGGCATATCTAGGGACGTTGCCTTGTTTCTAGGCATCATTCAAATGACTTTCAGGCAACATCTGTGCACAGTTCCGTTCTGCACTGAAAACGGTCAGCCGGTGTGCCACGCCGGTCGGTCGACTTTTGGTGACCCATTCTCTATCGGACATTTCTAGGAACATTTGGCCATTGGGTACCTTGCCTAGGTGTTCCATGTTTGCTCGAATGACTTTCATCAGGCAACATTTGGGCACCGTTTTCATTATGCGCTGGAAACGGTCGACCGACGTGCCGTGTCGGTCGGCCGACGATCGGGCGACTTTCGGTGACCCCTAGTATCGGGCATATCTAGGGACCTCAGTTACTTGCGGACGTTGCCTTGTATGTAGTCATCATTGGAATGACTTTCAGGCAACATTTGGACAACGTTTTCGTTCTGCCCTGGAAACGGTCGACCGACGTTTTTTGTCGGTCGGCCGACGGTCGGGCAGCTCTTGGCGACCCTTTTTTCGGGACTTTTTTGGGTCATCGGGGCTTAGTGGACTTGTTTTGGGGTGTTTTTATGCATCGGTCATGCGTCGGTAGCGGTCATCGGTCATGCTAAAAAATTCGAACCTCTGCTGCTCTGGACTCACCCCCCCTCATATAACATCTTAACGAAATTTTCAAAGTGGTAGCAGTAGACATCAACTGCAATAAGATGAGTACTCGGGTATTCCCTTTGCCAAAGTTTGAGGGCGTC
>CASBWL010000628.1:162500-165000 GCA_949130495.1 Sambucus nigra | reverse complement strand
CCATCCCATCTTCGTGATTCCGAAGCTTCACGAAGATCGAATGCAAATCCCACTGTGTGATTTCCCCCGTATTCCTGGGAACGCCTAGGCGCTCGTTCCCCGACCCTTCCCGAAGGAAGGGGAGGTTGGCTAGGAACATCACCCCCCTCTATATAACATCTTAACAAAAATTCCAAAGTGGTAGCAGTAGACATGAACTGCGATAAGTTCGAAAAATTTCCTTGCACTGGGAAAGGTCACCCAACGTCAGGCATCGCGTGAGGTTGTATGCCTGTTTTCCAAGCATTACCTCGACGACATTGTCTTGGTTCACTGGTATCGGTGGGCATCACGTGAGGTTCGGTTATTTTTCGGCATCACCCGACCGAAATTGCCTGGTTTATGCACGACCTGACCGACTTTGCCTATATATTTTGGGAGTCACCTGGACGTGCATGGGAATAGATCGACCAATTTCTTGGGTCGCTTAGGCATCACCTTTAATGTATTTCATTGTTGCTAGGCATCGCGTGAGGTTGTATCCTTATCGTGTCGGGACTTTTGTGGGTGCCAACCTGCATCTTGGGTTGGGCATCCCAGGTTGGCGCCACTATTTCTTTCGACATTGGGTTGCCTTGCCATGATACCCAATCGGGTTCCAACTTGCATGGGCATTCAGGCAACATTTGGGCACATTTTCGACGTGCGCTCAAAACGGTCGACCGACGTGCCGTGTCGGTCGGCCGACAGCATGTTTCGCTTTTGGCGACCCCTTGTATCGGGCATATCTAGGGACGTTGCCTTGTTTCTAGGCATCATTCAAATGACTTTCAGGCAACATCTGTGCACAGTTCCGTTCTCCACTGAAAACGGTCAGCCGGTGTGCCACGCCGGTCGGTCGACTTTTGGTGACCCATTCTCTATCGGACATTTCTAGGAACATTTGGCCATTGGGTACCTTGCCTAGGTGTTCCATGTTTGCTCGAATGACTTTCATCAGGCAACATTTGGGCACCGTTTTCATTATGCGCTGGAAACGGTCGACCGACGTGCCGTGTCGGTCGGCCGACGATCGGGCGACTTTCGGTGACCCCTAGTATCGGGCATATCTAGGGACCTCAGTTACTTGCGGACGTTGCCTTGTATGTAGTCATCATTGGAATGACTTTCAGGCAACATTTGGACAACGTTTTCGTTCTGCCCTGGAAACGGTCGACCGACGTTTTTTGTCGGTCGGCCGACGGTCGGGCAGCTCTTGGACTTGTTTTGGGGTGTTTTTATGCATCGGTCATGCGTCGGTAGCGGTCATCGGTCATGCTAAAAAATTCGAACCTCTGCTGCTCTGGACTCACCCCCCCTCATATAACATCTTAACGAAATTTTCAAAGTGGTAGCAGTAGACATCAACTGCAATAAGATGAGTACTCGGGTATTCCCTTTGCCAAAGTTTGAGGGCGTCCATGGGAAGTCATAATATGTTGTTGGGAAGGTCTGGGAAGCTTGCCTAGGCATTTGGAAAAACTTTGAAAAAAAATGTCGGTCGACCGATTTTTTCGTCGGTCGACCGACGCGCGAGGTTCCTTACCGGGTGCTGCCGGGCTGTGATCGAGGTTTCCCGTGCGCGCGAGGTTCCTTACCGGGTTCTCTCGGTATCGTGATCGAGTTTTTCGTCGGTTGACCGACGCGCGAGGTTCCTTACCTGGTTTTCCAGGTAGCGTGACCGAGTTTTCTCGGTAGCCCGAGGTTCCTCTCCGGGTTTTCCCGGTAGCGTGACCGAGTTTTCTCGGTAGCCTGAGGTTCCTCTCCGGGTTTTCCCGGTAGCGTGACCGAGTTTTCTCGGTAGCGTGAGGTTCCTTCCCGGTACTGTTTTTCGTCGGTCGACCGACATTGTCCTGCTATTTTTGGTCGGCCGACCGACTTTGCCCATTTTGGGCCGACATTGCCTTGGTTCTATGCATCACCCTAAATACTTGTTGGGTGGTTTGGGTATTACCTTGGCAACATGGGTCGAGTTTTCTCGTGCACGCGAGGTTCCTTCCTCGGATGGATTTCCTTGTTGGGCGCCGGTCGACCGACTGTATCGTCGGCTGAACGACATTGCCTTGCATCGGGCGACCGACTTTGCCCATTTTTGGGCATCACCCAAATGACTTTACCTTATTTCTAGGCATCATCCGACCGACATTGCTTGTTTCTAGGCATAACTCGACCGACCTTGCCTTGTTTCTGGGCATCGTCCGACCGAAAAATTCCTTGTTTCTAGGCATCACCCGAGAGCACGAGGTTCACTCGCAGGAGCGCGCCTAGTTGTCTCGTGCGGGTGACGTTCCTTACTTGAATGTATTTCCTTGTTGGGCGTCGGTCGACCGACATTGCCTTGCATCGGCGGACCGACTTTGCCCATTTTTGGGTATCACCTTGTTGCTAGGCATCGCCTTGTTGGGTATCACTTTGCCCATTTCGAGGCATCACCTTGCCGACATTGTCTTGTTTCCAGGCATCACCAGACCGACAGTTGCCT
>CASBWL010000628.1:130000-132500 GCA_949130495.1 Sambucus nigra | reverse complement strand
CGCCTAGGCGCTCGTTCCCCGACCCTTCCCGAAGGAAGGGGAGGTTGGCTAGGAACATCACCCCCCTCTATATAACATCTTAACAAAAATTCCAAAGTGGTAGCAGTAGACATGAACTGCGATAAGTTCGAAAAATTTCCTTGCACTGGGAAAGGTCACCCAACGTCAGGCATCGCGTGAGGTTGTATGCCTGTTTTCCAAGCATTACCTCGACGACATTGTCTTGGTTCACTGGTATCGGTGGGCATCACGTGAGGTTCGGTTATTTTTCGGCATCACCCGACCGAAATTGCCTGGTTTATGCACGACCTGACCGACTTTGCCTATATATTTTGGGAGTCACCTGGACGTGCATGGGAATAGATCGACCAATTTCTTGGGTCGCTTAGGCATCACCTTTAATGTATTTCATTGTTGCTAGGCATCGCGTGAGGTTGTATCCTTATCGTGTCGGGACTTTTGTGGGTGCCAACCTGCATCTTGGGTTGGGCATCCCAGGTTGGCGCCACTATTTCTTTCGACATTGGGTTGCCTTGCCATGATACCCAATCGGGTTCCAACTTGCATGGGCATTCAGGCAACATTTGGGCACATTTTCGACGTGCGCTCAAAACGGTCGACCGACGTGCCGTGTCGGTCGGCCGACAGCATGTTTCGCTTTTGGCGACCCCTTGTATCGGGCATATCTAGGGACGTTGCCTTGTTTCTAGGCATCATTCAAATGACTTTCAGGCAACATCTGTGCACAGTTCCGTTCTGCACTGAAAACGGTCAGCCGGTGTGCCACGCCGGTCGGTCGACTTTTGGTGACCCATTCTCTATCGGACATTTCTAGGAACATTTGGCCATTGGGTACCTTGCCTAGGTGTTCCATGTTTGCTCGAATGACTTTCATCAGGCAACATTTGGGCACCGTTTTCATTATGCGCTGGAAACGGTCGACCGACGTGCCGTGTCGGTCGGCCGACGATCGGGCGACTTTCGGTGACCCCTAGTATCGGGCATATCTAGGGACCTCAGTTACTTGCGGACGTTGCCTTGTATGTAGTCATCATTGGAATGACTTTCAGGCAACATTTGGACAACGTTTTCGTTCTGCCCTGGAAACGGTCGACCGACGTTTTTTGTCGGTCGGCCGACGGTCGGGCAGCTCTTGGCGACCCTTTTTTCGGGACTTTTTTGGGTCATCGGGGCTTAGTGGACTTGTTTTGGGGTGTTTTTATGCATCGGTCATGCGTCGGTAGCGGTCATCGGTCATGCTAAAAAATTCGAACCTCTGCTGCTCTGGACTCACCCCCCCTCATATAACATCTTAACGAAATTTTCAAAGTGGTAGCAGTAGACATCAACTGCAATAAGATGAGTACTCGGGTATTCCCTTTGCCAAAGTTTGAGGGCGTCCATGGGAAGTCATAATATGTTGTTGGGAAGGTCTGGGAAGCTTGCCTAGGCATTTGGAAAAACTTTGAAAAAAAATGTCGGTCGACCGATTTTTTCGTCGGTCGACCGACGCGCGAGGTTCCTTACCGGGTGCTGCCGGGCTGTGATCGAGGTTTCCCGTGCGCGCGAGGTTCCTTACCGGGTTCTCTCGGTATCGTGATCGAGTTTTTCGTCGGTTGACCGACGCGCGAGGTTCCTTACCTGGTTTTCCAGGTAGCGTGACCGAGTTTTCTCGGTAGCCCGAGGTTCCTCTCCGGGTTTTCCCGGTAGCGTGACCGAGTTTTCTCGGTAGCCTGAGGTTCCTCTCCGGGTTTTCCCGGTAGCGTGACCGAGTTTTCTCGGTAGCGTGAGGTTCCTTCCCGGTACTGTTTTTCGTCGGTCGACCGACATTGTCCTGCTATTTTTGGTCGGCCGACCGACTTTGCCCATTTTGGGCCGACATTGCCTTGGTTCTATGCATCACCCTAAATACTTGTTGGGTGGTTTGGGTATTACCTTGGCAACATGGGTCGAGTTTTCTCGTGCACGCGAGGTTCCTTCCTCGGATGGATTTCCTTGTTGGGCGCCGGTCGACCGACTGTATCGTCGGCTGAACGACATTGCCTTGCATCGGGCGACCGACTTTGCCCATTTTCGGGCATCACCCAAATGACTTTACCTTATTTCTAGGCATCATCCGACCGACATTGCTTGTTTCTAGGCATAACTCGACCGACCTTGCCTTGTTTCTGGGCATCGTCCGACCGAAAAATTCCTTGTTTCTAGGCATCACCCGAGAGCACGAGGTTCACTCGCAGGAGCGCGCCTAGTTGTCTCGTGCGGGTGACGTTCCTTACTTGAATGTATTTCCTTGTTGGGCGTCGGTCGACCGACATTGCCTTGCATCGGCGGACCGACTTTGCCCATTTTTGGGTATCACCTTGTTGCTAGGCATCGCCTTGTTGGGTATCACTTTGCCCATTTCGAGGCATCACCTTGCCGACATTGTCTTGTTTCCAGGCATCACCAGACCGACAGTTGCCTTGTTCCCGGGCATCACCCTGTCGACATTGCCTTGCTG
>CASBWL010000628.1:97500-100000 GCA_949130495.1 Sambucus nigra | reverse complement strand
GGGGAGGTTGGCTAGGAACATCACCCCCCTCTATATAACATCTTAACAAAAATTCCAAAGTGGTAGCAGTAGACATGAACTGCGATAAGTTCGAAAAATTTCCTTGCACTGGGAAAGGTCACCCAACGTCAGGCATCGCGTGAGGTTGTATGCCTGTTTTCCAAGCATTACCTCGACGACATTGTCTTGGTTCACTGGTATCGGTGGGCATCACGTGAGGTTCGGTTATTTTTCGGCATCACCCGACCGAAATTGCCTGGTTTATGCACGACCTGACCGACTTTGCCTATATATTTTGGGAGTCACCTGGACGTGCATGGGAATAGATCGACCAATTTCTTGGGTCGCTTAGGCATCACCTTTAATGTATTTCATTGTTGCTAGGCATCGCGTGAGGTTGTATCCTTATCGTGTCGGGACTTTTGTGGGTGCCAACCTGCATCTTGGGTTGGGCATCCCAGGTTGGCGCCACTATTTCTTTCGACATTGGGTTGCCTTGCCATGATACCCAATCGGGTTCCAACTTGCATGGGCATTCAGGCAACATTTGGGCACATTTTCGACGTGCGCTCAAAACGGTCGACCGACGTGCCGTGTCGGTCGGCCGACAGCATGTTTCGCTTTTGGCGACCCCTTGTATCGGGCATATCTAGGGACGTTGCCTTGTTTCTAGGCATCATTCAAATGACTTTCAGGCAACATCTGTGCACAGTTCCGTTCTGCACTGAAAACGGTCAGCCGGTGTGCCACGCCGGTCGGTCGACTTTTGGTGACCCATTCTCTATCGGACATTTCTAGGAACATTTGGCCATTGGGTACCTTGCCTAGGTGTTCCATGTTTGCTCGAATGACTTTCATCAGGCAACATTTGGGCACCGTTTTCATTATGCGCTGGAAACGGTCGACCGACGTGCCGTGTCGGTCGGCCGACGATCGGGCGACTTTCGGTGACCCCTAGTATCGGGCATATCTAGGGACCTCAGTTACTTGCGGACGTTGCCTTGTATGTAGTCATCATTGGAATGACTTTCAGGCAACATTTGGACAACGTTTTCGTTCTGCCCTGGAAACGGTCGACCGACGTTTTTTGTCGGTCGGCCGACGGTCGGGCAGCTCTTGGCGACCCTTTTTTCGGGACTTTTTTGGGTCATCGGGGCTTAGTGGACTTGTTTTGGGGTGTTTTTATGCATCGGTCATGCGTCGGTAGCGGTCATCGGTCATGCTAAAAAATTCGAACCTCTGCTGCTCTGGACTCACCCCCCCTCATATAACATCTTAACGAAATTTTCAAAGTGGTAGCAGTAGACATCAACTGCAATAAGATGAGTACTCGGGTATTCCCTTTGCCAAAGTTTGAGGGCGTCCATGGGAAGTCATAATATGTTGTTGGGAAGGTCTGGGAAGCTTGCCTAGGCATTTGGAAAAACTTTGAAAAAAAATGTCGGTCGACCGATTTTTTCGTCGGTCGACCGACGCGCGAGGTTCCTTACCGGGTGCTGCCGGGCTGTGATCGAGGTTTCCCGTGCGCGCGAGGTTCCTTACCGGGTTCTCTCGGTATCGTGATCGAGTTTTTCGTCGGTTGACCGACGCGCGAGGTTCCTTACCTGGTTTTCCAGGTAGCGTGACCGAGTTTTCTCGGTAGCCCGAGGTTCCTCTCCGGGTTTTCCCGGTAGCGTGACCGAGTTTTCTCGGTAGCCTGAGGTTCCTCTCCGGGTTTTCCCGGTAGCGTGACCGAGTTTTCTCGGTAGCGTGAGGTTCCTTCCCGGTACTGTTTTTCGTCGGTCGACCGACATTGTCCTGCTATTTTTGGTCGGCCGACCGACTTTGCCCATTTTGGGCCGACATTGCCTTGGTTCTATGCATCACCCTAAATACTTGTTGGGTGGTTTGGGTATTACCTTGGCAACATGGGTCGAGTTTTCTCGTGCACGCGAGGTTCCTTCCTCGGATGGATTTCCTTGTTGGGCGCCGGTCGACCGACTGTATCGTCGGCTGAACGACATTGCCTTGCATCGGGCGACCGACTTTGCCCATTTTTGGGCATCACCCAAATGACTTTACCTTATTTCTAGGCATCATCCGACCGACATTGCTTGTTTCTAGGCATAACTCGACCGACCTTGCCTTGTTTCTGGGCATCGTCCGACCGAAAAATTCCTTGTTTCTAGGCATCACCCGAGAGCACGAGGTTCACTCGCAGGAGCGCGCCTAGTTGTCTCGTGCGGGTGACGTTCCTTACTTGAATGTATTTCCTTGTTGGGCGTCGGTCGACCGACATTGCCTTGCATCGGCGGACCGACTTTGCCCATTTTTGGGTATCACCTTGTTGCTAGGCATCGCCTTGTTGGGTATCACTTTGCCCATTTCGAGGCATCACCTTGCCGACATTGTCTTGTTTCCAGGCATCACCAGACCGACAGTTGCCTTGTTCCCGGGCATCACCCTGTCGACATTGCCTTGCTGCTAGGTCGACCGATTTTTTCGTCGGTTGACCGACGCG
>CASBWL010000628.1:65000-67500 GCA_949130495.1 Sambucus nigra | reverse complement strand
GAACATCACCCCCCTCTATATAACATCTTAACAAAAATTCCAAAGTGGTAGCAGTAGACATGAACTGCGATAAGTTCGAAAAATTTCCTTGCACTGGGAAAGGTCACCCAACGTCAGGCATCGCGTGAGGTTGTATGCCTGTTTTCCAAGCATTACCTCGACGACATTGTCTTGGTTCACTGGTATCGGTGGGCATCACGTGAGGTTCGGTTATTTTTCGGCATCACCCGACCGAAATTGCCTGGTTTATGCACGACCTGACCGACTTTGCCTATATATTTTGGGAGTCACCTGGACGTGCATGGGAATAGATCGACCAATTTCTTGGGTCGCTTAGGCATCACCTTTAATGTATTTCATTGTTGCTAGGCATCGCGTGAGGTTGTATCCTTATCGTGTCGGGACTTTTGTGGGTGCCAACCTGCATCTTGGGTTGGGCATCCCAGGTTGGCGCCACTATTTCTTTCGACATTGGGTTGCCTTGCCATGATACCCAATCGGGTTCCAACTTGCATGGGCATTCAGGCAACATTTGGGCACATTTTCGACGTGCGCTCAAAACGGTCGACCGACGTGCCGTGTCGGTCGGCCGACAGCATGTTTCGCTTTTGGCGACCCCTTGTATCGGGCATATCTAGGGACGTTGCCTTGTTTCTAGGCATCATTCAAATGACTTTCAGGCAACATCTGTGCACAGTTCCGTTCTGCACTGAAAACGGTCAGCCGGTGTGCCACGCCGGTCGGTCGACTTTTGGTGACCCATTCTCTATCGGACATTTCTAGGAACATTTGGCCATTGGGTACCTTGCCTAGGTGTTCCATGTTTGCTCGAATGACTTTCATCAGGCAACATTTGGGCACCGTTTTCATTATGCGCTGGAAACGGTCGACCGACGTGCCGTGTCGGTCGGCCGACGATCGGGCGACTTTCGGTGACCCCTAGTATCGGGCATATCTAGGGACCTCAGTTACTTGCGGACGTTGCCTTGTATGTAGTCATCATTGGAATGACTTTCAGGCAACATTTGGACAACGTTTTCGTTCTGCCCTGGAAACGGTCGACCGACGTTTTTTGTCGGTCGGCCGACGGTCGGGCAGCTCTTGGCGACCCTTTTTTCGGGACTTTTTTGGGTCATCGGGGCTTAGTGGACTTGTTTTGGGGTGTTTTTATGCATCGGTCATGCGTCGGTAGCGGTCATCGGTCATGCTAAAAAATTCGAACCTCTGCTGCTCTGGACTCACCCCCCCTCATATAACATCTTAACGAAATTTTCAAAGTGGTAGCAGTAGACATCAACTGCAATAAGATGAGTACTCGGGTATTCCCTTTGCCAAAGTTTGAGGGCGTCCATGGGAAGTCATAATATGTTGTTGGGAAGGTCTGGGAAGCTTGCCTAGGCATTTGGAAAAACTTTGAAAAAAAATGTCGGTCGACCGATTTTTTCGTCGGTCGACCGACGCGCGAGGTTCCTTACCGGGTGCTGCCGGGCTGTGATCGAGGTTTCCCGTGCGCGCGAGGTTCCTTACCGGGTTCTCTCGGTATCGTGATCGAGTTTTTCGTCGGTTGACCGACGCGCGAGGTTCCTTACCTGGTTTTCCAGGTAGCGTGACCGAGTTTTCTCGGTAGCCCGAGGTTCCTCTCCGGGTTTTCCCGGTAGCGTGACCGAGTTTTCTCGGTAGCCTGAGGTTCCTCTCCGGGTTTTCCCGGTAGCGTGACCGAGTTTTCTCGGTAGCGTGAGGTTCCTTCCCGGTACTGTTTTTCGTCGGTCGACCGACATTGTCCTGCTATTTTTGGTCGGCCGACCGACTTTGCCCATTTTGGGCCGACATTGCCTTGGTTCTATGCATCACCCTAAATACTTGTTGGGTGGTTTGGGTATTACCTTGGCAACATGGGTCGAGTTTTCTCGTGCACGCGAGGTTCCTTCCTCGGATGGATTTCCTTGTTGGGCGCCGGTCGACCGACTGTATCGTCGGCTGAACGACATTGCCTTGCATCGGGCGACCGACTTTGCCCATTTTTGGGCATCACCCAAATGACTTTACCTTATTTCTAGGCATCATCCGACCGACATTGCTTGTTTCTAGGCATAACTCGACCGACCTTGCCTTGTTTCTGGGCATCGTCCGACCGAAAAATTCCTTGTTTCTAGGCATCACCCGAGAGCACGAGGTTCACTCGCAGGAGCGCGCCTAGTTGTCTCGTGCGGGTGACGTTCCTTACTTGAATGTATTTCCTTGTTGGGCGTCGGTCGACCGACATTGCCTTGCATCGGCGGACCGACTTTGCCCATTTTTGGGTATCACCTTGTTGCTAGGCATCGCCTTGTTGGGTATCACTTTGCCCATTTCGAGGCATCACCTTGCCGACATTGTCTTGTTTCCAGGCATCACCAGACCGACAGTTGCCTTGTTCCCGGGCATCACCCTGTCGACATTGCCTTGCTGCTAGGTCGACCGATTTTTTCGTCGGTTGACCGACGCGCGAGGTTCCTTACCG
>CASBWL010000628.1:32500-35000 GCA_949130495.1 Sambucus nigra | reverse complement strand
AGCAGTAGACATGAACTGCGATAAGTTCGAAAAATTTCCTTGCACTGGGAAAGGTCACCCAACGTCAGGCATCGCGTGAGGTTGTATGCCTGTTTTCCAAGCATTACCTCGACGACATTGTCTTGGTTCACTGGTATCGGTGGGCATCACGTGAGGTTCGGTTATTTTTCGGCATCACCCGACCGAAATTGCCTGGTTTATGCACGACCTGACCGACTTTGCCTATATATTTTGGGAGTCACCTGGACGTGCATGGGAATAGATCGACCAATTTCTTGGGTCGCTTAGGCATCACCTTTAATGTATTTCATTGTTGCTAGGCATCGCGTGAGGTTGTATCCTTATCGTGTCGGGACTTTTGTGGGTGCCAACCTGCATCTTGGGTTGGGCATCCCAGGTTGGCGCCACTATTTCTTTCGACATTGGGTTGCCTTGCCATGATACCCAATCGGGTTCCAACTTGCATGGGCATTCAGGCAACATTTGGGCACATTTTCGACGTGCGCTCAAAACGGTCGACCGACGTGCCGTGTCGGTCGGCCGACAGCATGTTTCGCTTTTGGCGACCCCTTGTATCGGGCATATCTAGGGACGTTGCCTTGTTTCTAGGCATCATTCAAATGACTTTCAGGCAACATCTGTGCACAGTTCCGTTCTGCACTGAAAACGGTCAGCCGGTGTGCCACGCCGGTCGGTCGACTTTTGGTGACCCATTCTCTATCGGACATTTCTAGGAACATTTGGCCATTGGGTACCTTGCCTAGGTGTTCCATGTTTGCTCGAATGACTTTCATCAGGCAACATTTGGGCACCGTTTTCATTATGCGCTGGAAACGGTCGACCGACGTGCCGTGTCGGTCGGCCGACGATCGGGCGACTTTCGGTGACCCCTAGTATCGGGCATATCTAGGGACCTCAGTTACTTGCGGACGTTGCCTTGTATGTAGTCATCATTGGAATGACTTTCAGGCAACATTTGGACAACGTTTTCGTTCTGCCCTGGAAACGGTCGACCGACGTTTTTTGTCGGTCGGCCGACGGTCGGGCAGCTCTTGGCGACCCTTTTTTCGGGACTTTTTTGGGTCATCGGGGCTTAGTGGACTTGTTTTGGGGTGTTTTTATGCATCGGTCATGCGTCGGTAGCGGTCATCGGTCATGCTAAAAAATTCGAACCTCTGCTGCTCTGGACTCACCCCCCCTCATATAACATCTTAACGAAATTTTCAAAGTGGTAGCAGTAGACATCAACTGCAATAAGATGAGTACTCGGGTATTCCCTTTGCCAAAGTTTGAGGGCGTCCATGGGAAGTCATAATATGTTGTTGGGAAGGTCTGGGAAGCTTGCCTAGGCATTTGGAAAAACTTTGAAAAAAAATGTCGGTCGACCGATTTTTTCGTCGGTCGACCGACGCGCGAGGTTCCTTACCGGGTGCTGCCGGGCTGTGATCGAGGTTTCCCGTGCGCGCGAGGTTCCTTACCGGGTTCTCTCGGTATCGTGATCGAGTTTTTCGTCGGTTGACCGACGCGCGAGGTTCCTTACCTGGTTTTCCAGGTAGCGTGACCGAGTTTTCTCGGTAGCCCGAGGTTCCTCTCCGGGTTTTCCCGGTAGCGTGACCGAGTTTTCTCGGTAGCCTGAGGTTCCTCTCCGGGTTTTCCCGGTAGCGTGACCGAGTTTTCTCGGTAGCGTGAGGTTCCTTCCCGGTACTGTTTTTCGTCGGTCGACCGACATTGTCCTGCTATTTTTGGTCGGCCGACCGACTTTGCCCATTTTGGGCCGACATTGCCTTGGTTCTATGCATCACCCTAAATACTTGTTGGGTGGTTTGGGTATTACCTTGGCAACATGGGTCGAGTTTTCTCGTGCACGCGAGGTTCCTTCCTCGGATGGATTTCCTTGTTGGGCGCCGGTCGACCGACTGTATCGTCGGCTGAACGACATTGCCTTGCATCGGGCGACCGACTTTGCCCATTTTTGGGCATCACCCAAATGACTTTACCTTATTTCTAGGCATCATCCGACCGACATTGCTTGTTTCTAGGCATAACTCGACCGACCTTGCCTTGTTTCTGGGCATCGTCCGACCGAAAAATTCCTTGTTTCTAGGCATCACCCGAGAGCACGAGGTTCACTCGCAGGAGCGCGCCTAGTTGTCTCGTGCGGGTGACGTTCCTTACTTGAATGTATTTCCTTGTTGGGCGTCGGTCGACCGACATTGCCTTGCATCGGCGGACCGACTTTGCCCATTTTTGGGTATCACCTTGTTGCTAGGCATCGCCTTGTTGGGTATCACTTTGCCCATTTCGAGGCATCACCTTGCCGACATTGTCTTGTTTCCAGGCATCACCAGACCGACAGTTGCCTTGTTCCCGGGCATCACCCTGTCGACATTGCCTTGCTGCTAGGTCGACCGATTTTTTCGTCGGTTGACCGACGCGCGAGGTTCCTTACCGGGTGCTGTCGGGCAGTGATCGAGGTTTCTCGTCCGCGCGAGGTTACTTA
>CASBWL010000628.1:0-2500 GCA_949130495.1 Sambucus nigra | reverse complement strand
AAAATTCCAAAGTGGTAGCAGTAGACATGAACTGCGATAAGTTCGAAAAATTTCCTTGCACTGGGAAAGGTCACCCAACGTCAGGCATCGCGTGAGGTTGTATGCCTGTTTTCCAAGCATTACCTCGACGACATTGTCTTGGTTCACTGGTATCGGTGGGCATCACGTGAGGTTCGGTTATTTTTCGGCATCACCCGACCGAAATTGCCTGGTTTATGCACGACCTGACCGACTTTGCCTATATATTTTGGGAGTCACCTGGACGTGCATGGGAATAGATCGACCAATTTCTTGGGTCGCTTAGGCATCACCTTTAATGTATTTCATTGTTGCTAGGCATCGCGTGAGGTTGTATCCTTATCGTGTCGGGACTTTTGTGGGTGCCAACCTGCATCTTGGGTTGGGCATCCCAGGTTGGCGCCACTATTTCTTTCGACATTGGGTTGCCTTGCCATGATACCCAATCGGGTTCCAACTTGCATGGGCATTCAGGCAACATTTGGGCACATTTTCGACGTGCGCTCAAAACGGTCGACCGACGTGCCGTGTCGGTCGGCCGACAGCATGTTTCGCTTTTGGCGACCCCTTGTATCGGGCATATCTAGGGACGTTGCCTTGTTTCTAGGCATCATTCAAATGACTTTCAGGCAACATCTGTGCACAGTTCCGTTCTGCACTGAAAACGGTCAGCCGGTGTGCCACGCCGGTCGGTCGACTTTTGGTGACCCATTCTCTATCGGACATTTCTAGGAACATTTGGCCATTGGGTACCTTGCCTAGGTGTTCCATGTTTGCTCGAATGACTTTCATCAGGCAACATTTGGGCACCGTTTTCATTATGCGCTGGAAACGGTCGACCGACGTGCCGTGTCGGTCGGCCGACGATCGGGCGACTTTCGGTGACCCCTAGTATCGGGCATATCTAGGGACCTCAGTTACTTGCGGACGTTGCCTTGTATGTAGTCATCATTGGAATGACTTTCAGGCAACATTTGGACAACGTTTTCGTTCTGCCCTGGAAACGGTCGACCGACGTTTTTTGTCGGTCGGCCGACGGTCGGGCAGCTCTTGGCGACCCTTTTTTCGGGACTTTTTTGGGTCATCGGGGCTTAGTGGACTTGTTTTGGGGTGTTTTTATGCATCGGTCATGCGTCGGTAGCGGTCATCGGTCATGCTAAAAAATTCGAACCTCTGCTGCTCTGGACTCACCCCCCCTCATATAACATCTTAACGAAATTTTCAAAGTGGTAGCAGTAGACATCAACTGCAATAAGATGAGTACTCGGGTATTCCCTTTGCCAAAGTTTGAGGGCGTCCATGGGAAGTCATAATATGTTGTTGGGAAGGTCTGGGAAGCTTGCCTAGGCATTTGGAAAAACTTTGAAAAAAAATGTCGGTCGACCGATTTTTTCGTCGGTCGACCGACGCGCGAGGTTCCTTACCGGGTGCTGCCGGGCTGTGATCGAGGTTTCCCGTGCGCGCGAGGTTCCTTACCGGGTTCTCTCGGTATCGTGATCGAGTTTTTCGTCGGTTGACCGACGCGCGAGGTTCCTTACCTGGTTTTCCAGGTAGCGTGACCGAGTTTTCTCGGTAGCCCGAGGTTCCTCTCCGGGTTTTCCCGGTAGCGTGACCGAGTTTTCTCGGTAGCCTGAGGTTCCTCTCCGGGTTTTCCCGGTAGCGTGACCGAGTTTTCTCGGTAGCGTGAGGTTCCTTCCCGGTACTGTTTTTCGTCGGTCGACCGACATTGTCCTGCTATTTTTGGTCGGCCGACCGACTTTGCCCATTTTGGGCCGACATTGCCTTGGTTCTATGCATCACCCTAAATACTTGTTGGGTGGTTTGGGTATTACCTTGGCAACATGGGTCGAGTTTTCTCGTGCACGCGAGGTTCCTTCCTCGGATGGATTTCCTTGTTGGGCGCCGGTCGACCGACTGTATCGTCGGCTGAACGACATTGCCTTGCATCGGGCGACCGACTTTGCCCATTTTTGGGCATCACCCAAATGACTTTACCTTATTTCTAGGCATCATCCGACCGACATTGCTTGTTTCTAGGCATAACTCGACCGACCTTGCCTTGTTTCTGGGCATCGTCCGACCGAAAAATTCCTTGTTTCTAGGCATCACCCGAGAGCACGAGGTTCACTCGCAGGAGCGCGCCTAGTTGTCTCGTGCGGGTGACGTTCCTTACTTGAATGTATTTCCTTGTTGGGCGTCGGTCGACCGACATTGCCTTGCATCGGCGGACCGACTTTGCCCATTTTTGGGTATCACCTTGTTGCTAGGCATCGCCTTGTTGGGTATCACTTTGCCCATTTCGAGGCATCACCTTGCCGACATTGTCTTGTTTCCAGGCATCACCAGACCGACAGTTGCCTTGTTCCCGGGCATCACCCTGTCGACATTGCCTTGCTGCTAGGTCGACCGATTTTTTCGTCGGTTGACCGACGCGCGAGGTTCCTTACCGGGTGCTGTCGGGCAGTGATCGAGGTTTCTCGTC
>CASBWL010000627.1:0-72414 GCA_949130495.1 Sambucus nigra | reverse complement strand
TAATTTACACAATGTTGTGAGAATAATTTACCAATTTATAAAATGCTCTAAAACATAATATGATGTAGGTGAGAAGTAAATCAATAAGAGTAAGGCCATAAGAAAAATTGTATAAAATAAAATCCACAATTGACAAACAAGTTCATATATGATGCCCAGGGCATTGGATAACGTACAAACACACTTTTGGAGTAGGCATTGAGCTTAAACCAAAAACATAACTACAACTTTCATCCAACACCAAGTAATGCTAAATCCTTAATTATTTAATTCCTCATTTGTGGTTCCATACAAAATTTCAGAGTACATTCAGAACATACATAGAGGTTTAAAATCAGAAATATGTCTAAAGAACATACACAACTATAAATGGGAAATCAGAGGTTTAAAAAACATACAATGTCATACCTAATAGGCCAAATGTGTACAACAATTAGGCATAACAACAAACCAGTGTTCATGTTTATTGAAGAAGATATCTGCCATACATCTAGGATTCACATAAGAAACATTTTAACTATATATTAGAATGAATTCGGGCATTTACCTTGGGCGCCCATCCTGCAATCACATATTCCTTTGTCATGCTTGTTTTCTTGAAGGAATCCCGAGCAAAGAGCATCTTTGTGTAATTATGCACATGCACCAAGCTTTTAGCAGGACAGTCCAGCTCTTAAAATGGCCTAGAACCACCCCCAGATGGTACAGTTTGGGTGCCAGTCTCAAATCAACAGCATATATGTTATCCCCATTAACATAAGGTCCATGTGCTTCAAGTGTTCGTCCAAGGCCTTCAACTCATCAGTCCCATCATTGGGATCCTTGCTCTTCAACCAAAGCCAGTATTAAATAAACATTGTATTAGATAAAATTAACACCGTATAAAGCATGGTTTTCTCAAACATGCAGAAGAGTTGAGAGTTATAGGTGGAAACTCACACCTAGTGTAGGTTAAAGATTGAAAATCAAGCCCTAACGTATATAACCCCTGTAAATCCAAATAAATATGAGTCAATCTCCTAATGGTCATTCTAAACAGGTCACTTTTTAAATGGGTAAATGGAAAATTCTTAGATTCGCAAGTGGTTTATGAAGAACCATGGTACTAAACAAAACAAAACACTTCAAATGCAATAAAAATTAAAATTCATATATATAAATTATGAAGAACCATGGTACTAAACAAAACAAAACTCTTCAAATGCAATAAAAGTTAAAAGTCATATATATAAATTAATGAACCTAGTAATACCTTACCTGATCAAAGATGCTTCTGTATATTTTTATTTGTTCGGTCAGCTCACCCTGAAGATTAAACTACAATGAAGATAAGATTAGGAAAAAATAAATTGTAAGTTTCAGTCCTAATAAATAACACAACAAAAAACTAAAAAAAAATCAAAATACTTTATATATGTGTAGATTTTAAATTGAAAATAACACCATAAACTAATCATAACCTTTTTTATAAAATTAAACATTCACAATCGCATTCGTTAACATCCACAATCGCATTCATCAACATGTTTTTTCTCCACCTAAAGTATAATAAAAAATACAGCTATGTAATATGGTTCAAACAATAACTTTCGTAATAAAACCCGTGCCACTGGCACGATTATAACTTTGGCAGGAGGGTTGATTCAGAGATCCAAATGAAATGGCTTTAACAACGAACCAAATCACAAAAATATAAACAAAATTTACTCTAAGATAGATACAGTGAGGCAAGAAACAATTGATTCTAAATGTTGAATATTGTGTGTATCTACATAACGATACTAAAAGTAAAACAATCGATTCCAAAAATACCATCGTTCAAATTGATAAACATATTGTAACATGAACTATAGAAAAAGAAGAGCAATGCATGTCAAACAAACATACCTTCGTTCAAATTGATATCTACAAAAATGTTATGTCTTGAACATCAAAATGCTATGTCTTGGACATAAAAAATGCAAATAAATCAAATAAGTACCTGCAAAACCAAAATAAAAGGTGAAATCCTGAGAGAGCATACTTGTATATAAAAAAAACATAAATCATTACAAAACCCTAAATTACAACACCCTTAAATCCATTACAAAACCCTAAATTACAAAAAGTAAAAATCTTAAAACGACAAACACGAACCCTTAAAATCGTAAACCTAAAATCGATTAAACCTAAATCGAAACCATATAACCCTAAAATCGAACTATTCAAAACTTACCTCAGAGAAGAAGCAGGGAGATAGGTGTGGTGCAGCGAGGAGAGATGTGCGGCGGTGGGGCTGAGGCAGGGGGAGTAGTTATTGTGTGGGTGTAGATGAGGGAATGGGAGAAAGTGATAGAATGAGAGAGTGAGAGGTTGTGCTTGTGAAATGAGGGTCGGGGAGAAAGAATGGGGGCTTTGGTAATTAGTATTTGGCAGCAAGGGATAATTTCCAATTTTGACCGTGTATTTGAATTTTGGGTAGGGGGAGCAAAGGAAATGAAGGGTTAAAAAAGAGGGAACTCAAATACTTAAGGGGAAAAAATGGTAAGAAGTGTATTTAAATCTCAACCATTGGATTCTTGCCTTGTTGGCTTCAATCTGAACCGTGAAGTGTCTCCACATCTTATGAATAGTGAAAACACCATTGTAACTTATTATACATATTAGCGGATGCCCGTGCCCGAAGGCACGTCGATAAATTTTTTCCCGTGATACAACTCAATCCATAATAACCCATCTTTTTTTTAAAAAAAAAACACCATAAAAAAAATTAAAAAACCTAATTTTTTTAAATATTAAAAAAAAATAAAAAAATAATAATGTATGTATGCATGCATGCATGCATGCATACATACATGCAACACATAAGATGTCATGCATGACAAACTCCACTAAGGCACTATTCATAACACCATTCTTCCATATATATATACTAGCGAATGCCCGTGCCCGAGGGCACGGTGATAAATTTGTCCCCGTGATAAAACCCAGCCCATAATAACCCGTCATTTTTTAGAAAAAAAAACTTTAAAAAAAAATAAAAAAAATATATATTTTTTAAAATATTTTAAAAAAATTATTATTTTTTTAAATATTTTAATAAAAAAAAATAATAAAATAATAATGTATGTATGTATGTATGCATGCATACATGCATGTGTATGCAACACATAAAATGCCATGCATGTTTATCATGCATATCTTATCATACATGAGTTACTATTCATAACACCATTGTCCCATATTATATAGATATAGTGCTGCTCTTGTGCGGACTAGTCCGCATTTTAAGAATGCGAATCGGACATGTGTCACCTGGCGGTGAACCCAGAAAAGAGAGAGAGTGTGCCTAAAATTTAGGCGATATTTCCTAGGGTCATCGTTAGGTGACACGTGTCCGGTCCACATTCTTAAAATGCGGAGTAATCCGCACAAGAGCATTATATATATATATATATATATATATATATATAATTTTGAGCAATTTATAGTTAGGTCCCTTAGTAACAATATTTAAACATTTAAGAATAACTTGTAATAAGGTGCATTTGTTATGCCATTAGTGTGGAGTTCTACAAGAAGAGAATTATTGTACCTAAGTGTTTAAAATTTATCAAAATTTCTTTAGCATTTAAAATTTATTTGTGAGGGAGCTAAAAATACTTTTCCCTATAATTTGTACTGTGATCATTACCGAAATATGCTTTCAATTTTTTATTTCTCTAAAATAATACCCCAAATCAATGCATACATCACATTTGTCATAAAAATAGTTGCATGCATGTTTTTCGCTGGCAATTTTTTCTTGCTAACAACTATCAATCACACATTATGGGTGTGTTTTTATAGAAAAGGGGAAAAACGAACAAAATGTTTTCATGGAAATTTGTGCCAAGATAAAAATTTATTCTTCTATTTATAATATTTTTTCCAAATTCAAATTTACTAATAAAAAATGTTAAATCAACCTCACTCATTTGTTATATTTGAGAAAAAGTATTATGCATTTTGGGCGTCACATGTATGTGATCAACACCAACGACAACACAACCCTTATGCGATGCTTGTCTCACATGTCTTTCACTGTAAAGATAATATTTTTGCATGTGCAATTGTATCGTGTTGTGTCGTTATTGATGATAAACATGGACACGTGATTCACTTAAGTGTGTGATATATATATATATAATATTCTTGTGCGGACTATTCCGCATTTTAAGAATGCGGACCGGACATGTGTCACCTAACGGTGCATTATCGTCTAAATTATAGTCACACTCTCTCCTTTCTTGGCTCACCGCCACGTGACACATGTCCAGTCTACATTCTTAAAATGCGGAGTAATCTACACAAGAACAGTACTGTATATCCATATATATATATATATATTGTATCTAATAATGTGAGTGCATTAAGAATAGTTTAAAAAGACAAGTGGTTGACCTAAAACTATTTAATTTGAGCTTTCTTTTTCAAACTCATTTTCTTGTTCCAATTTATCTTTTGCCAATTCATAGAATTTATTATAGGGCAACTTTTTATCCTAGCTCATTTTGCGATGGGGTATTATTAAGGGAGATTTATGAATTGATTTTGAAGTGTGCCAATTCATGAAAACAACTTTTTCCCCGCATTCATATTTGTCATCAGTTTTTTATGTTTGTAGGCAAAATTTACTTTGATATATAACAACGCAACATCCTTTTTCAAACTCATCTTTTGTTAAAAAAATAATTTTTCATTAAAACATTTTTTATTTTGTTCAGAATTGTTTTTTTTTTTGAAAAATTAATTTTTTAAATTTGACAAATAATTTTTTTTGTTAAAACTATTTCCTTAAAAAAAATTCGGCTAAAATTATTTTTATTTTGTTAAAAACTGTTTTTTTTTGTTAACTGTTTTTAATTTTTTTTAAACTGATTTTTTATATCTGTTTTTTTAAACGGATTTTTTAGGTTAAAACTGTTTTCTTCGTTATAAATTTTTTCGAAGTTAAAAACTATTTATTTTTGTAAATCAAACAACTCTATTAAATATTTAAAGTCATAACTGCACCTGAAAAATAAATGTTATCAAGCAATCATATTTAAAAAATTATAAATATATCACCCAAGTTATTTATTCAATTTTTTTTATCAAGCACATCCAAAATTGGTGATGGAAGAAAGGACTCTAAATAGTGTACCATTAAATCCAAAATCTTTGGCAAACTTTTGCTGCATTCGTGGGTTCCGAAATTTACGACATTTTACTAATGTCACCAGAGGTTTGATATATTACTTTTTAACCCGATTTGATTCTGCAAGTCAGTTTATGTAGATGTTGATAAAGGCCGAGGCACATGTCTGTCCAAATTTGGGAAGGGAGATTGGACAGAAAGTCAAGGGATTCAATCAAAAATAAAAATAAAAATAAAGAAATGACAAATTTTTGCCTATTATCAATTCAATTTTGGATTTTTTTGACTTAATTTTTTGATTGGTAATGTTTTTGAGTTCTAGTCCATTAATATATCTTTTAAAGATAAGATTCATATCCTTTAATGCAGAATTAATTTTTAATAATATATATAATAATTTTTGTAAAGTATACATTAATTTTTATTTATTTTTTTAAAAAAATTGTAATTTGTATTTGGAATTTTAAAATGAATACACAGTTTTTTGTAAAATTCGTGTGTTCAGTTTTATTGCATATATTGACTTATGACGTATGTATTAAAGGGGTAATGGACCTTAATGTTCAAAAAATATATAAATGAATTAGAGAAAGAAAAAAAATAAGCCAAGACTGCAATATAAATTCCCGTTTCAATTTGCCTATCAGCAATATACTACTAAGTACTAACAGGTAAGTGAAGGCAAAAGTGTGTTTTTCCTATTATTTCTAAAGTTTTGGTCTATTTTTGTTAAATGGATTGTTTGTTTATAGTTCTAAAACCTTTGACACTATTATTGTGCATATGATGTTACATAAGATAATCAACATGGGTGATTATGAAGTACAACATAGGGCCTGCCCTAATGTACCCATTTTTTTTTTATACTATATTCTCAATTTAAATTTTAACATATATTTGTATTTTGAGATGAAAATATATTGATTTTAGGATATTATTATGATAATAAATAATTAAATTTTATTGCAAATTTAAAAAATCAAAACGCCACATTTTGAGTGGTTGCCTCGGGCCTCTATATTTTCAAGGCCGTCCATTAAAGTTAGAAGTGGTAATAGGTCGTTTGGGTTTGTATTTTTGACACAATAGAACATGACTAATTTAGACGGTACGAAATGACAACAATGTGTTATTTTCATAACACAAATACGACCCATTTAAAATGTCACGAATGCAATTAACATGATTTGTACTTTTTGTATCTAACTAAACACAACGAGATACGAAAATACACATGAAAATATGACTAACTCAAGTTATATAATTTTAATATGAACATAACACGACATAACTTAGCGTCGAAAAACTCCATACAAAAATTATTTGTCATGTCAATTTTTTATTTCTTTAGATCATCTTATTCTATCAATTTTAAAATTGCCACCCACAATTAAATCTTTGAGCTATTATGTTTGTTTTTTTGTAGCATACCATGAGATGTCTGGATTAGCTTGCGCGCACCTCGACTAATCTCTATTCGCGGTTCGTAACTTTCGCAGGCTAAGCATTATTTTGTTAGTGTCTGGGAACCAAATTCAATCCACCCCAAGAGTGTTTCAAAAACAACCTTATACCAAAGACTCAAGAGACTTTGTTGAGCTATCATGATTCAATTAGGGGTGTGTTTCAGATGAATTGGATCGGAATATGGGTGTTCGGAAAAAATTCCAAAATTTTCGGAATTTTAAAATCCTTTCCAATTGGGAAAAAATAAAAATCGGAAAATCATTTTTTTTTCCTATTCGGCTGATTCGGAATATTCGAAAATTTTGGAAACTTTATTATTCGTAAAAATATCGGAATAATCGGAATTATCAGCTATAATATTTTTGGAAAATATCGCAAATGTCATTTTTGAAAAGGATATTTTTTAAATAAAAATAAAACCCAAACACTCCACTTTTCATCACCTATGCAATAAATTATGGAGTTATGTGAATGACGAGGCTATGCATCTCATACCATTTTGGAAATGCAATAAACTACAGAGCTATGCATTTCTTACCATTTTATAGAAATATCAATCAACGCTTGATTATGATACAAAGAAACTACAAAGCTATGTGAATGAAAAAAAACTATTGTTTACCTACTTAAAAAAAGAAAATGCAAGAATTGTTAATAGCTGTAGCAGAGCCTGTGCATCAGTATTTCAGATACAAATGAACAAAAGGAAGATGAGGGAAACTTAATATAAATCATCCTTGGAATCTAAATTCGCATAACAATTGAATATAATTCCGGATGTTGTCTTTCGATTTAGGGTTAGTGGGGTGTAGAAGGTTAATATATATGGGTATATATTAATGATTGAGATGGTTTTAAATGAAGGGTCAAGATTAAACATATAAATAATAAATTTTATATATAAATAACGGTAGTAAAAATGTATTAAAATAAATAAAAATATTATTATTTCAAAAAATATTTTGGATGGTGGAAAATTTGGATCGAAAATTCAGAATCCATATATGATTTCCAATTCCATTCCAACTTTTTTCGAAAAATTCGGAACGAAAAATTCGAAAATCGGAAAATTAAAAAATGGTGCCAAAATTGAAAAAAATCGGATCGAAAAACGGAAAATTTGGAAGTTCGGAAATAACTGACCCCCCTTGTCTCAATTAATTATCTTTAAGCATAAATAGGAAATTGTAATGTTATCTGACCATAAAAACACAACATGTTTTCAATTGATGTGACTATATATATATCTAATTATTAAAAAAAAATGAATAGATGATAAAAGTTATCGTTCAATTATTGTGACGTACTTTGAAGAGGATTGTTTTATCCAAATATTCGTTATTTAGTGCTTCCGTGCCCAAATATATATTTGAAGTCAATATCTTTTAATATTTTTATTAATATTTTTAACTCTGTGATAGATTACTTTTTTTTTAATATAGGACGTAATGAAAAATTTCATTGTTTTTCTCGTGTGTAACTATGCCTAATCTTTTTTAGTAACGTATACATGACATTTAATAATGTATACACAAACATTTATAATTTATACATGAAATTTTATAATGTATAGAATGTAAACGTGATAAATTTGTATATATTCTAACATATTAATTATGCATTTAGGAGTGAAGGATCTTAGTGCCGAAAAGTATGTTAGTGAGCTAGAGCAAAAAAAATCTTAATTATCTCGAACCAAATTAGGAAAGTCCCTTATTTTTATCACCTTTTTGTAGTTACGAAAAAATATAATTTTTCTTGGTATGATTTTTTTACTAAATAATTTTTATTTTGCACCTAGTAAAAAAGTATCCATGTAGGGTGTTCAATTCCACAATGTGCAAGTTACCCTAGTTATCTTATGTGCAATGGAAGTATATAGAATCAACATAGATTAGGGCTGACAATTTTTTACATGATAATTCGTTTATGGTAATAACCTAAAATGATCCAAATATGACACGATTAACTTGTATAGATTTAAGAGTACCCAAAACTCATACTCAACTGAAAATCGACGCGGCTCGAAAATGACACGAATAACCCGAAAATTGCCACCCCTGACAGAGATATATGTGGTTCAACTAGAGTTTCTTGCTTATATTCGGTGCAAAATAGTGGTCTTGTTATTGCAACAAATTTAGGGTGCTAGTTGAGAGCCAAGACTTAAAGTGCTTCTTCAATACCCTCCTTATAATGGGCCGATGCGGTCTTTTTATACAACATTAAAGTCCTATCAACTACAAATTTAATGAGGTCCTTTAATTTTATTGTGTAGTTAATTGTTCAATTATCTGTCGTGACATGTGATATATCACTTAGTATATTTTCTGTTACATGGAATTACACTATTTGGAAATAGTCATAATACACGATACTACACTATATAAATATTTTAAGTGACGGGGTATTATAGAAGACTATGGAATGGTAAGGGACTAGATGTCGAGATTTTTCTTACTTGGATTATTTTCTCGGTATTAGGTATCACCGATCGTGAAGTAGTTTCTTATAACGTCGAGTCATACATACCTAATTATTAATTAAGTTTTAACTTAGTTGACTCATACCGACCAACAAAGCAACTTATTGAGGAAATTAATTTCTTAAAAATGTGCAATGTCGTGGTTATTTTTGGAACGCTCAGAAAGTCCTTTATTGACTTAAAATAATGGAATTTAAGTTTGTTGGGTTAGTATATGGTTTGGGCCATGCGTCGGGACATTTGGAGCATGTTTTGGGCTCATTAGGTTAAGACTATTTTTGGGCCTCGACTTAAATTCGTTATTAGAGCCTTTAATTACTTAATTAGAAAACCTAAGACTCTCATAACACATTAAAGACAAACCCTAGCATCTAAGGATGTTGAGAGAGCAATAGGTTGAATAACTTGAGGATTTGGGACTCGATTTCTGCAATCGGTCATAGGCACGTCTACTTTGATTAAAAACTTAATTATGTTTTGTGCTGTGGTAGTAATAGTTCATTGGAATCTAAACTAAAACTCATGTAATTTGATTTTAATCATTTAAAAACCTAAATTTCGTAATTAGATTAATTACATGTCTAATCATTAATCACATATTGATTAACTAAGGTAGTTGGATAGTGAATCCCTTAAATTTAATCACAAAATCATGAAATTTGATTATGATAATGTTTGAATTGATATATTGTCAAAGCCCTCATGTTTAAGGGATTATTGAATCGTATCTGCGAAAAAAATTGATAAACTTTGCTAAAACTATAAACTTAGGGTTCAAAACTTATAATGTGAAATAATAACATGAATCGTAGTTATAATTTCCTAAAACTTGTTATTGTAGTTTAGTAATGTTGTTGAACATGTTATACTTGAAGGATGATGGGTTTGGGACTATTTAGACGCTTTAAACTTAAAATTTGGAATGTTAAAGACCATTTCTGCACTTTGGGGAAGAAGACATTTGCATGGATTTCGTTCAAACGAGATAGGGGGTCTCGTTTTAACGAGTTTGGTTTTTGGCTGAAACGAATTTTGGATCGAGTCTGAACGACATAGGAGTTTTCTGTAAAAACGAGTTAGAAATTTTGTTCAAACAACTTTATATCAAGTTGAAAATTAATTCAATTTTAATTAGAGATAATCAATATGAGACTTATAATTCCTTTTTAGTAATCCTGGAGCACAAATCATTAATGTTCTTATACTTTATGTGTAAGCATACCTTGGGTGTGTGCTTGTGGAGGACGTACTAGGAAGGATTTTGATGAAGACTGTACAATGTTGATCGCACGGTACCTCGGCGTAGGAGTGTAAACGGATCGGGTCTGGGTATATCCAGATCCGATCCGGGTATATCCAGATCCGATCCGGGTATATTTTTAACGGATCGGGTCTTACCCGATTACCCGACGGGTCTCAGAAAATGGATCCAAACCCGGATCCGTTAAAGACCCGGAGACCCGACTCGAATATATATATATATATATATATATATTATATAATATAATATATATTATATTATATTATATTATATAATATATATATATATATATATTTATTTATTTATTATATTATATATATACACATTCGGGTTGGGTCCTTATCTGATCGGAGTCATGTATATCCAGATCCGGTCCATTAACTAATCGGGTAATCGGATAATCGGGTCTATAAAATTTTCTCAGATCCGTTAATTCAGGTCGGGTCAGGGTCCAAACCCGGTCCATTAACAGCCCTACCTCGGCGATTGCGATGGACTTACCTTGATCTTATTTATCCCGATACTATTGCCGACATACTCGTACCCCAGTGGGGGAAACGGGGGTATTCTTTCATACAGACTTGGGTATGGACTCTATACAATAGACGGGAAGGCGCAGTGATATTTTCTTTGTTTTTTCTTTGAGGTTATAGGGTTGGTATGATCTCTTACTATATTTAGTACGCATGAGTATTCCCCAAAGGCAGTAGGGAGAAGCCCTCGTGCTTTTGTTTGTGATCATGTGTAATATCTCGTATTTTTATGCATTAAATTAATTATAAAATTATCAAATATGCCTACGTGGCAAGTGATCTCACGAGTTATATAATTATATGTGTTATATAAATAAATCTAAAATTCGGACTTAATACACAGTAATTTATTAATTTACTATTTTAATGTGATTGCATATTATGGGTGAGTATGGAATGATGGGGCATTTGGTATCGAGGGCTTCCTTGTTTGGATTATCCCCTCAGTATCGAATTTCAATGATTGTGAAGTAGTTGCCTATAATGCCATGTTGCACTAAATTAATAATTAAATAATTTATTTTCGGGTTTAATTTGGCTTTTTTAATAGAAGTGTTGAATTAAATTTACAATATTGATGTTATGATTTAAGTATGTTTGGAACACGTAAAACATTAGTTTTTAACTCAAAATGATGAAGTAAGGCCTATTGAATCAGTATAGGGAATAAGTGGATTTTTAAAACATTTGAAGACTATTTGGGACTTTTTAAATAGAGGACCATTTGGGGCCCAAGACTAATTTAGTAATTAAAGGGATTTAATAAATTTAGGGATCTCATGATTGTCTTATTACATTGTGGAAATCCCTACAAGTCTAGAGAAAATGAGACTAAAGAGACAAAGGGGAATTGAAAAGATCCTGGCCTTGTTTTTTTATCAAAATCATTGAGGCGAGTTTATTTAGAATGAACGTATGATTATTATTGGTGTAGATTATATCTATTCATGTGAATATAACCCTAATTATGATTATAATTCTGAGCTCCATGAGTTAGTTGACTCATCTCGTAATCAACCAATTTAAGTAAGTAATTAGTGTTAATTTCTTCTTGTTTTGATTCAATTCTCCGTAAATCTGATTAGATACTGTTAGATCTTGATTAAAAATTATTTATTAGTATGAATCATTCAAAAACCCTATGATTATATGTTTTAATTTGTTGAGATGTGAATAAAATTCAAAGAATTAAAAATTCTAGGGTTCTTGAATGAGAAATCTTATGGTAAAATTTAGATTTTGATGTTTTATACATGGTTTAATCATGTATTATATGTGGATTTTTTGTTGAGATATATTATGGGACTTGAATTAAGGTTTTAGACTCATCAACGGAGGTTTAGGATGAGATTTTGGGGTATCAGATAGATGAAGCACAAAATGGGCGGGCCTTAGCCGACCTCTAGTGCTCGATTGATCGATCGATGGTTGGTCGATCGATTGATCGTCGCTGCCAGGTTTTTGGCATTTTTATTTATGGTTTGTTTAATTGGACTTTGGGTTTGGGGGTTAATTTAGGGTTAGCCTTTAGACTAAATTGACTCTTGTAAGCATGTTAATGGGGTGATCAGTGGGTAACTAATTTTGGACAAATAATTAGATGCCTAAACCTTATAAAAGTAACAAATTGAATAATTCACATTAAGACTAGATTTTCATGATTTCATAGGATTTATTATCTTGTGTTATGTGTGAAATGCATATAATGTGTGATTGCTTATGGTGAACTTAGTTAGAGGGGACTCCATTAAGGGGTCGCGCGTGACGTCGACCGCTATTGTGCCTCGATGATAGTGATAAGTTTTCCATGGTTATTTTCCCCTTGGTCCTACGTCTAGGTACCTTTGTCTGAGATGGTTTCATGGAGATATTTCATTATATGGTCTTGAGTAAGGTAGGCTATAGGCGTAGTGATTTATCCCTCGATTGTGATGAGGTCTTTGATTTGGGGAAGCCTAAGATTACATCTTGTACGCGCGTGAGATCCCCGAAGGTGATAGGTTTGGGCCTTTGTTATTTGGCATGCTTAAGTGAGAGGCCATTTATATGATATGTGTCGGGCATGGTGCCTATTTGAATATTAAACTCTATATTTCCTTACTTTCTTTATACACTTGAGAATGTTTAGTGCAATGATATTGTGAATCCATTAGTTATCTTCAATTGTGTAGAATAAAACTTAATCATGGGTTTGCTTGGGATTGGTTTCATAGATGCATGTGATATTCTGGATTGTTGGGTGGTATAAATTTAAAAGATATTAAAATGCGAGAGGCAGATGCATAGCTATGATTTATACCAATTTCAGTTACACTCTTATTCTATTTAGACTTGTTGTTGATACTGTGAATTTTAAATTTTCATGGAGAGTACATTCATAGGCCTAACTATTCTTATTATTATCATCTCGTCCTTGTCGCTGCTTTTAAGATGTAGGTTTATCATGGGCCTCCATGCCTAGCCATTATTTCTGTTATTTTAATTTCCATTAAAGAGGTTGTATATTTCTCTATTCGGTTATATCAAGAGGAGACTTATGGATTGTACAGTGTGATAGTTTTTCAGAGATTACTTTCCATGTATTAGTATCAGATTTTTCTGGGGGATTTTTACTTGGTTGATTCGTAGTTCATTTAGTATATTTTGATTTATGTATGCTTGGAATGATATTTAATTGCTTAGGCTCCTGCATTATCTAATTTAGACCTGAGAAATCTATTATTATATATTACGGGTCATCACAGTTAGTATCAGAGAATTCTAGGTTCTAGTGTCATAGGGTCTTGAGTTCGTTTGTTATATTTTGCATTGCGTTTTTTTGATATTTTAGAGGCCTAAATTTAGCATTTGCACTTTATATAACTTTCACATTATTAATGCGCTTTTGTTTACTATCATTTAGACAGTGAACACTTGTAGGGGACAAAGACGACCGCGACTTACCGACAGTGCTGAATCAGAGGCAGTTGCACCTCAGCAACAACAGTATCTACCACCATCATAGGGAAAGGTTCTAATAATAGTGTTAACTGACTTAGTGGGAATCATATCCCAAACAGTGCATGCGACTATGGCAACGATGTGGCCACAACAACCACTACCACTGCCACTGTAACAACTTGTGAATGCACCTTAGCATGCTTGACTGAGTTTGAGAAGGGGAACCCCCTTCAAATTATCGGGTTCCATCAATATTATGATAGAGATATAGTGGAGGGGTGATATTGAGCGTCATTTGTAGTTAGTGGAGTGCACTAAGGTTCAACATCAGAAAATTTTGAGTTTTAAGCTAGTGAGGGATGCTTTATATGGGTGGAAATCTATTACCATCGCTGAAGATGGGTCATGGTGGACAATAGAATTTTTTGGGCAAAGTTTAAGGGGTAGTATTTCTTGTTATCTCAATAGAAGAGGTTGATGGCTCAGCTTGACAGTCTGAAGTAGGAGGATAGGAAAATTGCGGAGTATGAGCGAGAGTTCAATCACCTCTTGCATTTTGCACCTGAAATTGGGAGTTCTTAGGAGTTAAATATAGACCATTTCATTTAAGGTTTGACTTGAAAGATTAAGTAGGTTTTGATGGGCAATCTAGCGTAACACTCAGGTTGTGGATTCCGCATTACTTCATTGTGATGATCATTATAAGATTTTGAGAGAGAATTAGATAAAGAGATAGAAGAGTGGAGTCGACCAAGGGACAAAGATTTCAGTGGTAGGAGAGTCATTATTAGGGTAGGGAGGCTCTGGCCAGCACTAGAGAGGATCTACATAGGGGGCGAAGCCCCCTAAGAGGTTTCTTATACAGGACTATCGTCGTCAAGGTGGACATGGGAAAGGCCACCCAGGATAGGGTCAGTTTGGCCATCATGGCTAGCATTTGCAGGGCCTGAGGGGTCAGGGCCAGGGGCATCAAAGTCACTAACAGGGTAACCCGTTATGTAGGGTATACTATTCTCGTGGAGAGCACAATTACTCCTTTAGGAGGTGACCTAAGGACCTTCAAGAGGGGCTAGGAAAGTTTCAGCAGGGGCAACATTGAGCCCTTTTAGCCTACCCTAGTTTCAAGCATTGCCACCCCCACCACAGAGCCTAGTATTGCCTCCTCCTATTGACAAGCACAGGGGTGCCTGTAGATGCATAATGGATATGTGTTCAACGTCTATCAACATGACCCGCCAGAACAACCCTAGGAGATCGATGGTATGTTTATGTCTATGGTAATTATGCTCCAGTACATTTTGATATGGGAATGTCACATTTTTTACCAGTTACAGATTTACTACTATGCCAGGTATAATAGATATAGCATCCAATGCGACTATGCATATGGATACCCCAATAGATGGGGGTATTACCTTACGTCAGGTATGTAGGGGCATAGCAATAGAGATTTATGTTTCTCCACCGACTTTTTGTTACTATACATGACTCCATGTAATGTGATTTTATGTATGGAATGGTTAGAGACGTCACGCCTAAATTGACTGCATCAATAAGGATACACATTTTCCATTCCAGGACAGGATATGTTTCTTATAGTTATGCCTAGACTAGAGGGAGATTCTAGCACACATTTATTTTACATTGATGTGAGTAAATACCATGATGTTACGGCATCACTAGATTGCATTCTGATCTTTTAAAAGTTTGTGAACGTATTTGAGGAGGTACCGTGGGTTACCACCTATGAGAGAGACATGGATTTTTGTATTGATTTGGTGAAGGGAACTGACCCATAGAAACAACACCATATCATATGGATTCGTTAGAGATGATAGAGTTGAAGGAGAAGATCCAACATTTGCTGAGTTAAGGGTTCAGATGTAGGAGTACGACCCTATGGGGAGCTCTTGTGTTATTTATGAAGAAGACGCATGGGTTATTCCTACTATGTGTCGATTATAAAGAGTTGAATAGTGTCGCGATAAGGAATAAGTATTTGTTACCTCACATCGATGAACTATTTGATCAGTTGATGGAATCATTATTCTTTTACAATATTGACTTACGCTCTAGGTATCACCAATTATAGATTCGAGAGGAGGACATCCCAAAGTAGGATTTTTTCTCATGTTACGGTTCATATGAGGTCTGGGCCATGTGTTTCTGGCTTACCAATGCACCTATAGTTTTCATGGACCTCATGAATTGAGTATTTTGTCCATACTGAGATGAGTTCGTTATTTTCTTTATCGACGATATCCTAATGTATTCACGATCAGAGGAGGATCATGCATATAATTTGAGGTTGGTTATTAAGAGGCTTAGGGAGAATAACTTATATGCTAAGTTATCTAAGTGTGGATTTATCTATCAGAGGTTCAATTTTGGGGCACATAGTGTCTGAGACTGGTATTTTGGTAGATTCTAGAAAGGTGTCAACAGTTATGTATAGGACGGAGTCCACAACATATTATAGTAGGCTTATTCAGGGGTTCTCAAAGATTTCAGGACCACTGAATCACCTCACTCGAAAGGGGGCACCACTCATTTAGAGTGTCGATTTTTAGTCAGCATTCGAAAAGCTCAAGGGGAAGCTCACTACCCCACCCGCTCTCACTTTGCCACAAGCCAACATTGAGTACGTGGTTTTTACTGATGCATCATTATAGGGATTGAGATGAGTTCTAATGTAGGAAAAGAGGATAAGAGCTTATGCCTCCCGTAAGCTTAAGATGCATAAGGGAAATTACCCAACCCACGATTTGGAGTTAGTAGAGGTGACATTCACCCTTCGTATTTGGAGGCACTATTTTGTAGAAGAGAGAACAGCGATATTTTTCTACCACAAAGTCCTTTCGTATTTATTCACTTGGAGCGACTTAAATATGAGACATAGGTTATGGTGAGAGTCTATGAAGGACTGCCCTTTTTAGATCTACTAGGACCCTAGGAAACGTAATGTGGTAGTGGATGCTTTGAGTCGTAGGTCAACAGTTTCCTTAACCACATTATAGTCCAAACATGGGGTTGATTTAGGGGATATTGGGCAGAACGGTGGAATTCTTTATGAGGGATGGATTTGGTGGATGACTTTATGGTAGTAGTGACTGTTACATCAGGAATCATATCACATGTACTTCAGGAACATGGTATGGGTTCCTTTTTTATCAAGAAAAGGTGAAGGGACTTATAACTGGAGGATTTCCTCCATTTTTGATTGGATCAGATGGAGGGTTACGATTCCAAGGATGACTTTTAGTGCTCGAGGACCCATATATATGGAAGGAAATTTTAGCCGAGGCTCATAACTCGCGATATACAGTGCCTCCTGAAAGGATACAATATACCAAAATATGAGACGATTGTATTGGTAGGCAGGAATGTAGACAGATGTGGCATATAATGTATCAAAGTGTGCTACTTATTAGTAAGTAGGGGAATTTCAACCGTTATAGGTGCCTCATGTAAATGGAGTATATCTATGGATTTTATTGTTGAGTTACCAAAATCAGAGAGGGATCACGATTCGATTTGTGTCATCGTCGATAAACTAATGAAGGTGGCTTATTTTTTATAAATGAGGGCGGAGTACACCACTAAGGAGTATGCTAAGTTTTTGTAGCAGAGATAGTATGACTTTATGGGTATCATTGGATATCGTGTTCGATAGGGGTAGCATTTTCATCACTCAATACTAAAGAGGGTTTCAGTATACGATGGGGTGCAGTTGAGTTTGAGTATGAACTTTCACCCTAAAACAGACGATCAAACTAAGTTGGAGAAAAAATCTTAAAAGATATGCTTCAAGCGTGAGTGTTGATCTCAAGGTAAGTTGGGATATGAATATTCTACTTGTAGAGTTTTCATATAATAATTGTCATTAGAAGACTATTTGTATGGCATTATATGGAAGATCATTCCATTTTCCCAGTTATTAGGTTGGGTTAAATCATTATAGGATGTTGGGTCGAACATTATATGGGAGACCTCAGAGAAGGTGTCACTCATCCGGGCATGAATTGAGTAAGCTAAGGACCTCCATAAGATTAAGCGGGTAAGAGGAATAAAAAATTGGAATCTAAGAAAGAATCATAAATGGTTGAGGATTTCCCCAATGAAGGGAGTGGTTAGATTCGAATCGAAGGGAAAGTTGGCTCCCTGATATGTAGTCCGTTTATAATTCGGATGCGATTGGCGCAATGGAATATCATTTGGTCATACCCGATCATCTTCAACCATTACATGAGTTATTATATGTGTCCATATTGAGGAAGGTTCTAATGGATGGGGAGGAATACCAACACATTGATTTTGACAGGAATGAGCTATAGGAGGACGCCAGTTACAAGGAGGGGTCGTAACATATTATTGAACGAAAATAGCATATCCTTCTATATAAGATTATTTACTTGGTGAGAGTATAGTGGGGACATCATAATGAGTATGAGTCGACCAGGGAGAGAGAGCCAGAGTTATTCCAGTAAGTTAAATTTTTAATTTGGGGGATGAAATTCCTCATTTAAGGGTGGAGGAATGTAATACCCCATATTTTTATGCACTAAATTAATTATTAAATTATCAAATATGTCTACGTAACATGTGATGTTAATAGTTACATGTGTTATATAAATAAATGAGAAATTTGGAATTCATACACATTAATATATTAATTCATTAGTTTAATGTGAATGTGTATTGTGGGTGACTATGGAATGGTTAGGATTTTGGTGTCGAGGGTTTCCAACGAATTTGAAGTGGTTCCCTATACTTCCGTATTGTACCAAATTAATAAATAATTACATAATTTATTTTTGGGTTTCATTTTGCTTATTTGATGAAAGTGTTAAATTGAATCTACAATATTTATGTTATGAGTTACCTAGGTTTGAAACACTTTAAACATTAGTTTTTAACTCAAAATGATGAAGTATCGGCCTTTTGGGTTTGTATATGGCCTAGGCGGATTTTTAAAACTTTTCGAGACTATTTTGGATTCTTTAGATAGAGACCCATTTAGGTCCCAAGCCAAATTTCAGAATTAAAGGATTTAATAAACCAGTAGGGATCTCATTATTGACATAATACATTTTAGGAAGCACTACAAGTCTAGAGAGAATGCGACTTAAGAGACAAAGGGGAATTAAAGATATCTTGGCCTTATTTTTCATCAAAATCTTTGAGGCAAGTTAATTTAGTATGAAAGTATGAATATTATTGGTATAGATTATGTCTATTCATGTGAATATAAACCTAATTATGATTACAAATATGACTTTCATGAGTTAATTGACTAATTTCGTAATTAAACCATTTAAGTAAGTAATTAGTGTCAAATTCTTATTGTTTTTATTTAATTATTCATAAATCATGTTAGATATAGTTAGATCATGATTAAAAATTATTTATTAATATGAATCATTCAAAAACCCTATGATTATATTCCTTAATTTGTTGATATTTGTATCTAATTGAAAGAATAATAAATTCTAGGGTTCATGAGTGATAAGTGAGTTTTCATTTGAATCTTGTGGTAGAATTGAGATTTCGATGTAAGATTTATCCTTCAATCGTGTACTGTATGCGAGTTTGTTATTAAGATATATTATGGGACTTGAACAAAAGTTTTAGACTCGTCAATGTATGTTTATTATGAGATTTGGGGTGTTAGAGAAGATGAAGCCCGAAACGGGAAACCTTATCCGACCTATAGAAATTGATCGATCGATCGATGCTGCTAGGTGTTTGGAATTTTTATTTATAGTTTGTTTTATTAGAATTTGGGTTTTGGGTTTAATTTAAGGTTTTACACTAAATTGACTCTTGTAAACATATTAATGGGGCGTATGGTAAGATTCTAATTTAAGACAAATAATTAGATGCCCAAACCTTGTAAAAGTAATTAAATTGAGTAATTCACCTTGAGGGTGTGCTATAGTTCAATGGCTCAAACTTATTTAATTAAATGTCAACTTGACCCAGAATTTAATTCTTTTTTAACCCTAGTTCATGCAACTATGTGATTGAAAGTAGTAAATCAAGAAGCATGAAATTAAATAAATAAAATAGACAGATTTCAGGAAAATTCTCTGTTGGGAAAAACCTTTTCTTATTTCACTCTCATATGCAAATAGCAACCTACATGTACATAGAGTAATACAGATAGCGTTTAAGACAAAAGTCTCGCAGGCGATGCTTCGTCCTCCTCAGTAATAGTTCCCATGAAAACTATCAGTCCAGTAATGGAGACATCTTTTCCACAGGAGAAACTCCAAGAATTAATTATGTGTTTTTGAGGGTTTCAAAGTGATTCACAAAATATTAATTGCGTGTATCGGTTAATCAAAAGAATGTTTTGGACTTTAAAAGGTGAGAATTTTGTGTAGAAATCTGCAGAAACAAAATTTTTAAAAGTCTTGCAAAATACCTATAGGAATTAAGTTTTTATAGGCAAACATGAAAATCGAGGCGGCGTCAATTCGTTCGAACGATTTAGGTAGGTAATTCAAATGAAATGAGTATCTCACTAGAAGCGACCATATAATGACCCATCTAACGACCTTGAAAAACTAAAATAGCGAGCTCTCGCCAAAATCACGTTTTATGTAGGTCATCAAACCAAAAATCAAATGACTTTGGCCTATCGTTCGAACGACATGTGCATGTTGGTTTACAGACTGCAGGAAAAAAATATTTTCATGTAAAATCCGTTCTCATTTTTGTTAAAATAAAACCAAGTAAAATCAAATAAAATTCTCCCATAAATATTTATGAAGAACTAAAAACTCCAAATAAAGAATATAATACAAGGAATGTGGAGTTATTGAGAACCGTTGAAGTTGAATGTGACGCATGTTGAAGATGAGTGTTGCATGATGACGATGTACGTTGCCAAAGATTTGGATTGTGGACATCGTGGATGATCGTGAAGACATGACCAATGTAACGGTATATTCCATATCTATTATAATCTAGAATATTACGTACAATTCCTAGATTCTAGGGGTTATGTCAGAAAAATTCCCTTACGAATCTCCCCCTATGGCTATGCCGGTACATACATAAAAAATATCTGAATTATGCAATAAAAAAATCTAAGCATAGAATATTCTAATACCCTCCCAAAAGCCCACAAATGGAATGATATCAAAATACATAAGTCTTAAAATCTTCAAATCTCCAAATTCATTTGTCTTCATTGAGTGTGTCATGACTATGATCTTCAAATGAACCTATACACATGAGACAAGAAACAAAAACCCATGACGTGCAAAAGTTTGAAATAAAATGATATGAAAAAATAATAAGCACAAGAATAAGCAAATCATCAAACTTTTCCACTCCCCCATAATTCATTCTCCCCCTTTTTATGATGTCCGAAATAGATAAGGAAAAGAAACATAGGCAATAAAAATGGAGTGTGCCACAAAACAATAAACAACTATTTTTGAATTTTTTAAAACTTTTCTCAAGTATAAAAAATAAAGATAATACACACCATGAACTAACACTAAGATAACCAAGCCGTGAAGGCATAAATGAATGGGCTGAACAAATTCGATAGGAAAAATAACTCAACCAATCATAACATATGTGCACGATGATTTTGGATACTCCTAACAAATGAACTCAAATCATCCTTAGGTGTAAAAATGTTGAATTCATAAGATATCGACTCAATCTAATCAACAAATCAAAGTCTAAAATTATTTTACACCATCAACGCCCAAAACTATATAATGCTTTTATGAGAACTTTTACAAACTCATTGATCTTCGACTTAACTCCCTCAAAACTCACATATAAAATATTTATCTCAATTTTTTGTTTTGAAGAAATCAATGCTCATATGTAGAAAAGCAATAATATTCTTTGAATTTGGCCTAGCACTTTGTATTTTTTTTTCTATTGCAAATAGTATCTATTCATGCAAAGATATTTTTACTTTCACAACCTGAGCCACTGCTTTTAAATTAACACATTTATCAGAGATATAATTTTAATTTTTCCAATTCGGGCAATGGTTATTGCAAGCACTACTTTCTTTTTATCGTTTTATCGCATTTGATTAGTTTCAAAGGAACGATTGAGATGAAAATATTTTGACCAAGATGTGACAGACAAGTGATCAAATAAATCCATGCATGTTCGTATTAAAGGATACAGTGACTAAAACATGCAGAAAGTAATTACTAATCACATTTCAATGACTTCAATACTTTATAAAGCACATGGATGAAATTATGCTATGTCTCAAAACACTATTAAAAGGTCATGTGGATAATGGAATGATATTGTGACTTGAAAATCCTAAAGGTCCATCCATAAAACGTGAAAACAAAGTAAAAAAAAAAATACTTTTTGTGTTTTAAAAAAAAAAATTATAAAAGGAAAATCTTTTTGCCTTTTTCACTTTTCTTAATTAACGAAAATATTTTTGTATTTTTCATTTTTTTTTAAAAATAAAAATCTTTTTGGATTTTTTCAAAAAATATGAAAAAGAATAAATAATACATATAGTACAATCTGGCAATATGATTCAAGAATATGAACATGAATATGAAAATTCATCCTATACTAGACAAAGTAACCAACCCTCAGTTAACTTTGCAGATATCTAAAGACTTCCTAAGACTCTCGAATCTAAAGGAATTTAAGAGTTTCGTGAAGATATCGGCTAACTGGTTATCGAGGGTCACAAAGCTCAAAGACATGACCTTCTCCTCTACTAAGTCTCGGATCAAATACTCGCATATTCTAATGTGCTTCGTGCGCGAATGCTGGACTGGATTTCAAGATATATGAATCGCGCTTGTGTTATCACATGAAATTGTCATGGTGCCCTGTGAAATCCCGTAATCCTCCAACATCTGCTTCATCCACAATAGTTGCATGCAACAAATCCCGGAGGTGATGTACTCAGCCTCCGCTGTGGACAAAGAGATGGAGTTCTACTTCTTGCTCAACCAAGAGACAATAACACTCCTAAAATAAAAACACCCACCTGAAGTGATCCTACATCCATCAACATCGCTGGCCTAATTGACAACCGAATAAGCAAAAACGGTCGTCGATATCAAAGGAATACCAAATGTCATATGAGAGAGTCGCACTCACGCATTTTATAATACATTTAAGAGAATGTAAGTGTGACTCTTTCGGGGATGCCTGATGTCACGCACAGACTCCAACACTAAAGGATATGTCGAGATGACAAGAAGTTAAGTAGAGAAGAGTACATATCATACTTTAATACAAGGTTTGCTCTATGTTCTTTCCTAAAGTGTCCTTGCTAAGCTTTGTCGAGGTACTCACAAGGGTGCGTGAGTGTTCAACGGCGTTTAACCTAAATTTCTTCACACGATCTCTTGCATACTTGGATTGGGAGATGAACATACCATCCTATAGCAGATGAACCTAGAGAAAAAGGAAGAACATAAGCTCACTAACCATGCTCATTTTGATCTCACTATTCAACTCCTCCTCAAAATCGTGAGCATGGATGGAGCACGTTGATCCAAAGACTCTGTCGTCCACATAGACTTGGGTAACCAAAATAGCACCTTTTTCTCTATTAATAAAGAATATCTTATCTACTCCCCTTCTCCTAAAGTCATGGGCTAAGAGATAGGAAGTAATACTCTCGTACTAAGAACGAGGTGCTTGCTTCAAACCATACAAGGCTTTCCTCAGACAATAGACGTGCCTAGGGTGCTTAAGGTCTCGAAACCCTTTTGGTTGTTCCACGTAAAACTACTCTTGTAGAATGCCATTTAGAAATGCACTCTTGGCAACCATATGATACAACTTGAAGAGAAAATGACATGCGATGACTAGTAGTAAGTGGACGGACTCAAGCCTCGTAATAGGAGAAAATGTCTCCTCAAAGTTTACACTCTCAATCTATGTGTAGCCTTGAGCGACCAACCTAGCCTTATTACATATAATAGTACCATTCTCATCCATCTTATTATTAAAGATCCACTTCGTACCTATTATATTTGTGTCACTATGTCAATGGACTACTTCTCAGACATCATTTTTTCTAAACTGAAGCAACTCATCCTGTATAGTGGATATCCAATGTTCATCTTTGAGTGCTTCTTTGATGTTCTTGGGCTTGACTTTGGACGTGTATCACATATAGCTAAAAATTTTCTCAAGCTAGGGACGTGTTTTGAAACCTAAATTAGGATCTCCTAAAGTGGCAAAAGGGTTATGACTCTTGCGAACCCAAGCAGACGTGTCTAGATTAGGAGTAGGGTCCACCCTAGATGTGTGAGGAACAATGGGATCATCACTCTTAGTCACCCAAGTAGTGTTGACCTTTTTTTTACCCTTGTCATTGTTGGTTCTAATCGGTAGATTAGAAGTATCCACTAACGGAAAATAAATTCGTTGTAACTCTTCCATAAAACTCTGATAAGTGGTAACTAGAGACTCGACTTACTCTCTGAGGCTAGTAAAATCACTAAAGTGGTGCGACGGAGTATGTATACGTCGAGTCCAGTCCAGACTATAGCAAAAGTCCCTAAGGTGGCCTCTTTTTTTGCAATAATTAGATAAATAAACATCTTTAGGCCGACCTTGGTTTTCTTTTCTTAGCCGAACTTTTCTTTGAGGTTTTGGTTGAGGGACATATGGATTCACAACGAATTCACAAACTGGTTCCGATGTGGCATATGATGTGGAAGCATCATCTTCACCTATTACTTGCCTCTCACCAAAACCTAAAGAGGGGCCTAGGAACATCTTTCACATCTTCTTAGATGTATCCTTAATGTCCACCTTGACCTCCTAGGATCTTTCGAGATACTTACGGAGTTGGGCTATAAGGGCTTCAAGTTTATTTCACTCGTAAGACTAGCCATTTTTTTGGTCAAGTCTCCTCTCTCTTTCTCACAAACTCTCTCTCTCTCTAAAAACTTTCTCTCTCTATCTATCTCATCTCTCCTAACTCTTTCTCTAGTGCAATGATCATAATTGTTAAACCTTTGTTTTTATTTTTCGTTTTAAAGGACTCAACATATAACTCAATGTACGCGTGGTGTAGGTCACTTTTTCTCTCACTTTATGCATCCTCTCCCTCACTCACGTCGATCTCACTATCGAGGTGTCTTATTGAAGTAGCTTCCTCTTCGTTGTGAGGTTCACTAGATGTACTCACATGACTAGCCATGAATGTGGTGAAGTTACATTCATGCGGTGATTCTTTTCCTGAATTCACTAACTCGACCTCGCTCTCATCACTAAGGGTTCCATTTAAGGAATCTTTTCCCTTGCCTTAATGCTTTAACCTAGTTGGGAACTCATACACTTTGTGACCTCTCCTATCACACTCGTAACACATCTATTCCTCTCTCTTTAGGGTGTCTTTTTTATCTTTTTCAAATTTTTCTCCAGTTTTATTTTTCTCAAAACTCTATTTATCTTTAGATGTGCCATTATTTTTAAGTTTACCAATTTTTTAAAAGTTCTTATCAACAAGGGCTAAATCATCTAAGCCAAAATCATACTCGTAATCGAAAGACACCTTATCTCTCTTTCTAGTTTCCTGCTCTCTCTTTCTAGACGTCCCCTCACTCTTTAGATTGGGCCTTAAGTGCAATCAATTTCTCTTTTGGTTTTATAGTTTTAGGAAACATATCAATTTTGTAAGTTTGAAGGTCTCCTACGAGTTCTTATGACCTAAGGGAATATAATGGGTTGGGTGTGATCTTAAAATCATTTTTACTACTCTAGTGTCAGGAATTATTTCACCAAGATTATAACATGAATTAACAATATCTGATAGGTTAGCATAAAATTCATCAAAGCTCTTAGATTCAACTATGGTTATAGTCCCGAACTGTGTAATCAACTTTTGCAATTTTTATGCCTTAACAACATTTGTGCCCTCATGTGTAAGCTACAGGATATCCTATGCCTCTTTTAACGTGGTGCACGTCATTATACGTCAGAACTCATCGAGTGTGATGGCTCCAAAAATAGAAGTAAGGCCTCATGAATTAAAGCTACTCCATTTAAATTCTTTTGCAGTCCATAGAGTCAATAGTTTAGCTTTAATTTAATTATCCTCCACCATAGTGCATGGTGTCCACCCTTTTTCGCTTGTAATCTAGACTCTATCATTAATTGATTTCAAGGTGGATCTCATTATCTCTTTCCAATAAGCATAATTGGATCCATTAAAAGTTGGCATTCTGTTATATAAATTATCCATTTGATCTCAGCTATTTCAAAAATCATTTTTTTTTAAAATTGATATCAAGAAAAATTTTGCCAAAAACAATTACACGATAAAGTTGTGTAAATGGCTCTGATAATAATTTGAGAGGGTGCTACAGTTCAATGGCCCAAACCTATTTAATTAAATTTCAACTTAACTCAGATTTTAATTCTCATTAAACTCTAGTTCATGCAACTATGTGATGGAAAGTAGTAAATCAAGAAGCATGCAACCAAACAAACAAGACAGGAAGATTTCAGGAAAAATCCCAACAGGGCAAAACCTTCTCCTATTTGACTATTATATGCAAATCACAACTTACATGTACATAGAGAAATATAGATGGCATTTAAGATGAAATTCTTAAAGGCAATGCTTAGCCTTACTCAATAATAGTTCCCACGAGAACTACAAGTCCAACACTGGAGACACCTTATCCACAAGAGAAACTCGAAGAATGGAATATGTGTTTATGAGGGTCTCAAAGTGATTCACAAAATTATAATTGGGAGGATGTGTGAATCAAATGTGTGTTTTAACCTTTGAAAGGTGAGAATTTTGTGCAGCAAATTTGCAGAAATGACGTTTTTAAAAGTCTTACAAAATACCAATAGAAAGTAGGTTGTTATAGGTGAACACAAAAATCGAGGCAACATCAAGTCATTCGAACGAGTTATATAGGTCGTTCGAATGATATGTGTATCTCTCTATAAGCGACCATCTAACGACCTTGAAAAGCTAAAACGTTGAGCTCTCGCTAGAAGCACGTTTTATGCAAGCCATCAAACAAGACATCTAATGACTTTGGCCTCTTATTTAAACGAATGGAGGCAAAATTTTTTTTTATGAAAAATCCAACCTCGTATTTGTTAAAATAAAACCAAGCAAAATAAAATAAAATTCTCTTAAATATTTATGAAAAACTAAGGACTCCAAATAAATAATATACCGTATGGAATGTGAAGTTGTGGGGAACGACTGAAGTTGAACGTGATGCATGTTGAAGCTGAGTGATGCATGATGACGATGCACATTTTCAAAGATTCAGATTGTGAACGGTGTGGATGATTGTGAAGACGTGACCAATGTAGTGTTATATTCCATATATAATGTAATCTAGAATACTACGGACAAGTCCTAGATTTTAGGGGCTATGTCAGAAAGATGCCCTTACGCACCTTTAAAACTTAATTTTCGTGATTTCACAGGATTTCTTCTCTTGTATTATATGTAAAATGCATGCCATGTGTGAATGCTCATGGAAAACATACTAGAATGGGATTCCATTAAGGGGTGCGTGTCACATCATCCCCGATGGTGCCTCGGTGATAGTGATGAGTTTACCATGGTCATTTTTACTAAAGGGTCCTACGTATAGGTACCGTGTCCAAGATAGTTTCACGGGGAGATTTCCTCATATGGTCTTGGGTATGGTAGGCTATATGAATGATGGGTAGGCATAGTTATTTATCCCTCGGTTGTGATGAGGTCTTAGGTTTGGGGAAGCCTAAGATTACACTAGTACGAGTGAGTGATCCCCAAAGGCGATAGGGTTAGGCCTTTGTTATTTGGCGGGCTTGAGTGAATGCGCATTTAAATGATATGTGTGTGGACCGTACCTATTTTAATATTAAACTTCAAATTTTCTTGATTTTTTATACACTTGAGATTGTTAATGCAATGAAATTGTGAATCCATTAATTATATTCAATTGTATGGAATAAAACTTAATCATGATTTCACTTGGGATTGGGTTTATAGATGCATTTGATATTCAGAATTGTCTACCAGGAAAAGTTTAAAAGACATTAAAATACAAGAGGCGGATTCATAGCTATGATTTATACCAAGTTCTGTTATACTCTTATTTTATTTAGACTTGTTAACATTGTGAATTTTAACATTTCAAGACCTAGATTGCGAGTACATCCACAACTTTTTCTACTCTTGATATCATCATCTCATTCTTATTAATGCATCTAGGATGTAGGATCCCCACGGGCCTATGTGTCAAGACATTCTTTATGTTATTTTGATTTCCATTAGAGAGGTTGTATAATACTCTATTCAGTTGTATCGAGACGAGACTCCTGGATTATATGGTGTGATAATTTTTCAGAGATTACTTTTCATGTATTGGTATTATATTTTCCTGGGTGATTTTCACTTGGTTAATTCGTAGTTCATTTAATATATTTCAGTTTACGCATGCTTAGAATGGTACTTAATTTTTTTTGCTTATGTATTATTTAATTTAGACCTAAGCAATCTAATATTAGATATTACAAGGTGTCACAGCGTGTGTATAGCCCATATGTTTATATGTGTGAGGGGGTGGGGGTCATTCTCAGTTTGATATTAGACTTATGTGATTATGTTTCCTTTACTGAGACTATACAAGAGATGCATATACGAGATAAATCTTATAATATAAACAATTGATAACTATTTATACTTATATATTGTTAGGTTCACTTGGGATTGGGATTAGACCTGCGTGCTATATTTAGGTTATTTGGGTTGGGTTAATTTAAAAACAACTAAAATAAGAGAGGAATATGTATTATTATTATTTTGGCCCAAATTTAGTTATATTATTACTCATTATTGACTTGATAGGTTTAATCCTAAATATGGAACTATTTTCAGGACATAAGCAGCAGCAGCCGCCGTGGCCTTAATTTCTTATGTCCATTCTCAGTTCCATATTTCAGTTCTAGGATGCAAGTGTCGAGCCTGCGTGCTCATATTCATTTATCAAATTTCCTTTTTAGTAGTCAGAAAGTCGAATTACTATTATTGGGATTTATTATGTTGAGTTTATATATATATATCCAAAGTCCGATATTATTGAGAGATGGATATTTATTTTATTAATGGGGTTCTATTAATTTTATGGGGATGGGTATCAGAGTTGCATTTGTTTTACTTATGTTATTACTGCCATCTTATTACCATTTTATTTTATTTTAGTCATGCTTGGAATTATGCAAATTGTTTAGACTCCTCTATTATTTATATTTATGATAGATCAATCTAGTTATGCATTTTACTGGGTATTAAAGTTAGTATCAAATCATTCTAGGTTCTAGTGTCCTAGGGTTATGAGTGTGTCGGTCGATTTTTCGCGTTGCATTCTTTGATATTTTAGATCTTTATTGTCTACGATTTCGTACACTCTTATTTCGTATGATTATATATACATTATTATTTATTGTCTTTCAGATAGTGAACACTATGATAGGACCTATACATTGCCGATAGGCTACGAGTACGGAGTCAAAGGCATCACAGGCTTAATAACCACAAGGGCAGGCACCAACACTTGCACTTACAGACTTGGCAACCATCATAGTTGTAGGTGTTGGAAAACTAGGCCCCCAATTTTGAAAATTCTTTTTACTTGTAAAAAGAGTAATTTCTTTTTTAGATATGCGGAAGCGTGAGATGGTTCAAAGTAAACAAATAACAAATTACACAATTTAAATTTCACTTAAACCAAGTTAATTAACCCAAGTCCTAGAAATTTGCCTAAGTTATATATTCAATATTATCAAATTAGGCCAAACCAATTTTATCAAATTAAGCGACGACTTGAATTAAATCAACATTTACCCAAATTATTAGTTAGCACCAAATTAAAGATGAGTAGTGATTTAAACCAAATTTTATCTTTTTTACCTAAGCATGAGTTCTAGGTGATATAGCAAGATACAATAAATAATGAATCACTACGCCGCGATGTACGAGGAAAAATCCACAACGGGAAAAAACCACAGACAACCCTAGCCTTAAGTCCACTCAGTATGGTTTTATAATTACAAGACAGATGACTTACTTCCTCGACTCGACCCCTTTCAAGCCTTGACGCGTCCTCTTGTAAACACCTCCGCCTAGTTGATAACCCCGGAGCTCCATCGGAATCTTGGAATCCACCAAAGAGACATAGGTACACTATCAACTACACATGGTGCCTTTCACCATGTGAGAATGCCACAGCAAAAAAAACTTCTTCTTCTTTGTGGGATTTAGAAGAAAAACCAAACTTCTCTTCAAACGGATGTAGAGATAAACCGGTGCCAAACACTCCAAGAAAAGTACATATATATATATATATATGGAAGCTTGGTATAATAAAAAATGGGTGTAAAACAATTTTTTAAAATATTTTTCTTGAAAAACAATAACACTAAAACAATGAACTTTTTCCTTTTGAAATTATGATCTCAAACTCTCTCTTAGAGATGGAATAGTATGAAAAAGTAAACTTGAAAAACTTGGTTCCCGCACTTACATATTCAGGTAAAAAGTTAGTGGGAAAAGAAGTGGGAAAAAAACAGCTCAAAACTGTCAATTAACTGTTCCCGCCAGAACTCGTTCGAACGAGATTTTCATTCGAACGAAGTCTCGTTCGAACGAGTCTTCTAACGAAGTTCCAGTGTGAACTTTTTAGAAATCTCGTTGGAAATCTCATTGGAACATGATTCTTGTTCGAACGACATTCCAGTGGCCCATATGGGAACTCGTTGGCAAACTAGTTCGAACGACATTATTGTTCGAACAAAAAATTCGTTCGAATGACAATTCGAACGAACTTCCAGAAAGTGTAAAATTTTGATTTTAGCCCAGCAACTTTATATACTTTATTTTAAAGTTTTAATAAAATCTTTCTGAAAATAAACAATAGTTTAAAATAAAAGTTCAATAAAAATTCACCCAATATAAAATGTTCCAAGCTCCTATATATATATTCAAAATGCATTCATACCTTAGGAGTAATGGAACCAATGTTGTTGACGTAGAAACGAGTCACATTAAACTCGACATTTGATGAAGCTTTAATATCTTGGCCACTACGTCTTCAACAAACATGCCATAGGCTTGAAGGATGATCAATAACTCTATCATATAACTCAAACGTTTTTGTCCGGAATTGAGCCAAAACTACAAAGGACTCAATTGCAAATTTGTGTCCTTACAAATCTCCCCATTTGGCTATTCCGATACAAAAATGAACAAAAATCCTTAAGGGCCGTCAAGCTCTACTAGACTGAAAAAAATGTCCCACCCAAAATAAAGAGTACAATGATTGACTCAAACAACCCAATGATCAATATCTTTGCCCGATGATGAACGTTGCCATTTAGAAAAATTCCTGCACACTTAATAAAACTATCAAATACATAGGGAATATTAAAATATAAAATGCAATTAAAATAATTACTCTCCCTAAATTAATCTCCCCATTATCAACTATGATCAACCTAAGAAGATAGCGCTCTCCCCCTAAGTTAAATCTCTCAAACTAAGATACGATGACAATAGGATTAGATACCATTTCTTCCCCTATCATTGTCCCCCTTTTTGTTTAGTAATAGACAAAGGCTAAAGAATCAAAACATTAACTTATCTTCCCCAATTAAAGAATATACACCCCCTAAACTAAACAAGGGATAAATAGTATGGGGTAACAATCTAAACATGCAATTGTGCATAAAGTGATGAGAGCATTAAAGCACATTGGCAACAAAAAACGAACTAATCCACATAATAACGGATACCAACTAAGATTCAAGAAAATGATACCAATAGGATACAAAAAGTATTAAGCATGTGATATTAACACAGAATGCAACAAGATAGATACCAATTATGAATTAAAGCATAGATGGACTAGAAATCAAGGAAAAGACCAAATAAAATATCATATATATATATATATATATATATGTATACAAAATAGATACAAACTAAGCATAAGTACACACATATAGATATAAATGCCAAAATGATATAAAATAATATAAGTTTTTCACACTCGTATGGCAAAAATGTGTCATATGGAAACGAAAGTGTTGGGGTGTGAACTAACAACAATTAAATTTAGACCCAATCACTTAAAACATGTTCACGGAGTTCTCAATTGATTGCAAACTTCATCACATTTGAATATAACCTCATGTGACAATATAGATTGAACTTAATGAACAAACATACACAATGCATACAAGCCTAGCATGCTGATGATCCTACAAACCAATAGAGTCATGACATTGAAAGTACAACTAGGATAAACGAACATTGTGCAAACCGTTGATATACAATCCAGTCTCCCTCAATAAGCATATATTATTTTTGAATGATAATATCAATTAAACATAGGCCTTGGCAAATATTTTCTTGTAATGCTATATTTTCTTTTAGTCCTTTGGACCATGTATTTCTTTTAAGTCCAAGCAAACGGTGGATTACTATTTGCAAAGGATAATAAATCCTTTCGGAGCCCTTCCCCGTGCACATTTAAATATAACATTTTTTATATTTCACACAAATCTCATGTGCAACGGATTTTGACATGCACTAGTCCTCCTAGGTCACAAATTTGTAGATGACAAGATTGGTAGGAGAACACCTCACAAAGCTCAAATATAACATGTGACATTAAGGTTCAAAAAGCTCGTGCATGTGTGTAAAGGAATATAAAAGTGAATCCATTAAGCAATTCAAACTTAAGCTACTCCATGTAAACATGATAAAAAACATTTTAAGGATTAAAATTATAACCAAAAGTTCTAGTCACATGGAATCGATATGAGGATTCAAACATGAACAAATGCCACAAAATGTGTGTAAAACCAAAATACACACAAAATAAAATCTTTTTGAGTTTTTGAAAATTTTAAACCAAACAACAAAAATATTTACTCAAAAGACACACAAAAATTATTTTTATTTTTCATTAAGTTCAAATTACTAAAAAGGTAAAACACAAATGATAAACAACAATTTGTTTGTATTTTTCATTTAAAGCAAACAAAAATGAAGGAAATAAAATACAAAAGATAAACAAGTCATGATTTCTAGCATGAGATATGAAATAAAGCAATGACTAGAAAATGACTAAACAAGCATACACCTAGCAATGATATATAGTATCTAGCGCATCTAAGAGTGCGTCTAAGAATGATTTCCGAACCCATATAGATGTATATTTAAAATGATGGGATTTGGAAATTAATTAAATGCTAGACATAGACTTCCTAGGACTTCTTTTAAGATCAAAACAAAATGACCTAACGTGACCTTTCCTACCACAATGCAAGCATGTGAAAACATGAGGAATGATACCTACGGTCTGACCTTGTCTAAAGTCCTTGGATAAAGTTGACCCTCTAAAATAAACAATGGTCTTAGCTTTAGCAACGAAAGTATTTGAACAGGATGAGCAAGTACCATTATCACAACTACTAGAGTCTTATAAATCATTTTTCTTTTTTAAAATGTTGGACTCAGGTAATAGATTAGACTCCTCAATTTTATGGGACTCCTTCTTAAAATTTTCTATAACTCCTAGAAGGTTATCACGCTCCCCCTCAATGTGAGCAAACTTGTCCCTAAGAGTCTTTTCGCGACAATCACTCTTTTTCTTAGACATTTCTAAAATATTATAATTGTGATTTATGTCCACGAGCTTTTCATAAAAAATATGTTTTTGACATAGTAAGGTTTGCAAAAGTTCAATTCTAGATTTAAAACTTAAATTTTCATTTTCAAGAAACTTAATTCTTTTTGCAAATCTCAAATTTAATTCTCTTAAGTTTTTGTTACACTTTTTAAGCACATTAAACTCCTCTCGGATAGCAAAAACTTCATTATCATTAGAAATGGATAAATTATCATTAAGACGTCCCATCGAGAGATACAAAAAAAATTGAGAGTGAGTAAAAAAATGAACCACCGAAAAATACAAGGAGCACAAAAAATTATAAAAGCCGAAAAACGGATCTTTGACGCGATAAATTAGCGCTCAGGCTCTGATACCAATTGTTGCAACACTAGGCCCCCAATTTTGAAAATTCTTTTTACCCGTAAAAAGAGTAATTTCCTTTTTAGATATGCGGAAGTGTGAGATGGTTCAAAGTAAACAGATAACAAATTATACAATTTAAATTTCACTTAAACCAAGTTAATTAACCCAAGTCCTAGAAATTTGCCTAAGTCATATTTTCAATATTATGAAATTAGGCCAAACCAATTTTATCAAATTAAGCGACGACTTGAATTAAATAAACATTTACCCAAATTATTAGTTAGCACCAAATTAAATATGAGTAGTGATTTAAACCAAATTTTATCTTTTTTACCTAAGCATGAGTTCTAGGTGATATAGCAAGATAAAATAAATAATGAATCACAACGCCGCGATGTATGAGGAAAAACCCACAACGGGAAAAAACCTCGGACGACCCTAGCCTTAAGTCCACTAAGTATGGTTTTACAATTACAAGATAGATGACTTACTTCCTTGACTCGACCCCTTTCGAGCCTTGACGTGTCTTCTTGTAAACACCTTCGCCAAGTTGACAACCCCGGAGTTCCACCGGAATCTTAGAATCCACCAATGAGACATAGGTACACCATCAACCACACATGGTGCCTTTCACCATGTGAGAATGCCACTGCAAACCAAACTTCTTCTTCTTTGTGGGATTTAGAAGCAAACCCAAACTTTTCTTCAAACGGATGTAGAGATAAACCACTGCCAAACACTCCAAGAAAAGTATATATATATATATATATATGGAAGCTTGGTATAATAAACAATGGGTGTAAAACAAGTGTTTAAAATATATTTCTTGAAAAACAACAACACTTAAACAATGAACTTTTTCCTTTTGAAATTATGGTCTCAAACTCTCTCTTAGAGATGGAATAGTTTGAAAAAGTTAACTTGAAAAACTTGGTTCCCGCACGTACATATTCAGGTAAAACGTTAGTGGGAAAACAAGTGGGAAAGTGGGAAAAAAACTACTCAAAACTGTCAATTAAATGTTCCCGCCAAACTCGTTCAAACGAGATTTTTGTTCGAACGAAGTCTCGTTCGAACGAGTCTTCTAACGAAGTTCTAGTGTGAACTCGTTAGAAATCTCGGTTGAAATCTCATTGGAACATGATTCTCGTTCGAACGACACTTCGAACGACATTCTAGTGGCCCATATGGGAACTCGTTGGCAAACTCGTTCGAACGACATTATTGTTCGAACGAAAAACTCGTTCGAACGAACTTCCAGAAAGTGTAAAAATTTGATTTTAGCCCAGAAACTTTATATACTTTATTTTAAAGTTTTAACAAAATATTTTTGAAAGTAAACAACAGTTTAAAATAAAAGTTCAATAAAAATTCACCCAATATAAAATGTTCCAAGCCCCTATATATATATATTCAAAATGCATTCGTACCTTAGGAGCAATGGAACCAATGTTGTTGACGTAGAAACGAAGCATATTAAACTCGACATTTGATAAAGCTTTAATATCTTGGTCGCTACGTCTTAAACAAACACGTCATAGGCTTGAAGGATGATCAATAACTATATCCTATGACTCAAACATTTTTGTCCAAAATTGAGCCAAAACTACATAGGACTCAATTGGAAATTTGTGTCCTTACAATAGGTGGTAAAATCTTACTATTATGAATTGTGCACAATTAAGCCTTGCAGAAAATAAAAATCACAATCATAAAATATGTGCATGTTTTGACAATGTGCCTATATCCATAGAGTGTTGCTCTTTCCATTGTTGATCAATTTTTATAAAATAAAGATTACGTGCCCCTTTCCGTACATGGGTGGGTTATATTTATATAGAACAAAAAGAGACCGAGTCATGTGGGATTCTATAACCTTCGATTGTTGTTATGTTTTGATTGCATTCATCCCATTATGATATTTTCATTGATGGATATATATTGTTCTTATCTTCAAGGTGTGATAGGTTATTAATCCTATCGAATTAGTGTCAACTCCTCCTATTTGGTCGAATAATTATCCCACAATTTCCCCCAACATTTTGCAGCATGAATGGTGTGTAGGGGCTTACTTTTCTTGTTGATTTAACGCTTATCTACAGTGAAATTTGATCACCCATTGAAAGTTTGAACGAAAGATAACAACATTTGGTGTTTTTTAAGTCAAAGGTTGCTTTTTTCAGCTCATTAGGCTCAAAGGGCATGCTTCCTGATGTTTCCAGTGCCTGTTAGCTAAAGGGCAGTAGCGTGTCCGTCGTTATTTGATGACGTGTTAGCTAATGATGGATTTTACCTTGGATGTTGAACTAAGGAAGTTCAATCCCTTATATACGATTCTTTTGAGGGCATTTGATTCTTCCACATTTCAAAGCTAACTCAGAGCTTGTTTGCCTTCACTTCTCACTCTAAAATCCTCCTCCTTACTCTTTCTCTATAATTTTCCCAACTGATCATCTTCATTTCCTCCGTCTTTTTTCTTTCTAACTTTAGAAATATGATTTATCTAGTGAGTGAGAGTTCCATAGAGTTATTTAGGCAACGTTTCTCTATCCTCATGTGGTTAGTAATAGAGTTTGGGGAAAAAAATTCAAAGATTGTTATAATATTGAGGGAGGACAATTAAAGTTATCGTAATTCATTGTTAAATACGGCATATGTAATGTATCCAAAATACCCGAAGGATAGTTAATGCAGTAAATAAAATAATTAAGTTTTATGAAGCTCGGTCACGTTTCTTAGAGATTCGATATTTTATATGTGGTGGAAGACGAGCGACAATACCTTGTCTCTGAAGGTTAGGAAAACAGAGAGGTTGCTAGTGCTGAATTTGCCTGATTTCCATAAAAGTTATTGGTCTCACACCTTTGTTATGAAGTAGTAGGAACACCCCCTCAAACCTAAGCATGATGAACCCTATAAGGTCTATAGGCTCCCCAGAAGGGGACATATAATAGATTGATTAATGTTTTTTCATTATTTCTCATTTTGGCCCGTCAGGTTTTGTATGATTCTTACTAAAGTTGTTATTCTTTATCTTGTACAGATAAATTCGAGAAAAAAAAGCTCGACCAAGCACATGTAAACTTCGACCAATTGAGTAAGGTCTGGAAACTCAAGAGACTTGTGTCTATTAGCGCCTAATATTTTAAGTCAACATCGTTGTTTTTTAACTACACTCTTACCACCACTTCCTTCATCACCAGACCAATCGATAAGGAACCTGAAGTCATTATTTTGTCTAACGGGAAGGGGTCTTTAATCGCAAGCACATCAGACTTATTTGAGTTTATAAACATTATATCAATTCTTATCGTGGTTCCTTCTATTTTTGAAGAAGATACATTGTCGAGGAAAATGATTCCCAACTATCATGAGAAATTTGATTCCCCGCTTCTCTAAAGTCCTAACCTTCTAAAAGGAAGGAGGTTAGGTGTCCATCCGACCTCATTAACTTAAGGTATTCCCACAAAAAATCATAAGCCCATCTTGTAAAGAAGAATAAGACAAGAATAAGTCTTACAGTTTCCTTGTCCACTAAGATGGTGGATTCCTGAACTAAGGGAAAGAGACTTATCATTATCTTAATGGTAAAAATGTTAACATTTCCCTTAGATTACTGGAGGGGCCTGCCTTCATGCTGACTAAGATGTGGTTGGTAGCTTATCAAACGACCAGTTGGTCTCCTATACTGCTTGAACACTCTAAATAAAAGGAGAGACTAGGACATGGCCAATGTCAACCTAAGACACGTCTTCAATAAGTCTCATAAGGATTTAAAGGTTGCTGAGAATACCTACAAAGTTAAGATGAAGGCTAAGAAATTGGATCCCACCAATCAAAAATCCATGATCAAGCAGGTGGAGAAAGGTTGTCAAGCAGTCTTCACAAACCTTATCTAAGGACTTGAAGTCTAAAAATAGGGCCTACGACTAGCGATGGGATGATGTCTTTGGTGAGGCCAAGAAATAAGTGGACTACATTTCAAGTCCTACTTTAATAAAGGTTGGGATGAAGCCTTGGTCACAATCGGGGTCCCCCTAAGTTTAAACCCTTTGGTGAGCACTATCTAGGCTCTCCTCGAACCTTGGTTAAAAATTACGTGAATTATCAAGCGACGTAGACGAAAAGGGTGGCGCCAAATAAGAAAAGAGTCCACCGACCTAAATAAGGTCGTGGCAGGAGTAGGTGAAAGAGAAATAAGGCCATTATAGTTAGATTAGCCTAGGACTTCTTGTTCTTTATATTTACTATCTTTCTGTTGTTTGTGTTGTAAGGGTTTGCCGACCTTTTATATTTTAATGATGAGATTTTTCATTTTAGCCCGACTGTATCTTCTTAAATTACTTTTGTTTGTTGGTGTATGCTTGATTTATTTTTTATTGTGAATGCCTTTCCTTTTTATCTTTGTAGTATAATAGCAATTTCACACTAGTGTTAATAACTCAGTAGAATGAAGACAGGGAGTTTATTCCTAGTCGGCATAGTTCTATCCAAGCTCGAGAAGAATTTTCATCTTTTCGTCAAGCACTCTAAAAGATAACAATTTCTTATGGCGAGGAGAACCATTGGTGATTTCTCTATAAATAAATATCAAAGATGTTAGAGACGTTACTAGTCTACTGCAATATGAGAATAGTTCTTTAATCGAGAAGCTCAGCAGAGCCGAGAAAACCTATAATGAAGACCAAGTGGAGCCTTCAACATCAGGTGATAAGACTGAGATAAAAGTTCCATCACGAATCTCGTATAGCCTGGTCGAAGGGCTATAATGAGGACTAGATGGATGCCCTGCCTCACTTGGATAAAGATAGTAAGGTCGCTTATAAGAATGGGTGACTTAATGCTTTGGAAGTCATGAGAGTTCCCCGTGATTATCAACTTTTGTATTAGTATGGAGTCGATTGCCCTTCTATTTGACTTCCTCTACTTGGAAGTTAGTAAAATAGATTCCTGCAGATGTCGTTCCCATTAAGCTGATAAGGGAATGTCTCCATGATCATTATAGAGACAATGAATTTCATCCCTATCCAGACAAGGGTCATCGTGTTGTAATGATTACTCAGATTAATCGTCAAAGATGAAGTAGTTATACTCATTTTTTGTATCTATGTTTTGTAATATGTCCATCTGGTTACTTGTAATTAAGTTCATGTAAGTGAAATTTCTAGTCAATTCCACATTTTTGCATTTTCCATTTTCTATGTCGAGTATGTTTTTATTATTTGCCTTTACTTTTAGGATAGTGTCATCACACCACCTTAGGCGTTGGACAAACCATGGCAAAATTGCACCTGGTTGTAGGGGCATCCACCCTTTAAGGATTTTAGCTGACCACAGTTGGGACACTTAGTGCCTAGGGATTCCCCATATCTTTTTATTTCCTCGACAAATTGATATTTTCATGTTTAGTGATGAAAACCTATAACCTTAATATATTATTAAGTGTAATCTCATTAAGGCATTTAAACGAGGCAATTAGAATTTGATCGAAAGAATTTCAACAAATTTGAAACGGTAATAGCTTTGCCACAATAATAACTTGTAATAAATGAAGTTCACCTACCATTTGGAACAATAAGAAATCTATTTGCATTAATTGAACTTTAAATAATTAGTGAAATTGGAATAACATAAATTAAAAACATGAATAAAGATAAAAATGCTTTAAAAATAAAATCTCCTCGGGTTATTCACATTCTAGGCCCTAGATATCTCTGTACCCCCCATTATTTCCAGGTTGTGGGCTCCGTGGAGTTCGTCACTGATGACTTTAAATGGCCTTTCCTAGTTATGATTCAATTTTCCATTTGATCTCTTCCTTACATTGTCTATAACCTTTCTTTGAACATTATCTCTTACCTGGAACTTCCTTGAAATGATGCCTTTATTGTACTACTTGGCCAACTATTATTGGTAGAAGTCAGCTTGAACAAGGTTTGTTATCTTCTTTCCTCAGCCAGGTCAAGCGTGGTTCTTATGATTTTTTCGTTCATGAATTGATCGATAATGTTCGTCCTCATAGTTGGTAATCTAATTTCCTATGGAATTATGGGTTCCATTCCATAAGCCAAGACGAAGGACATTTCCCTACTTAACCTCCTCAACGTTGTTCGGCATGCCTGAAGATATGGGGGAACTTGTCAGACTAAGAACTTATTTGATTTTTCCAACCTTTTCTTCATTCCATCGACCATTATCTAGTTGGAAGACTCAACCAATCCATTTCTTTGAGTGTGGGCCATTGAAATGTAGTAGCATTTATTGTTATGAATGTTGCAAAAGTCTAATAATGGTCCACTTTCAAATTATATTCTATTGTTAGTAATGATCATTCTCGGCATGCCGAAATGTGTCACGATATTTCTCGAGCAGAAGTGGATCACATACATATCCTTTATATTTTATAAATACTTGGATTCTATTCATTTAATGAAATTGTATGTGTTGACCATTATATACTTCTGATTTCCTAGTGTTGTAGGTAAGGGACCCAAAATTTCTAGTCTCTATTGCGCAAAACCCACGGACTGGTTAGTAACTTGCGGTCACTAGCTGGCTGCTGGAGCAAGGTCGAAAAAACTTGACACTTATTTTATTTTCCCATAAAGGAGACTACATATTTTTGCATGTAAGGCCACCATTATCCCCCCTTATGGCTCTAAATGGTAGAGATTTTCCCCTAACACGACTCCCATATATTCTTTCATGCAACTCATATCAGACTTGTTCGATGTCGCTGGGGTAAACACACTGCAGGTATGGACATATGAAAGACCATTTGTAAATGTTCCCCCACAGATGATAAGTAAAATAGAGCATCTTTCAACCTTACTTGATGGGATTGCTTCATGTCAGCATGCTAGATATCTTCTCGTAGGTACACTATGATAGGGTTCATCCATCTATGAGCTTTATGGATAATGAGGACGTATTTAATAGTTGCCTAATTTATAAAATTGGTTTGGTCCAGATAGTGTACCTCAATCATTCTTTTGAGATCAGAGTTAATAATTGAACGTAAAGTGGCCAAGGCGTATGCATGGTTATTGTTTCCTCAGGGGAACTATTTGATATAATTGTTCTCAAACTTGGTAACTAGGTCATGGGTTCTGACATGCATTCATCTCTAGCATTATAGTCTTCTAATATTTGATTAGATACCAACCTTGAATCATAAAATATGTCAATATGTCTTGCGCCAAAGAATAATTCCTTCTTTAACCGAATAATAAGGTCTTCATAATCAATCTCATTGTTAGATTCTTTAAATCCAAGTTTGATTCCTTGATGGAGTATGGTTTTATATAGGCTTACAAGGATAATTACCACTCTTACCCCTTTTCAGTTTGAATCCCCATAAACACACCTCATTCAATTATTGAGCTATCCCGTATCTTTCGTGGAAACTTAGCCAACAAGATCTTTTTTATTGGGGTCATATCCACTACTGAAGTCAACGATGAAATTTTCTAACACCTTCCATTTGATTGTATTTTTTATTTGATAGTGGATATCGAACCTCCTTACTTCCACTGACCATTTGGACATCTGTTCACAGAGGTCGACCTTTCTAACTTGGGTGAAATGAGGTGATAAATATGTGTATACACCACATTCTAGGACCTTCCTAAGCATCTCCTTAGGTCCCTAGCACTTCCTCCTTGACCATGAACCCTAGGTCAAACTCAGAGTACCGATCTAGAGACCATGCTCTTGAACCTAGTTTGACTCTAGTAAACTTTCTCATCTGAGCAAGATCTCAATGAATATTTAAATATCTCTAAATTCCCTTTCCAATGGTCCACCCCATGCATGAATCAACCCCACGGTTCATACGAATGGTCCATTTTACTGTCGAAAATCGATCTAAAGGCCATTGGGTGCTCTCGGGACCCATTTTGACCCTAATCAACTTAATCAAATGAGAAAAATATAAATAAATCATTGAAATGATCTGAATCCCCTTTCCAATGGTCCACCCCATGCATAAATTGGCCTTACGATTCAAACAAACGGTTCGTTTTCCCTCGAAAACTAAATCGGAGGCCATCGTGCACTCTCAGATTCTGTTTAACTACCTTCAGTTCTTTATCTCAAATGAGAATGAATGAATCTTCAAAGGGCTCTGAATAACCTTTTCAATGGTCCACACCATGTACGAATCAGCCTTACTGTACAGACGAACGACCCATTTTACTTCAAAGGGTTATCAGGCATCTTCTGGCCTTGTTTGACAAAGGTCAACTCTCTTAACCGAATGAGACTGAATGAATATTTAAAGGGCTATGAATACCTTTCCAACGGTCCATCTCGTGCACAAATCGGCCTTATGGTTCAAACGAACAATCCTTTTTCCTCCAGGTTTCTCTTCTCCAAAAGGCCTCGTGGATTTCCAAGCCCTGTTTGACAACATTTAACTCCCGAACTTGGGATCATCCCAAAGGATTCTTAAAGGGATCTGAATACCATTTCCAATGGTTTTCCTCGTGTGCGATTCATACTTATGAATTGCATGGTACGACCTTTTTATGAGAAATATGCATGAGATTAACGAATGGGAAACCCATTTCCCCGCCTATTAGCAGTATGTCCGGGGTTGCCTGCAGATAGGAAGGTTAAGTATAATGCCGATCAGCACCCCCTTGGCCCTATATAATGAGGGCATGAGCTCACTTTGAAGGGGACCTAAGAAATACCCCTCTCATTGATCTCAGTAACATTCTCTCAAAATCAGTATGATTTCCCTATTAAAAACTCTCCTCCATATTCCATTTCCACCCCTTTCACATCCAATTTAGCAAAATACTTTCCCTTTCCTCCTACCAGCTCTGTCCACTTGCAAGGGCAACCCTTCAACAATCAAGATAAACCTCCAAGTCTTTAAAGAAGGTCCAAACATTCTTCTCTCTCTTTAAATTTCCTTATTTTCGCATTAGTTATTTAATTATTACTTTAGCATTTCATCTTTGTTAGTCCACACATATTAATATCCCAATTTTTATTAGTAGTATTGCAAATACTTTATTTTCAATAAAATCCCCCAAAACAAGAAAAAGAGCATTTTCTCATAAATTTCGAATGGGATTCCTCACCACATTTTCTCAAACAAAAAAAACATCATTTTTCTACACACACGCATCTCATAAAATCATCGGTTGGATTTATGGGACAAACCCAACCCTTGTGTTGCATGCGAACTACGTGAGATTTGATTACTTTTTAAGCTACATAGGCATCTCAGGCAAAACTCAAGTCTTGTTTTCCCATTCTTATTCATATACTATTTCCACCTATTATATTTTTGATTCAGACCCGCATTTTCTCCAATTTGTACTGTCATCTTTCTATAAACGATCGATGACCCAAAAAATGAACAGATTATATTTTTTTATTATTATTTTGGGAACTCTCCTATGGATGACCTTACTTCACCTTTCTCTATAACACGAGTCAAGAAATTCTAGTCTCCAATTATAAATACACATTCACATACTTCACTAAGTTATTTGAGGAGAATAACAACACATGCATATGAGAGACCAAACGGGCGGGATAGGTTCCTAACACTTTCCAATTCCATAAATTAACCCCCAAACCTTTCAATTAATTGGTTTCGAAAGCATCAGTATGTTTTTTATGTCGTTCTTTCGAGGCGACAACATTTCTTTTGCCTGTTTTGTGAAAAATAGGTTGGCGACTCTATCTTTTTACATCACCACCAAATTGACAATAGTCGGAGCACCTCGAGGAAAGGCGCGAGACCTTTTCTCTCTCTTTAACTACGTGCAAGAGCGTCAACCCCTGAGGAGGAGGAAACAAGATGACCAGATTGGCGACTTCGCTCAGGACTTTACTTGTCATAAGAGAGTTAAACTCTATTTGTATGGGTGTTATCATTTTTCGCATGTGTGCATATGCACCTATCTGTATGTTTCCTTTATTCTCTATTACTTTTTATATATATCTACCTCATGTTTATATCACTAATCATTAAACTCTCACTTCCATTCACCTGTATATACCCTCCATGTACACCTCATACTACTTATGCTTGTATATAGGGTCACTTATATTGACATGTTTCACACACCACTTAGAATATCCACGCTTAGGTTTCACTAGAACATACCTCCACTTATCACACTTTTATATATCCATGCTCGCTCTCACATGTCACATGCCACTTGAAGTTGATCCATGTTGAGGTTCACTACCACACACTCACTTCTAGATATAATTACTCACTCATTTGTATTCATGCTTAGTGTAGTCTTCATGCTCCATGCTATATTTACTTTTCATGACACTTGTACATTCTTCCCTATTAATATAGTTCTTCTTTTACTCATCATGCTAATTAAAAGACTCTATCTATAATATACGAATCAAGAATCATACTTTTGCACACTACATCACCAAGATCATGATTTTTGACCAAAATTTACTCCCGTACTAGGGAGGTCACTTTGTGATTGGCGCTGACTCGACAACTCGCAGTTAGCCTAAGTAATATGACTCTCACCTTCCATTGGCCTAGTACCTTCTATGTATATCAAACAGTTCCCCCGCATCGTACCGCTTGATCGAACTCATGACAAGAGGTATATAAAAGGGAACTCATTCACATACGTCGAGTATATTGAATTCACACTCACATGTACTGTCCTCACGAGGTATATAATGAGGCAATTTACGTACAGTCTGGTACATCAAATGGATTTTCCACACGCACTGATTGCCCTCAAAAGCAAGAAGTATATCGTGGAAGTCAGGCTAAAGGGGGACCCTTTCCACTAACCTAATAACTACATAACATTTATATATGCATCATACCCAGGACACCCATATTTAGTTTATCGATTACCATACGAAACTCTCTCGAAATGTTGGGTTGGTATGTAGCCTAAATTTTTTCGCTAGTTCGTCTTTTTTCAAAAGAGGACCCTGTCCATGATCCTGGAAACAAGTCAAACATTACTTTACCTATACTTCAAACCTAATTTTCCCAGGCTCGGGTCCTGTTCGACATTTCTTTTGCATTTAGGTAAACCTCATACAAGTGAAAACATAAACATAATAATAATCATGATGAGACTCTTCTCTCGTTTTCCTCCCTTTTACCAAAATACCAAAAACATTTTCCCTCTTTTTCATAAATAAAAAATACCAAAAAATATTTTTCCTCCTTTTTACCAAAACTTTTAAAAACATTTTCCCTCTTTTTTAACGAAGGAAATTACTTTTTCCCTCTTTCTAAAAATAAATTTGAGTCATTTTCCTTCTCAGGACGATCGCATACCCGATTCTTGTCCTAGCTCCCTATTGGGTTTGGTCTTCCATAAAATCTCCCTGAAGTTTCTCCAGCTCCCCTGCTACTTCCTCTCAGTCTATAATCCACCTTCACCAGTCCTCCATGGAAAATACCTATTACTTACCAAATGTAGAGTTTGATCTGATGGCAGTCCAAGTCCAACTCGGTGCCAAGATTGGCAACCTTCAAAATGATGTTCATGAGATGCAGTGAAACTGAGTCAAAGTGCTCGAAGAACCCAAGGTTCTCTTTCCTCGTGCCATGTGTTCATGTGCTTTCGAGCCTATTTGGGTACCAAAAGATTATCAACACACTCCCTGTGCCTCTCCTGCTAATTGGCCACCACCAGATCAACTACCTATGCCAAACCTAACCTAGCCAGGGGCTAACTTTCCAGTTTTCATTGATCCCAAGGAGGAAGAACTAAACAAGTTCAAAGAATACCTCAAGATGTTGTCAAAAAAGTTTGACCAAGTTAAGATATTTGAGAACTATATGGACTGCACCCACATGTCTCCCTATCCCAAAGAAATATTATTAGAGAAATTCAAGGTGTTAGCAATCAAGAAGTTTGGGGGTAGTGGGTTCTCAATTATTCATCTTCACAGTTATCACCAAGCCATGACTCTCATCACTTTCTCTAAAAAAATAATGGACCAGATGTTCCAACAGACATTAAAGGATAGTTCACTCCGTTGGTTACTATCTCTCAAAAGATTCCAGAATTCGCAGTTAGGAAGATTTTGCTCAAGAATTCATGTCATAGTACAAGTACATAAAAGAACTAGAGGTTACACACCGTGATCTAGAGCTTCACAACCATAATCCTAGAGAAGCTGTTAGCAACTTCATAGCAAGGTGGAGGGAGAAATCTGCTACCATAACCAATCGACCCTCTAAAGAAAAACAAGTCATCATAGTGAAGAATAATTTCCTGCCCCATATTCAAACCACTATGGGAGGTCAATATTATTCGCATTTTTTTATCTTTAGGAAGCGAGTGTAGAAATTGAAGAAAGTATTACCAAGACAAAAGTCGAGCCAAAGAAAGTGTCCGGACAGTTCACTTCCAGAAAGTATGAGAAGCCTGCCAATATTATAGTATCAGCAATCGATAATATCTCCTAGCTTGATACCTCTTGGGCACTAGAAAGCCTCCTTAATCCCACTAGAAAGGAATACACCGAGATCCATGATACCCACTTTAAAGTATACCAAGACTTGTTAATCCGAAATCTTATTAAACTTATGGACCCTCGTCCATTACCAAACCACTTCCCAAAAAAGTTCAAAACCAATGCCCATTGTGATTTTCACCAGTCTGCTAGACATACTACTAATCAGTGCTTTCATCTTCGGAATGTTATCCATGGTTTAATTAACCGGGGTATCATCATCCCGCCATCTAATCCTAAACCAAACACCACTCACAACCCACTTTCGACCTACATAAATGCCATCTTTCTAGAGAATGACTCAAAATCCAATCCATTTACCCAAATTATTCCCAGTAAAACACCCATCATACCTATATTTTCACCCAAGCCGCTCAACGATTGCACATATTTTCTCCTACACCCTACTTGATTCACCATCCAAGTTCTAACACTCCTCACGAGGGCGTGTATTGCCATTCGTCACCGATTCGAAGGGAAAGATATGGAGTTATCTATAGTAATGAACCAACTTCTGGATTTTGGGTTGAAATTTCCATTTGAAATGACCATCGACTGTCAAAAGTTCAGCATACTGTTCATAGAAGCTCGAAAATAGGCTCGGGAATCTGAAAATTGGGTGGTAACCATTAATGAAGTCAGCTTAGACGACGTTGTACAGATCACGATATACATGTTTCGACCGACCATCATAATTTGCAATATTTCTAAACTACTCACGACTTTAAACCTTCAAGAGCGATTGGTCCTTTTACTCCTGCACCTCCCCGATGAGTGGGAAGATTTTTACGAAGATGCCATTGAGGTCATGGAATGCATCGATTTCTCTTAACAAGAAGACTTCGTTTCCACCGAATGGGTGGATTAATTTGACAAGATTTGATGATGAATCGAGTCAATAAAAGGTCAGTCCATTGATCAGCATATGCGAGATGATAACTTTCGAGGACCTGTTAAGAGAAATAAGTGAACTATCCACTCTGGCAGAAATAAATAAGGACATGGGGTTATTGTTCTCACCCTCCTCCATAAACCATATGACCACATCAGGAAGGGACTATCAGAATCTGAATTCTCAACCATTAGGAACAGATAAAGTAAAGGGAGTTATCGAAGAACTCCCCATGCCAGAAATAACCATTAAGGAAATCAAGATCCTTGACCAACTCAAGGAGAATCAAGCCAATATCCCCTTATACGGACTCTTTATGTCTATCAATTACACTAAAATGCTATAGTAAAGCTTCTTACTGGGCCCACAGTCCCTCCTTCAACCAATCCAAAAGAAGGTGTAGACCTAGTTGGATCCTTAACTACCACTAAACTCCTTTTCCTCTCCAGAGAAGAATTTTCGAAGGTTCATCCTGGCAATAACTGTGCCCTCAACGTCTCCGTTGAAGTAATGGGAAAGATAGTCTCGCTCTCAATCGTCGACAATTGATCGCCCTCAATGATTGTCCACTAAGAACCTTCAATTACTTGGGGTTAATAGTAAGTGACTTTAATCCTACTTCTATCATAGCGTGTGCCTATGATAATAAGCATCATCCCATACATATTGTACTCCCTTGCGAGTCAGATTTGTCAACGGACCCATTATCTTCGAAAAGCCTCAAATGAACCGCCTGTAGTACCCGGCTAACCCCAAGAATCTACACACCTCTGTCGGTATCATGGGTGGTCCCCACTCCGTCACTTCCGACACTTTGCTCGGGTTAACCAATATCGTTCGGGGGCAGTTTTGGGTTTTCACTCTTTAACACCATGTTTTTAAGCCTAAGTCTAGAATTATACAAATTACTGTCTTATTCTCAAACTGGGAGTTCCACGGCTGCGCGGCCAGTTCCTACCAGTCACATTGGTCCCGTGGGAGGTGTTGGTGCCACCCAAGGGGTCGTTCGGGGGCTGTTTTGAGTTTCCACCCACTAATGCTGCGTTTTTAAGCCTAAGTCTTGAAATATGCAAATTATCATCGTATTCTCAAATCGGGAGTCCCGCGGCTGCGTGTTCAGTTCCTACGAGTTACATTGGTCCTGTGGTAGGTGTTGGTGCCACCTACGGGGACGTTCGGGGCTGTTTCGAGTTTTCAACCTCTAACGCCATGTTTTTAAAGCTAAGTCTAGAAAAATTCAAATTACCATCATATTCTCAAACTGGGAGTCCCGCGGCTGCGTGGTCAGTTCCTACGAGTTACATTGGTCCCGTGGGAGGTGCTGGTGCCACCCACGGGGCTGTTCGAGGGCTGTTTCGTGTTTTCACCCTCTAAAGCCATGTTTTAAAGCTTAAGTCAAGAAAAAGGATAATTACTGTCGTATGCTGAAACTGGGAGTCCCGCGGCAGCGTGGTCAATTCCTACGAGTTACGTTGGTCCCGTGGTAGGTGTAGGTTCCACCCACGGGGACGTTCGGGGGATGTTTCGAGTTTTCACCCTCTAATGCCAGGTTTTTAAGCCTAAGTTTATAAATATGCAAATTACCGTCATATTCTCAAATCGGGAGTCCCGCGACAGCGTGGTCAGTTCCTACGAGTCACATTGGTCCCGTGGGAGGTGTTGGTGCAGCCCACGGGACCGTTCGGGGGCTATTTGGAGTTTTCACCCACTAACGCCATGTTTTTAAGCCTAAGTCTAGAATTATGCAAATTACCATCTTATTCCCAAACCGAGAGTTCCGTGGCTGCGCGACCAGTTCCTACGAGTCACATTGGTCCCGTGGGAGATGTTGGTGCCACCCATGGGGCCGTTCGGGGGCTGTTTCGAGTTGTCACCCACTAATGACGTGTTTTTAAGCCTAAGTCTAGAAATATGCATATTATCATCGTATTCTAAGACGGAATTCCCGCAGCTGCGTGTTTAGTTCCTACGAGTTACATTGGCCCCATGGTAGGTGTTGGTGCCACCCACGGGGACGTTCGGTGGCTATTTCGAGTTTTCAACCTCTAACGCCATGTTTTTATAGATAAGTCTAGAAAAATGCAAATTACCATCGTATTCTCAAACCGGGAGTCCCGCGGCTGCGTGGTCAGGTCCTACGAGTTACATTGGTCCCGTGGGAGGTGTTGGTGCCACCCACGGGGCCGTTCGAGGGCTGTTTTGAGTTTAACCTCTAACACCATGTTTTAAAGCCTAAGTCAAGAAAAATGCAAATTACCGTCGTATGCTCAAATCGGGAGTCCCGCGGCTGCGTGGTCAGTTCCTAGGAGTTACGTTGGTTCCGTGGTAGGTGTTGGTTCCACCCACGGGGACGTTCGGGGGATGTTTCGAGTTTTCACCCTCTAACGCCAGGTTTTTAAGACTAAGTTTAGAAATATGTAAATTACCATCGTATTCTCAAATTGGGAGTCTCGCGGCTGCGTGGTCAGTTCCTACGAGTCACATTGGTCCCGTGGGAGGTGTTGGTGCCACCCACGGGACCGTTAGGGGGCTGTTTCGATTTTTCACCTATTAACGCCATGTTTTTAAACCTAAGTCTAGAATTATGCATATTACCATCTTATTCTCAAATCGGGAGTTCTGCGGCTACGCGACCAGTTCCTACGAGTCACATTGGTCCCGTGGGAGATGTTGGTGTCACCCATGGGGCCGTTCGGGGGCTGTTTCGAGTTGTCACTCACTAATGCCGTGTTTTTAAGCCTAAGTCTTGAAATATGAAAATTACCATTGTATTCTCAAACCTGGAGTCCCGCGGCTGTGTGGTCAGTTCGTACGAGTTACATTGGTCCCATGGTAGGTGTTGGTACCACCCACGGGGTCGTTCAGGGGCTGTTTCGTGTTTTCAACCTCTAATGCCATATTTTTAAGGCTAAGTCTAGAAACATACAAATTACCATCGTATTCTCAAACCGGGAGTCCCGCGGCTGCATGGTCAGTTCTTACGAGTTACATTGGTCCCGTGGGAGGTGTTGGTGCACCCACAGGGCCATTCGAGGGCTGTTTCAAGTTTTCACCCTCTAACGCCATCTTGTTAAGCCTAAGTCAAGTAAAATGCAAATTATCATCGTATGCTCAAACTGGGAGTCCTGCGGCTGCGTGGTCAGTTCCTACGAGTTACGTTGGTCCCGTGGTAGGTGTTGGTTCCACCCATGGCGACGTTCGGGGGATGTTTCGAGTTTTCACCCTCTAACGCCAGGTTTTTAAGCCTAAGTTTAGAAATATGTAAATTACCGTCTTATTCTAAAATCGGGAGTCCTGCGGCTGCGTGGTCAGTTCCTACGAGTCACATTGGTCCCGTGGGAGGTGTTGGTGCCACCCACGAGACCATTCGGGGGCTGTTTCGGGTTTTCACCCACTAACGCCATGTTTTTAAGCCTTTGTCTAGAATTATACAAATTACCATCTTATTCTCAAACCGGGAGTTTCGCGGGTGCGTGACCAGTTCCGACGAGTCACATTGGTCCCGTGGGAGATGTTGGTGCCACCCATGGGGCCGTTTAGGGGCTATTTCAAGTTTTCACCCTCTAACGCCATGTTTTGCTTAAGTCTAGAAATATGCAAATTATCATCGTATTCTCAAACCGAGAGTCTCACGGCTGCACGGTTTGTTCCAACGAGTTACATTGGTCCCGTGAGAGGTGTTGGCGCCACCCACGGGGTCGTTCGGGGGCTGTTTTGAGTTTTCACCCACAAACGCCATGTTTTTAAGCCTAAGATTAGAAATATGACAATTACCGTCGTATTCTCAAATCGGGATTCCCGGGGCAACGAGGTCAGTTCCTGCGAGTTACATTGGTCCCGTGAGAGGTGTTGGTGCCACCCACGGGGCCGTTCGGGGGCTGTTTCGGGTTTTCACGCACTAACGCCATGTTTTTATGCCTAACTCTAAAAATATACAAATTACCATCGTATTCTCAAATCGGGATACCCGCGGCTGCGGGGACAGTTCCTACGAGTTACATTGGTCCCGTAGGAGGTGTTGGTGCCACCCACTGAGTCGTTCGGGGGTAGTTTCAAGTTTTCACCCACCAACATCATGTTTTGCTTAAATATAAAAATATGCCAATTATCTTCGCATTCTCAAACTGAGAGTCTCGTGGTTGCGCGACCAGTTCCTACGAGTCACATTGGTCCCGTGGGAGGTGTTGGTGCCACCCACGGGGCCGTTCCGGGGTTGTTTCGGGTTTTCACCCACTAACGTCGTGTTTTTAAGCCTCAGTCTAGAAATATGCTAATTACCGTCGTATTTTCTAATCAGGATTCCTGCGGATGCGTGGTCATTTCCTATGAGTTACATTGGTCCCGTGGGAGGTGTTGGTTCCACCCCCGGGGCCATTCAGGGGCTATTTCGAGTTTTCGCCCTCTAACGCCATGTTTTTAAGCTTAAGTCTAGAAATATGCAAATTATCATCGTATTCTCAAATAGGGAGACCCGCGGCTGCGGGGTCAGTTCCTACGACTTACATTGGTCCCGTGGGAGATGTTTGTGCCACCCACGGGAATCGTTCGGGGGTTGTTTCGAGTTTTCACCCTCTAACGCTATGTTTTGCTTAGATATAGAAATATGCAAATTATCATCGTATTCTTAAACCGAGAGTCTCGCGACTGCACGATCAGTTCTTACGAGTTACATTGGTCCCGTGGGAGGTGTTGGCACCACCCACAGGGCAGTTCGGGGGATGTTTTGGGCTTTCATCCTCTAACGCCATGTTTTGAAGCCTAAGTCTAGAAATATGAAAATTATCATCGTATTCTCAAATCGGGTGTCCCGGGGCTGCGCGTCCAGTTCCTACGAGTCACAATAGTCCCATGGGAGGTGTTGGTGCCACCCACGGGGCTGTTCCGGGGTTGTTTCGGGTTTTCACCCACTAACGCCTAGTTTTTAAGCCTAAGTCCAAAATTATGCAAATTTCCATCTTATTCTCAAACCGGGAGTTCCGCGGCTGCGCGACCAGTTCCTACGAGTCACATTGGTCTCGTGGGAGGTGTTGGTGCCACCTATGGGGCCGTTCGGGGGTTGTTTCGAGTTTTCACCCACTAATGTCGTGTTTTTAAGCCTAAGTCTAGAAATATGCAAATTATCGTCGTACTCTCAAACCGAGAGTCCTGTGGCTGCGTGGTCTGTTCCTACGAGTTACATTGGTCCCGTGGTAGGTGTTGGTGCCACCCACGGGGACGTTCGGGGGCTGTTTCGAGTTTTCACCCTCTAACGCAATGTTTTTAAGGCTAAGTCTAGAAAAATGCAAATTACCATCGTATTCTCAAATCGGGAGTCTCCCGGCTGCATGGTCAGTTCCTACGAGTTACATTGGTCCCGTGGGAGGTGTTGGTGCAACCCACGGGGACGTTAGAGGGTTGTTTCAAGTTTTCACCCTCTAACGCCATGTTTTTAAACGTATGTCTACAAAAATGCAAATTACCTTCGTATACTACAATCGGGAATCCCGCAGCTGTGTGGTCAGTTCCTACGAGTTACGTTGGTCCCGCGGTAGGTGTTGGTGCCACCCACGGGGACGTTCAGGGGATGTTTCGAGTTTTCACACTCTAACGCCAGGTTTTGAAGCCTAAGTTTAGAAATATGAAAATTGCCATCGTATTCTCAAATTGGGAGTCCCACGGTTGCATGGTCAGTTCCTACGAGTTACATTGGTCCCGTGCGACGTGTTGGTGCCACCCATGGGGCCGTTCGGGGGTAGTTTCGAGTTTTCACCTGCTAACGCCATGTTTTACTTAAATCTAAAAATATGCAAATTATCATCGCATTCTCAAAGCGAGAGTCTGGTGGTTGCACGACCAGTTCCTACTAGTCACATTGGTCCTGTGGGAGGTGTTGGTGCCCCCCATGGGGCCGTTCCGGGGTTGTTTCGAGTTTTCACCCACTAACGCCGTGTTTTTAAGCCTCAGTCTAAAAATATGCAAATTACCGTCGTATTCTCAAATCGGGAGTCCCGTGGATGCGGGGACAGTTCATACGAGTTACATTGGTCCCGTGGGAGGTGTTGGTGCCACCCATGGGGCCATTCGAGGGCTGTTTCGAGTTTTCACCCTCTAACGCCCTGTTTTTAAGCCTAAGTCAAGAAAAATGCAAATTACCGTAGTATGCTCAAACCGGGAGTCCCGCAACTACGTGGTCAGTTCCAATAAGTTACGCTGGTCCCGTGGTAGGTGTTGGTTCCACCCACGGGGACGTTCGGGGGATATTTCGAGTTTTCACCCTCTAACGCCATGTTTTTAAGCCTTTGTCTAGAATTATGCAAATTACCATCTTATTCTCAAACCGGGAGTCCCGTGGCTGCGTGGTCAATTCCTACGAGTCACATTGGTCCCGTGGGAGATGTTGGTGCTACCCATGGGGCCGTTCGGGGGCTGTTTCAAGTTTTCTCCCTCTAACGCCATGTTTTGCTTAAGTCTAGAAATATGCAAATTATCATCGTATTCTCAAACCGAGAGTCTCGCGGCTGCACGGTCTGTTGCTACGAGTTACATTGGTCCCGTGAGAGGTGTTGGCGCCACCCACGGGGCCGTTCGGGGGCTGTTTTGAGTTTTCACCCACAAACACTATGTTTTTAACCCTAAGATTAGAAATATGACAATTACCGTCGTATTCTCAAACCGGGAGTCCCGGGGCAACGCGGTCACTTCTTACGAGTTACATTTGTCCCGTGAGAGGTGTTGGTGCCACCCACAGGCCGTTCGGGGGCTGTTTCGAGTTTTCGCGCACTAACGCCATGTTTTTATGCCTAACTCTAGAAATATACAAACTACCATCGTATTCTCAAATCGGGAGACCCGCGGCTGCGTGGACAGTTCCTACGAGTTACATTGGTCCTGTGGGAGGTGTTGGTGCCACCCACGGGGTCGTTTGGTGGTAGTTTCAAGTTTTCACCCGCTAACGTCATGTTTTGCTTAAATATAAAAATATGCTAGTTATCATCGCATTCTCAAACTGAGAGTCTCGTGGTTGCGCGACCAGTTCCTAGGAGTCACATTGGTCCCGTGGGAGGTGTTGGTGCCACCCACAGGGCCGTTCCGGGGTTGTTTCGGGTTTTCACCCACTAACGTCGTGTTTTTAAGCCTCAGTCTAGAAATATGTTAATTACCATCGTATTTTCTAATCGGGAGTCCCGCGGATGCGTGGTCATTTCCTACGAGTTACATTGGTCCCGTGGGAGGTGTTGGGGCCACCCTCGGGGCCATTCGGGGGCTATTTCGAGTTTTCACCCTCTAACGCCATGTTTTTAAGCCTAAGTCTAGAAATATGCAAATTATCATCGTATTCTCAAATAGGGAGACCCGCAGCTGCGGGGTCAGTTCCTACGACTTACATTGGTCCCGTGGGAGCTGTTTGTGCCACCCACGGGGCCGTTCGGGGGTTATTTCGAGTTTTCACCCTCTAACGCTATGTTTTGCTTAGATATAGAAATATGCAAATTATCATCGTATTCTTAAACCGAGAGTCTCGCGACTGCGCGATCAGTTCTTACGAGTTACATTGGTCCCGTGGGAGGTGTTGGCACCACCCACATGGCTGTTCGGGGGCTGTTTTGGGCTTTCATCCTCTAACGCCATGTTTTGAAGCCTAAGTCTATAAATATGCAAATTATCATCGTATTCTCAAACCGGGAATCCCGGGGCTGCGTAGCCAGTTCCTACGAGTCACAATAGTCCCATGGGAGGTGTTGGTGCCACCCACGGGGCCGTTCTGGGGTTGTTTCGCGTTTTCACCCACTAACGCCTAGTTTTTAAGCCTAAGTCCAGAATTATGCAAATTTCCATCTTATTCTCAAACTGGGAGTTCCGCCGCTGTGCGGCCAGTTCCTACGAGTCACATTGGTCTCGTGGGAGGTGTTGGTGCCACCTATGGGGCCGTTCAGGGGTTGTTTTGAGTTTTCACCCACTAATGTCGTGTTTCTAAGCCTAAGTCTAGAAATATACAAATTATCATCGTACTGTCAAATCGAGAGTCCTGCGGCTGCGTGGTCAGTTCCTACGACTTACATTGGTCCCGTGGTAGGTGTTGGTGCCACCCACGGGGACGTTCGGGAGCTGTTTCGAGTTTTCACCCTCTAACGCCATATTTTTAAGGCTAAGTCTAGAAAAATGCAAATTACCATTGTATTCTCAAACCGGGAGTCTCGCGGCTGCATGGTCAGTTCCTACGAGTTACATTGGTCCCGTGGGAGGTGTTGGTGCAACCCACGGGGACGTTAAAGGGCTGTTTCAAGTTTTCAGCCTCTAACGCCATGTTTTTAAGCCTAAGTCTACAAAAATGCAAATTACCTTCGTATTCTCAAACCGGGAGTCCCGCGGCTGTGTGGTTAGTTCCTACGAGTTACGTTGGTCCCGCGGTAGGTGTTGGTGCCACCCACGGGGACGTTCAGGGGATGTTTCGAGTTTTCACACTCTAACGCCAGGTTTTTAAGCCTAAGTTTAGAAATATGAAAATTGCAATCGTATTCTCAAATTGGGAGTCCCACGGTTGCGTGGTCAGTTCCTACGAGTTACATTGGTCCCGTGCGAGTTGTTGGTGCCACCCATGGGGCCGTTCGGGGGTAGTTTCGAGTTTTCACCCGCTAACGCCATGTTTTGCTTAAATCTAAAAATATGCAAATTATCATCGCATTCTCAAAGCGAGAGTCTCGTGGTTGCGCGACCAGTTCCTACGAGTCACATTACTCCCGTAGGAGGTGTTGGTGCCACCCACGGGGCCGTTCCGGGGTTGTTTCTGGTTTTCACCCACTAACGCCGTGTTTTCAAGCCTCAGTCTAAAAATATTCAAATTACCGTCATATTCTCAAACCGGGAGTCCCGCGGATGCGTGGACAGTTCCTACGAGTTACATTGGTCCCGTGGGAGATGTTGGTGCCACCCCTGGGGCCATTCGGGGGCTATTTCAAGTTTTCACCCTCTAACGCCATGTTTTTAAGCCTAAGTCAAGAAATATGCAAATTATCATCGTATTCTCAAATAGGGAGACCCGCGGCTGCAGGGTCATTTCCTACGAGTTACATTGGTCCCGTGGGAGCTGTTGGTGCCACCCACAGGACCGTTCGGGGGTTGTTTCGAGTTTTCACTCTCTAACGCCATGTTTTGCTTAAATTTAGAAATATGCAAATTATCATCGTATTCTCAAACCGAGAGTCTCACAGCTGCACGGTCAGTTCCTACGAGTTACATTAGTCCCGCGGGAGGTGTTGGTACCACCCACGGGGCTGTTCGGGGGTTGTTTTGGGTTTTCAACCTCTAACGACTTGTTTTTAAGACTAAGTCCAGAAATATGTAAATTATCATCGTATTCTCAAACCGGGAGTCCCGGGGCTGCGCGACCAGTTCCTACGAATCACAATAGTCCCATGGGAGGTTTTGGTGCCACCCACGGGGCCGTTCCGGGGTTGTTTTTGGTTTTCACCAACTAACGCCTTGTTTTTAAGCCTAAGTCTAGAATTATGCAAATTTCCATCTTATTCTCAAACCGGGAGTTCTGCGGCTGCGCGACCAGTTTCTACGAGTCACATTGGTCCCGTGGGAGGTGTTGGAGCCACCCATGGGGCCGTTCGGGGGCTGTTTCGAGTTTTCACCCACTAGTGCCGTGTTTTTAAGCCTAAGTATAGAAATATACAAATTATCATCGTACTCTCAAACCGAGAGTCCTGCGGCTACGTGGTCAGTTCCTACGAGTTCTATTGGTCCCGTGGTAGGTGTTGGTGCCACCAACGGGGACGTTCGGGGGCTGTTTCGAGTTTTCACCCTCTAACGCCATATTTTTAAGGCTAAGTCTAGAAAAATGCAAATTACCATCGTATTCTCAAATTGGGAGTCCCGCGACTGCATGATCAGTTCCTACGAGTTACATTGGTCCCGTGGGAGGTGTTGGTGCCACCCACGGGGACGTTCGAGGGCTGTTTCGAGTTTTCACCCTCTAATGCCATGTTTTTAAGCCTAAGTCTACAAAAATGTTAATTACCTTCGTATGCTCAAACCGGGAGTCCCGCGGCTGTGTGGTCAGTTCCTACGAGTTACGTTGGTCCCGTGGTAGGTGTTGGTGCCTCCCACGGGTATGTTCGGGGGATGTTTCGAGTTTTCACACTCTAACGCCAGGTTTTAATGCCAAAGTTTAGAAATATGCAAATTGCCATCATATTCTCATATCGGGAGTCCCGCGGTTGCGTGGTCAGTTCCTACGAGTTACATTGGTCCCGTGCGAGGTGTTGGTGCCACCCACGGGGAGGTTCGGGGGATGTTTCAAGTTTTCACCCTTTAACGCCATGTTTTTAAACCGATGTCTAAAAATACGCAAATTACCGTCATATTCTCAAACCGGGAGTCTCGCGGCTGCGTGGTCAGTTCCAACGAGTTACATTGGTCCCGTGGGAGGTGTTGGTGCCACCCACGGGGACGTTCGGGGGCTGTTTCAAGTTTTCACCCTCTAACGCCATGTTTTTCTAAAGTTTAGAAATATGCACATTACAGTCGTATTCTCAAACCGGGAGTCCCGCGGCTTCGTGGTTAGTTCCTACGAGTTACATTGGTCCCATGGGAGGTGTTGGTGCCACACACGGGGCCGTTCGGGGGTTGTTTTGAGTTTTCACCCTTTAATGACATGTTTTTCTTTAATCTAGAAATATGCAAATTATCATCGCATTCTCAAAGTGAGAGTCTCGTGGTTGCGCGACCAGTTCCTACGAGTTACATTGGTCTCGTGAGAGGTGTTGGTGCCACCCGCGGGGACGTTCGGGGGCTGTTTCAAGTTTTCTCCCTCTAACACCATGTTTTTATGCCTAAGTCTAGAAATATACAAATTACCATCATATTCGTAAATCGGGAGTCCCGCGGCTTCGTCGTCAGTTCCTACGAGTTACATTGGTCTCGTGGGAGGTGTTGGTGCCACACACGGGGACGTTCGGGGGCTGTTTCGAGTTTTCACCGTCTAACGCAATGTTTTGCTTAAATCTAGAAATATGCAAATTATCATCGTATTCTCAAACCGGGAGTCTCGCGGCTGCGCGATCAGTTCTTACGAGTTAAATTGGTCCCGTGGGAGGTGTTGGCGCCACCCATGAGGCCGTTCGGGGGCTGTTTTGGGTTTTCACCCTCAAACGCCATGTTTTTAACCCTAAGATTAGAAATATGACAATTACCGTCGTATTCTCAAACCGGGAGTCCCGCGGCTACACGGTCAGTTCCTACGAGTTACATTGGTCCCGTGGTAGGTATTGGTGCCACCCACGGGGACGTTCGGGGGCTGTTTCGAGTTTTCAGGCACTAATGCCATGTTTTTAAGCCTAACTCTAGAAATATACAAATTACCATCGTATTTTCTAATCGGGAGACCCGCGGCTTCGGGGACAGTTCCTACGAGTTACATTGGTCCCATGGGAGGTGTTGGTGCCACCCATGGGGCCGTTCGAGGGTAGTTTCGAGTTTTCACCCGCTAACGCCATGTTTTTCTTAAATCTAAAAATATGCAAATTATCATCTCATTCTTAAAGCGAGAGTCCCGCAGATGCGTCACATTGGTCCCGTGGGAGGTGTTGGTGCCACCCACGGGGCCGTTCCGGGGTTGTTTCGGGTCTTCACCCACTAACACCGTGATTTTAAGCCTCAGTATAAAAATATGCAAATTATCATTGTATTCTCAAACCGAGAGTCCCGCGGATGCGTGGACAGTTCCTACGAGTTACACTGGTCCCGTGGGAGGTGTTGGTGCCACCCCCGGGGCCATTCGGGGGCTATTTCGAGTTTTCACCGTCTAACGCCATGTTTTTAAGCCCAAGTCTATAAATATGCAAATTATCATCGTATTCTCAAATAGGGAGACCCACGGCTGCGGGGTCAGTTCCTACGAGTCACATTGGTCCCGTGGGAGTTGTTGGTGCCACCCATAGGGCCGTTCGGGGGTTGTTTCGATTTTTCACTCTCTAACGCCATGTTTTGATTAAATTTAGAAATATGCAAATTATCATCGTATTGTCAAACCGAGAGTCTCGCGGCAGTGCGGTCAGTTCCTACGAGTTACATTAGTCCCGTGGGAGGTGTTGGCGCCACCTACGGGGCTGTTCGGGGGCTGTTTTGGGTTTTCATCCTCTAACGCCATGTTTTTAAGCCTAAGTCTAGAAATATGCAAATTATCATCGTATTCTCAAACCGGGAGTCCTGGGGCTGCGCGGCCAGTTCTACGGGTCACAATTGACCCATGGGAGGTGTTGGTGCCACCCACGGGGTCGTTCCGGGGTTGTTTCGGGTTTTTACCCACTAACGCCTTATTTTTAAGCCTAAGTCTAGAATTATGCAAATTTCCATCTTATTCTCAAACCGGGAGTTTTGCGGCTGCGCGACCAGTTCCTATGAGTCATATTAGTCCCGTGGGAGGTGTTGGTGCCACCCATGGGGCCGTTCGGGGGTTGTTTCGAGTTTTCACCCACTAATGCCGTGTTTTTAAGCCTAAGTCTAGAAATATGAAAGTTATTGTCGTACTCCCAAACCGAGAGTCCCGCGGCTGCGTGGTCAGTTCCTATGAGTTACATTGGTCCCGTGGTTGGTGTTGGTGCCACCCACGGGGACGTTTGGGGGCCTTTTCGAGTTTTCACCCTCTAACGCCATGTTTTTAAGGCTAAGTATAGAAAAATGCAAATTACCATCGTATTCTCAAACCGGGAGTCCCGCGGGTGCATGGTCAGTTCCTACGAGTTACATTGGTCCTATGGGAGGTGTTGGTGCCACCCATGGGGACGTTCGAGGGCTGTTTCGAGTTTTCACCCACTAACACCATGTTTTTAAGCCTAATCCTAGAAAAATGCAAATTCCCTTCGTATGCTCAAACCGGGAGTCCCGCGGCTGTGTGGTCAGTTCCTACGAGTTGCGTTGGTCCCGTGGTAGGTGTTGGTGCCACCCACGGGGACGTTTGGGGAATGTTTTGGGTTTTCACCCTCTAACGCCAGGTTTTTAAGTCTAAGTTTAGAAATATGCAAATTAGCATCGTATTCTCAAACGGGAGTCCCGCGGCTGCGTGGTCAGTTCCTAGGAGTTACATTGATCTCGTACGAGGTGTTGGTGCCACCAACGGGGACGTTCGGGGGATGTTTCAAGTTTTCACCCTCTGACTCAATGTTTTTAAGCCCAAGTCTAAAAATAGGCAAATTATCGTCATATTCTCAAACCGGGAGTCTCGCGGCTGCGTGGTCAGTTCCAACGAGTTACATTGGTCCCGTGGGAGGTGTTGGTGCCACCCACGGGGACGTTCGGGGGTTGTTTCAAGTTTTCACCCTCTAACGCCATGTTTTGCTTAAGTTTAGAAATATGCAAATTTTTGTCGTATTCTCAAACCGGGAGTCGCGCGTATGTGTGGTCAGTTCCTACGAGTTACATTGATCCCGTGGGAGGTGTTGGTCCCATCCACAAGGACGTTCGGGGGTTGTTTCGAGTTTTCACCCTCTAACGCCATGTTTTTAAGTCTAAGTCTAGATATGTGGAAATTATCGTCGTATTCTCAAACCGGGAGTCCCGGGGCTGCGCGACCAGTTCCTAAGAGTCACAATAGTCCCATGGGAGGTGTTGGTGCCACCCACGGGGCCGTTCCGGGGTTGTTTTGGGTTTTCACCCACTAACGCCTGGTTTTTAAGCCTAGGTCCAGAATTATGCAAATTTCCATCTTATTCTCAAACCGGGAGTTCCGCGACTGTGCGACCAGTTCCTACGAGTCACATTGGTCTCGTGGGAGGTGTTGGTGCCACCCATGGGGCCGTTCGGGGGTTGTTCAGAGTTTTCAACCACTATTGCCGTGTTTTTAAGCCTAAGCCTAGAAATATGCAAATTACCGTCGTATTCTCAAACCGGGAGTCCCGCGTTTGTGTGGTCAGTTCGTACGAGTTACATTGATCCCGTGGGAGGAGTTGGTCCCACCCACAAGGACGTTCGGGCGCTGTTTCAAGTTGTTCTCCCTCTAACGCCATGTTTTTAAGTCTAAGTCTAGATATGTGCAAATTATCATCGTATTCTCAAATCGGGAGTCCCGCGGCTGCGCGACCAGTTCCTACGAATCACAATAGTCCCATGGGAGGGGTTGGTGCCACCCACGGGGCCGTTCCGGGGTTGTTTCGGGTTTTCACCCACTAACGTCTGGTTTTTAAGCCTATGTCCAGAATTATGCATATTTCCATATTATTCTCAAACCGGGGGTTCTGCGGCTGCGCGGCCAGTTCCTACGAGTCACATTGGTCTCGTGGGAGGTGTTGGTGCCACCCATGGGGCCGTTCGGGGGTTGTTTCGAGTTTTCACCCACTAATGCTGTGCTTTTAAGCCTAAGTCTAGAAATATGCAAATTATCATCGTACTCTCAAACCGAGAGTCCTGCGGCTGCGTGGTCAGTTCCTACGAGTTACATTGGTCACGTGGGAGGTGTTAGTGCCACCCACAGGGCCGTTCGGGGGTTGTTTCGAGTTTTCACACTCTAACGCCATGTTTTTCTTTAATCTAGAAATATGTAAATTATCATCGTATTCTCTAACCGAGAGTCTCGCGGCTGCGCGGTCAGCTCCTATGAGTTACATTGGTCCCGTGAGAGGTGTTGGTGCCACCCACGGGGACAGTCGGGGGCTGTTTCGAGTTTTCACCCTCAAACGTCATGTTTTTAAGCATAAGTCTAAAAATATCCAAATTACAGTCACATTCTTAAACCGGCAGTCCCGCGGCTTCTTGGTCAGTTCCTACGAGTTACATTGGTCCAGTGGGAGGTGTTGGCGCCACCCACGCGGCCGTTCGGGGGCTGTTTTCGGTTTTCACCCTCAAACGCCATGTTTTTAGCCCTAAGATTATAAATATAACAATTACCGTCGTATTATCAAATCGGGTGTCCCGAGGCTACGCGATCAGTTCCTACGAGTTACATTGGTCCCATGAGAGGTGTTGGTGCCACCCACGGGGCCGTTCGGGGGCTGTTTCGAGTTTTCACGCACTAACACCATGTTTCTAAGCCTAACTTTAGAAATATGCAGAATACCGTCGTATTATCAAATCGGGAGACCCGCAACTGCGGGGTCAATTCCTACGAGTTTCATTGGTCCCGTGGGAGCTGTTGGTGCCACCCACAGGGCCATTCGGGGGTTGTTTGGAGTTTTCACTCTCTAACGCCATGTTTTACTTAAATCTAGAAAGATGCAAATTATCATCGTATTCTGAAACCGAGAGTCTCGAGGTTGCGCGGTCAGTTCCTACGAGTTACATTGGTCCCGTGGGAGGTGTTGGCGCCACCCACGGGGCTGTTCGGGGTCTATTTTGGGTTTTCACCCTCTAACGCCATGTTATTAAGCCTAAGTCTAAAAATATGCAAATTATCGTCGTATTCTAAAATCGAGAGTCGCGGGGCTGTGCGGCCAGTTCCTACGAGTCACGATAGTCCCGTGGGAGGTGTTGGTGCCACCCACGGGGCCGTTCGGGGGTTGTTTCGGGTTTTTACCCACTAACGCCATGTTTTTAAGCCTAAGCCTAGAATTATGAAAATTACAGTCTTATTCTCAAACCTAGAGTCCCGCGGCTGTGGGGCCAGTTCCTATGAGTAACATTGGTCCTGTGGGAGGTGTTGGTGCCACCCATGAGGCCATTCGGGGGCTGTTTCGGGTCTTCACCCTCTAACGCCATGTTTTTAAGACTAAGTCTAGAAAAATGAAAATTACCGTCGTATTCTCAAATCGGGAGTCCCGCGGCTGCATGGTTAGTTCCTACGAGTTACATTAGTCCCGTGGGAGGTGTTGGTGCCAACCACGGGACGTTTGAGGGCTGTTTCGAGTTTTCACCCTCTAACGCCATATTTTTAATCATAAGTCTAGAAATATGCAAACTATCATCGTATTAAATTACCATCGTATCCTCAAACCGGGAGACCCGCGGATGCGGGGACAATTCCTATGAGTTACATTGGTCCCGTGGGAGGTGTTGGTGCCACCCACGGGGCCGTTAGGGGGAAGTTTTGAGTTTTCACCCTCTAACGCCATGTTTTGCCTAAATCTAAAAATATACAAATTATCATCGTATTCTCAAACCGGGAGTCTCGCGGCTGCGCGATCAGTTCCTACGAGTTACATTGGTTCCGTGGGAGGTGTTGGCGCCACCCACGGGACTGTTCAGGGGTTGTTTTGGGTTTTCCCCCTCTAACGCCATGTTTTTAAGCCTAAGTCAAGAAATATGGAGATTATCATCGTATTCTCAAATTGGGAGTCCCGGAGCTGCGCGGCAAGTTCTTTCGAGTTACATTAGTCCCGTGGGAGGTGTTGGTGCCACCCACGGGGTCATTCGGGGGCTGTTTTGGGTTTTGACCCACAAACGCCATGTTTTTTAGACTAAATCTAGAAATATACAAATTATCATTGTATTCTAAAACCGGGAGTCTTGCGGCTGCGAGGTTAGTTCCTAGGAGTTATATTGATCCCATGGGAGTTGTTGGCACCACCCTTGGGGCCGTTCGGGGGCTGTTTTGGGTTTTCACCCTCAAACGCCTTATTTTTAACCCTAAGATTAGAAATATGCCAATTACCATCTTCTCCTCAAACCGGGAGTCCCGGGGCTACGCGGTCAGTTCCTACGAGTTACATTGGTCCCGTGAGATTTGTTGGTGCCACCCACGGGGCCTTTCGGGGGTTGTTTTGGGTTTTCACGCACTAACGCCAGGTTTTTAAGCCTAACTTTAGAAATATGCAAATTACCGTTGTATTCTCAAACCGGGAGACCCGCGGCTGTGGGGTCAGTTCCTACAAGTTATATTGGTCCCATGGGAGGTGTTGGTGCCACCCACGGGGCCGTTCGGGGGTAGTTTCAAGTTTTTACCCATTAACGCCATGTTTTCCTTAAATCTTAAAATATGCAAATTATCGTCGTATTCACAAACCGGGAGTCTTGCGGCTGCGCGGTCAGTTCCTACGAGTTACATTGGTTCCCTGGGAGGTGTTGGCGCCACCCACGGGGCTGTTCGGGGGCTATTTCGGGTTTTCACCCTATAACGCCATGTTTTTAAACCTAAGTATAGAAATATGCAAATTATCGTCGTATTGTCAAACTGGGAGTCCCGGGGCTGCGCGGCCAGTTCCTACGAGTCACAATAGTCCCGTGTGAGGTATTGGTACCACCCACGAGCCCGTTCGGGAGCTGTTTCGGGTTTTCACCCACTAACGCCATGTTTTTAAGTCTAAGTTTAGAATTATTCAAATTATCGTCTTATTCTCAAACCGGGAGTCCTGCGGCTACGCAACCAATTCCTACGAGTCACATTGGTCCCGTGGGATGTGTTGTACCACCCATATGGCCGTTCGGGGGCTATTTCGAGTTTTCTCCCACTAATGTCGTGTTTTTAATCATATGTCTCGAAATATGCAAATTACAGGCGTATTCTCAAATCGAGAGTCCCGCGGCTGCGTGGTCAGTTCCTATGAGTTACATTGGTCCCGTGGGAGGTGTTGGTGCCACCCACCGGGACGTTCGCGAGCTGTTTCGAGTTTTCACCCTCTAACGCCTTGTTTTTAATCCTAAGTCTAGAAATATGCAAATTACAGTCGTATTCTCAAACCGGGAGTTCCGCGGCTGCGTGGTTAGTTCCTACGAGTTACATTGATCCCGTGGTAGGTTTTGGTGCCACCCAGGGGGACGTTCGGGTTCTGTTTTGAGTTTTCACCCTATAACACCATGTTTTAAGCCTAAGTCTAGAAAAATGCAAATTACCGTCGTATTGTCAAACCGGGTGTCCCGCGGCTGTGTGGTGAGTTCCTACGAGTTACATTGGTCCCATGGGAGGTGTTGGTGCCACCCACGGGAACGTTCGAGGGCTGTTTCGAGTTTTCACCCTCTAACGCCATGTTTTTAATCCTATGTTTATAAATATGCAAATTACCGTCGTCTTCTCAAAACGGGAGTCCCGCGGCTACGTGGTCAGTTCCTACGAGTTATGTTGGTCCCGTGGGAGGTGTTGGTGCCACCCATGGGGACGTTCAGGGGATCTTAAGAGTTTTCACCATCTAACGCCATGTTTCTAAGACTAAGTCTACAAATATGCAAATTATCATCATATTCTCAAACCGGGAGTCCTGCGTCAGCGTGGTCAGTTCCTACGAGTTACATTGGTCCCGTGGGAGGTGTTGGTGCCACCCACAAGGACGCTCGGGGGCTGTTTCGAGTTTTCTCCCTCTAACGCCAGGTTTTGCTTAAGTTTAGAAATATGCAAATTACCGTCGTATTCTCAAACTGGGAGTCTCGCGGCTGCGTGGTCAGTTCCTACGAGTTACATTGGTCCCATGGGAGGTGTTGGTGCCAGCCACGGGGACGTTCGGGGACTGTTTTAAGTTTTCACCCTCTAACGCCATGTTTTTAAGCCTAAGTCAAAAAATATGCAAATAACAATCGTATTCCGAAACTGGGAGTCTCGCGGCTGCGTGGTCAGTTCCTACGAGTTACATTGGTCCCGTGAGAGGTGTTGGTGCCACCCACGAGGTCGTTCGGGGGCTGTTTCGAGTTTTCAACCTCTAACACCATGTTTTTAAGCCTAAGTCTTAAAATATACAAATTACCGTCGTATTCTCAAATCGGGAGTCCCGCGGCTTCGTGGTCAGTTCGTACGAGTTACTTTGGTCCCGTGGGAGGTGTTGGTGCCACCCAAGGGGACGTTTCATGGTTGTTTCGAGTTTTCACCCTCTAACGCCATGTTTAAAATCATAAGTCTAGAAATATGCAAATTATCATCGTATTCTCAAATCGAGAGTGCCGGTGCTGCGCAGCCAGTTCATACGAGTTACATTTGTCTCGTGGGAGGTGTTGGTGCCACCCACGGGGACGTTCCGGGGATGTTTAGAGTTTTTACCCTCTAACGCCATGTTTTTAAGCCTAAGCCTAGAAGTATGCAAATTACCATCATATTCTTAAACCGAGAGTCCCGCGTCTGCGTGTTCAGTTCCTACGAGTTACATTGGTCCCGTGGGAGGTGTTGGTGCCACCCACAAGGACGTTCGGGGGCTGTTTCGAGTTTTCACCCTCTAACGCCATGTTTTTCTTAAGTTTATAAATACACAAATTACCATCGTATTCTCAAACCGGGAGTCCCGCGACTGCGTGGTCAGTTCCTAGGAGTTACATTGGTCCCGTGGGTGGTGTTGGTTCGACCCACGGGGACGTTTGGTGGCTGTTTCAAGTTCCCACCCTCTAACACCATATCTTTAAGCCTAAGTCTAAAAATATGTAAATTATAGTCGTATTCTCAAACCGGGAGTCTGGCAACTGCGTGGTCAGTTCCTACGAGTTACATTGGTCCCGTGAGAGGTGTTGGTGCCACCCACGGTGCCGTTCGGGGGCTGTGTCAGGTTTTCTCGCACTAACTCCATGTTTTTAAGCCTAACTCTAGTAATATTTAAATTACCGTCGTATCCTCAAACCGGGAGACCCGCGGATGCAGGGACAATTCCTATGAGTTACATTGGTCCCGTGGGAGGTGTTGGTGCCACCCACGGGGCCGTTAGGGGGAAGTTTTGAGTTTTCACCCTCTAACGCCATGTTTTGCCTAAATCTAAAAATATACAAATTATCATCGTATTCTCAAACCGGGAGTCTCGCGGCTGCGCGATCAGTTCCTACGAGTAGCATTGGTCCCATGGGAGGTGTTGATGCCACCCACGGTGCTGTTCGGGGGCTGTTTTGGGTTTTCACCCTCTAACGCAATGTTTTTAAGCCTAAGTCTAGAAATATGCAAATTATCGTTGTATTATCAAACTGGGAGTCCCGGGGCTAAGCGACCAGTTCCTACGAGTCACAATAGTCCCGTGGGAGGTGTTGGTGCCACCCACGGGGCCGTTCGGGACGTGTTTCGTGTTTTCACCCACTAACGCCATGTTTTTAAGCCTAAGTCTAGAATTATGCAAATTATCATCTTATTCTCAAATCGGGAGTCCCGTGGCTGCGCGAAAAGTTCTTACGAGTCACATTAGTCCCGTGGGAGGTGTTGGTGCCACCCACCGGGCCGTTCGGGGGCTGTTTCAGGTTTAAAACCACTAATGCCGTGTTTTTAAGCCTATGTCTAGAAATATGCAAATTACCATCGTATTCTCAAACCGGGAGTCCCGCGGCAGCATGGTCAGTTCCTACGAGTTACATTGGTCCCGTGGGAGGTGTTGGTGCCACCCACGGGGACGTTCGAGGGAAATTTCGAGTTTTCACCCTCTAACGCCTTGTTTTTAATCCTAAGTTTAGAAATATGGAAATTACAGTCATATTCTCAAACCGGGAATTCTGCGGCTGCGTGGTTAGTTCCTACGAGTTATGTTGGTCCCGTGGTAGGTGTTGGTGCCACCCAGGGGGACGTTCGGGGGCTATTTTGAGTTTTCACCCTCTAACGCCATGTTTTTAGCCTATGTCTAGTAAAATGCAAAATACCATTATATTGTCAAACCGGGAGTCCCGCGGCTGCGTGGTCAGTTCCTATGAGTTACATTGGTCCCGTGGGAGGTGCTGGTGCCACCCACGGGGACGTTCAGGGGATGTTTAGTGTTTCACCCTCTAACGCCATGTTTTTAAGCCTAAGTCTAGAAATAAACAAATTACCGTCGTATTCTCAAATTTGGAGTCCTGCGTCTGTGTGGTCAGTTCCTACGAGTTACATTGGTCCCGTGGGAGGTGTTGGTGCCACTCACAAGGACGTTCGGGGGATGTTTCGAGTATCCACCCTCTAATGCCATGTTTTGCTTAAGTCTAGAAATATGCAAATTATCGTCGTATTCTCAAACCGGGAGTCCCACGTCTGCGTGTTCAGTTCCTACGAGTTACATTGGTCTCGTGGGAGGTGTTGGTGCCACCCACGGGGATGTTCGCGTGTTGTTTTGAGTTTCCACCCTCTAACGCTTTGTTTTTAATCCTAAGTGTAGAAATATGCAAATTACAGTCGTATTCTCAAACCGTGAGTTCCGCGGCTGCGTGGTTAGTTGCTACGAGTAACATTGGGTTGGTGCCACCCAGGGGGACGTTCGGGGGCTGTTTCGAGTTTTCACCCTATAACGACAAGTTTTAAGCCTAAGTCTAGAAAAATGAAAATTATCGGCGTATTATCAAATCGGGAGTCCCGCGGCTGCGTGGTCAGTTCCTACGAGTTACACTGGTCCCGTGAGAGGTGCTGGTGCCACCCACGGGAACGTTCGAGGGATGTTTCTAGATTTCACCCTCTAACGCCATGTTTTAAATCCTAAGTCTACAAATATACAAATTACCATCGTATTTTCAAGCCGGGAGTCCCGCGACTGTGTGGTGAGTTCCTTCGAGTTACGTTGGTCCCCTGGGAGGGTTGGTGCCACCCACGGGGACGTTCGGGGGATATTTAGAGTCTTCGCCCTCTAACGCCAAGTTTTTAAGCGTAAGCCTAGAAATATGCAAAATGCCGTCGTATTCTCAAACCGGGAGACCCGCGACTGCGTGGTCAGTTCCTACGAGTTACGTTGGTCCCGTGGGAGGTGTTGGTCCCACCCACGGGGACGTTCGAGGGATGTTTAGAGTTTTCACCCTCTAACGCCATGTTTTTAAGACTAAGTCTGGAAATATACAAATTACCGCCGTATTCTCAAACCGAGAGTCCCGCGTCTGCGTGGTCAGTTCCTACGAGTTACATTGGTCCCGTGGGAGGTGTTGGTGCCACTCACAAGGACATTCGGGGGCTGTTTTGAGTTTTCACCCTCTAACTCCATGTTTTCCTTAAGTCTAGAAATATGCAAATTACCGTTGTATTCTCAAACCGGGAGTCCCGCGGCTACGTGGTCAGTCCATACGTGTTAAATTGGTCCCGTGGAAGGTGTTAGTGCCACCCACGGGGACGTTCGTGGGCTGTTTTGAGTTTTCACCCTCTAACTCTTTGTTTTTAATCCTAAGTCTAGAAATATGAAAATTACAGTCGTATTCTCAAACCGGGAGTTCCGCGGCTGCGTGGTTAGTTTCTACGAGTTACATTGGTCCTGTGGTAGGTGTTGGTGCCACCCAGGGGGACGTTCGGGGGTTGTTTCGCGTTTTCACCCTATAACACCATGTTTTAAGCCTAAGTCTAGAAATGTGCAAATTACCGTCGTATTGTCAAACCGGGAGTCCCGCGGATGCGTGGTTAGTTCCTACGAGTTACATTGGTCCCGTGGGAGGTGTTGGTGCCACCCACAGGAACGTTCGAGGGCTGTTTTGAGTTTTCACCCTCTAATGCCATGTTTTTAATTCTATGTCTAGAAATGTGCAAATGACCGTCGTATTCTCAAACCGAGAGTCCTGCGGCTGCGTGGTCAGTTCCTATGAGTTACGTTGGTCCCGTGGGAGGTGTTGGTGCCACCCACGGGGACGTTCTGGGGATGTTTAGAGTTTTAACCCTCTAACGCCATATTTTTAAGCCTAAGCCTAGAAATATGCAGATTACCGTCGTATTCTCAAACCGGGAGTCCCACATCTTCATGGTCTGTTCCTACGAGTAACATTGGTCTCGTGGGAGGTGTTGGTGCCACCCATAAGGACGTTCGGGGGATGTTTCGAGTTTTCACTCTCTAACGCCATATTTTGCTTAAGTTTAGAAATATGCAAATTGGGGTCATATTCTCAAACCGGGAGTCTTGTAACTGCGTGGTCAGTTCCTACGAGTTACATTGGTCCCATGGGAGGTGTTGGTGCCACCTACGGGGACGTTCGGGGGCTGTTTCAAGTTTTCACCCGCTAACGCAATGTTTTTAAGCCCGAGTCTAAAAATATGCAAATTACAATCGTATTCTCAAATCGGGAGTCTCGTGGATGCGTGGTCAGTTCCTACGAGTTACATTGGTCCCGTGAAAGGTGTTGGTGCCACCGACGGGGATGTTCGGGGGTTGTTTCGAGTTTTCAACCTCTGACACCATGTTTTAAGCCTAAGTATAGAAATATGCAAATTACGGTCGTATTCTCAAACTGGGAGTCCCGCGGCTTCGTGGTCAGTTCCAACGAGTTACATTGGTCTCGTGGGAGGTGTTGGTGCCATCCACGGGGACGTTCGGGGGATGTTTTAAGTTTTCACCCTCTAGCACAATGTTTTGCTTAAATCTAAAAATATGCAAATTATCATCATATTCTAAAACTGAGAGTTTCGCGGTTGCACGGTCAGTTACTACGAGTTATATTGGTCCCGTGGGAGGTGTTGACGCCACCCACGGGGCTGTTCGGGGGCTGTTTTGGGTTTTCACCCTAAAATGACATGTTTTTAACCATAAGATAAGAAATATGCCAATTACCATCGTATTCTCAAACCGGGAGTCCCGGGGCTACGCAGTCAGTTCCTACGAGTTACATTGGTCCCGTGAGAGGTGTTGGTGCCATCCTCGGAGCCGTTCGGGGGCTTTTTTGGGTTTTCACCCACTAACGCCATGTTTTTATGCCTAACTGTGGAAATATGCAAATTACCGTCATATTCTCAAATCGGGAGTGCCGGTACTGCGTAGTCAATTCTTACGAGTTACATTAGTCCCGTGGGAGGTGTTGGTGCCACCCACGGGGTCGTTCGGGGGCTGTTTTTGGTTTTGAGCCACTAACGCCACGTTTCTAAGCCTAAGTCTAGAAATATGAAAATTATCATCGTATTCTCAAACCGTGAGTCTCGCTGCAGTGCGGTCAGTTCCTATGAGTTACATTGGTCCCGTGGGAGGTGTTGGCGCCACCCACGGGGCCATTCAAGGGCTGTTTTGGGTTTTCACCCTCAAACGCCATGTTTTTCAGCCTAAGTATAAAAATATCCAAATTACAATCGTATTCTCAAATTGGGAGTCCCGCGGCTGCGTGGTCAGTTCCTACGAGTTACATTTGTCCAGTGGGAGGTCTTGGTGACACCCACGGGGACGTTCACAGGCTGTTTCGAGTTTTCACCCTCTAACGCTTTGTTTTTAATCCTAAGTCTGGAAATATGCAAATTACAGTCGTATTCTCAAACCGGGAGTTCCGCGGCTGCGCGACCAGGTCCAACGAGTCACATTGGTCCCGTGGGAGGTGTTGGTGCCACCCAGGGGGACGTTCGGGGGCTGTTTCAAGTTTTCACCCTATAAGACCATGTTTTAAGCCTAAGTCTAGAAGAATGCAAATTAATGTCGTATTGTCAAACCGGGAGTCCCGCGACTGCGTGGTCAGTTCCTATGAGTTACCTTGGTTCCGTGGGAGGTGTTGGTGCCACCCACGGGAACGTTCGAGGGCTGTTTTTAGTTTTCGCCCTCTAACGCCATGTTTTCAATCCTCAGTCTAGAAATATGCAAGTTACCATCGTATTCTCAAACCGGGTGTCCCACGGATGTATGGTCAGTTCCTACGAGTTACGTTGGTCCCGTAGGAGGGGTTGGTGCCACCCACGGGGATGTTCGGGGGATGTTTCGAGTTTTCACCCTCTAACGCCATGTTTTTAAGCCTAAGCCTAGAAATATGAAAACCGTCGTATTCTCAAACCGGGAGTCCCGCGTCTGTGTGGTCAGTTCCTACGAGTTATATTGATCTCGTGGGAGGTGTTGGTCCCACCCACAAGGACGTTCGGGGGCTGTTTCGAGTTTTCACCCTCTAACGCCATGTTTTTAATCCTGACTGTAGATATGTGAAAATTATCATCGTATTCTCAAACCGGGACTCTCGCGGCTGCGTGGCCAGTTCCTATGAGTTACAATGGTCTCGTGAGAGGTGTTGGTGCTACCCATGGGGACGTTCGGGGGCTGTTTCGAGTTTTCACCTAATAATGCCATGTTTTAAGCCTAAGTCTAGAAATATGCAAATTACCGTGGTATTCTCAAATCAAGAGTCCCGCGGCTTCGTCGTTCGTTCCTACGAGTTACATGGGTCCCGTGGGAGGTGTTGGTGCTACCCACGGGGACGTTCGTGGGATGTTTCGAGTTTTCACCCTCTAATGCAATGTTTTGCTTAAATCTAGAAATATGAAAATTATCATCGTATTCTCAAACGGAGAGTCTCGCGGCTGTGCGGTCAGTTCCTACGAGTTACATTGGTCCCGTGGGAGCTGTTGACGCCACCCACGGGGCCGTTCGGGGGCTATTTTGGGTTATCACCCTCAAACACCATGTTTTTAACCCTCAGATTAGAAATATGCTAATTACCGTTGTATTCTCAAACCGGGAGT
>CASBWL010000626.1:0-71000 GCA_949130495.1 Sambucus nigra | reverse complement strand
GCAAAATATATTATTTATTTTAAAAAATTTAATCTTCTGGAAAAAAATATTTCGAGTATTAAAATTACTAATATTATGAAAATTAAATTTGTTAATCTTCTGAAAATATAAAAATCACAAAAAATTCTTTTTTTACTATAAAAACCTTAATAATTTTTTCAATTGAAATGGAAGTTATTAGAAAAATTATTTTCTTATCTATGTTTAAAAGTGGACCTTTTTTTTAATTAAAAAACAAAAAGAGAATTTCCATTTTTTAAAATAAATAACACAATAAATTTTTTATGATTTTATATTTTTAAAATCAATGATATTTTTAGAATATCAAAAAGTGAAATTAATGATAATTATATTTTTAGAATATTTTAGATGTACACGTTGATACTCAAGCTAATTAGTATTCAAATGTGATAACATAAGCCGGGGAAGAAGATGGTGGTTTTAAAATGCCTTAGTGCATCCTTAAATCTAAGCATTTTTGCTTTGTAATTGACATCATTTTTTGTGGGGTTAGGGTCTCCAATAGCATTTGCGAGGTTTACTCATTATGTCATTCATGGACATTTTTATTTTATTTTTTTTATCTAAGTATTTATTGGTCCCTCACAAACATATTTTAAACATTAAAATTTTTTTGAAAAATTTTAAACAATTCGGTCCACAAATTTGCACATATTATTTTAATATATTTCGTCTTATTTAATCCAATACATCTTGTTTGGAAATTTTTGTTGCTTGGGATTTGCAAATGAACCCAAAATATTTAAATTATTTTTGTCGTTTTCGTTAATTTCATTCGTACATTTAGGTTTTGCGTATGAATTCATCTTGCCTTTGGATTGGAAACTTCAACATGTTGAAAAGTAAAACAGTAAGTAGTTGGAAATATAAGAGTTGTGAATTATTTGGGTGTGACACATAACTTTGAACAATTTTTTTAACTTCTGTACATTTCTAATATATTTCGTCTTCATCAATCAATTAGTTTTTATTTTAAAATTGGTGTTGCATAGGATTTCCACATGAACGCAAAATATTTAAAAGGTTTTTAATTTCTTATAGTTATGTTTTGCATATGAAGCATACGCATGAATTCATCCTGCTTTTGGAGAGGAAACTTCAACATGTTGAAAAGTAAAATAATAAGTAGTTGGAATAGTGTCACCATGCATGTCTACACTTGACTTGAGATTTCAAGGGTTGAATATATGAGACTCATAAAACTATTCTTCTACTTACAAAAGTTTTAATCGACGTCATACGCTTTTCAATCGTGCAAAAGACTATTGAAAAGAAAAGGCCTAGCCTTTGTTAAAAAAAGCAAAAAAATGAAAATAAAAATATGTAGGACAGGTATACGAATTCATCCTGATTTCAGAGAGGACACTTTAATATGTTTAAAAGTAACAGTAACTAGTTGGTATGTTGTCACCATGCCTGTCTAGACTTCAAATGGGATGTCAATGTGTTGAATTTATGAGACCGTCATAAAAAAGTTTAAATCGACATCATAAAACTCAAGGAAAAATGAAACTTCTTTTGGAGAATAAGGTTTAATCGAGATCTTGTGTTTGTCCGGAAAACACTATAATTTCTAAGATAAGATTTCAGGTAGAAATTTCTATTTTGGAAAATTTCATTTAGAATTACGATAAAAATTAATTTTTTTTTTATGATGTGTGATTTAATGGAAGTTTTCAGTATAAAAAAATATGTGTACAAAACATATATATAAGAAAATTGATACAAAATAAATTTAACAAACCAAAAAATTGTTTTTTAGAAACAAACAAATAATTATTAGTCAAATAAAACAATTTTAACAAAATACAAAGGTCGCAAAAAAAGATTTCTAAGAAAATAAAAACAGTTTTAACAAAGAAGACGGTTTTTAACAAAAATCATTCTTTAAGAAGAAGTTTTTTTTAATTAACAATAAATACTTTCTAACAAAATAAGGAACACGGTTTTTAAAAATTTTTAACAAAAAAAGGTGTAAAAAGGTTTAGCCAAATTGAAAACCATTTCAAACAATAAAAAAAGTTTCAAAAACATTACAAATTTGTGAAAGAAAAAATCACTGCTATTGAGCAAAGCAAACTTGTCAAGTAAAGTTGAGAAATGATGACAAATCTGCATGTAAACACCGTTAGTTGTAAAACAAATCATGAAAAATTAAAGCGGTCAAATATGCAAAATAATGAACAAAACGTTTATTTCACACAACCCTTTTCTCACTCGTTAACATCTCGGTTCCAAAGAAACAAACCAAACCCAAACCCAGATCATTAGCGATAACGGGTCAAATAGCTGAAACAGTTACACCCATTATGTAAGTAAAATCATCCCGAAAAACATAATATAATTAGTTTCTAATTTCAAAAAGATTTTGAACATTATAATGATCATTAGCCAAACATACAAATATTACAAAATGTGCAAAACATAATTAATAATCAAAGATTTCAAGTAGTGTTAATATATTTTAATGTGTGGAAACGAGTCTAATAAGTAATATCACGATTATCAAATCAGAATCTTTTTTTAAAAGGTTATCGTGCAATCCGATAAAGGTATCAGCTATTCCCACTCCACCAAATTGTTCCCCTGCTCCTCTTTGAAACGTTCAAATATCAAACGACAAAAGTACCCTTGCATGCAAATATAATATGTTCGGCAAAAGATGTTATTTATTTTAAAAAATTTAATCTTCTGGAAAAAAATATTTCGAGTATTAAAATTACTAATATTATGAAAATTAAATTTGTTAATCTTCTGAAAATATAAAAATCACAAAAATTTATTTTTTTACTATAAAAAACTTAATAATTTCTTTAATTGAAATGGAAGTTAATAGAAAAATTATTTTCTTTTCTATGTTTAAAAGTGGACCTTTTTTTTTAATTAAAAAACAAAAAGAGAATTTCCATTTTTTAAAATAAATAACACAATAAATTTTTTATGATTTTATATTTTTAAAATACAATGATATTTTTAGAATAGCAAAAAGTGAAATTAATGATATTTATATTTTTAGAATATTTTAGATGTACATGATGATAATCAAGGTAATTAGTATTCAAATATGATAACATAAGCCGCGGAAGAAGATGGTGGTTTTAAAATGCCTTAGTGCATCCTTAAATCTAAGTATTTTAGCTTTCTAATTGACATCATTTTTTGTGGGGTTACGGTCTCCAATAGCATTTGTGAGGTTTACTCATTATGTCATTCATGGGCATTTTTATTTTATTTTTTTTATCTAAGTATTTATTGGTCCCTCACGAACAAATTTTAAACATTAAAATTTTTTTGAAAAATTTTAAACAATTCGGTCCACAAATTTGCACATATTATTTTTAATATATTTCGTCTTGGGATATGAAGTAATTTGCACAAATCTAAGTATTTTGGTTGCTTGGGATTTGCATATGAACCCAAAATATTTAAATTATTTTTGTCATTTTCGTTAATTTCATTCATACATTTAGGTTTTGCATATGAAGCAAGCGTATGAATTCATCCTGCCTTTGGATTGGAAACTTCAACATGTTAAAAAGTAAAACAGTAAGTAGTTGGAATATTTTGATCATGCATGTCAACACTTGACATGAGATGTCACGTGTTGAATTTTTGAGACTATCATCAAAATCTTATTCTCATATGTATGGTTCGAAAGAGTGACGTGTTAATATCAGAAACTCTTATTCCCATACGTATTTTATCAAGAAATATGATTGTTAATTTGAAAGGGAATAAAAGAGAAGTATGCTTATTATTTTGGTACCAATTTAGTATGAATTTGATTATCATATAGTTCTTTTAATAAATAAATTTTATTTAAATTTAACCAATCCAATCGGAAACTTTAACAAGCATCCCCAGTTAGATACATTGAACCAATTAATTTAAAACCCAAGCATATCTTCAAGATATCCAAACCATGTTCATGTGCACATGATTTTTTTTTCCTTAGTGAGTAACTCATCCGTTGTATCTACCTTTCAATAGCAGGAAAAAACAGGGGAGGACAATTTTTTCTACATGCATGCACAAGAATAGTTTAAAAGACGACAATTCTTATGTTGAATAGAAAAATTATTTAGTTAAGAATTGTCAGCCATATTATGATTACTTTTAAATTTAAGATTTAGAAATTATAAAGCAAGAGTAGTTTTTACAAACTAGAGGGTGGTAGAGTCGGGCCATCAGAATAAAAATAAATTTTTACGTGTAAAATCCGATATAAAGACGGGGGTCTGCTAATATAAATAGAGAGCACATTAAAATCTTTATACAACTACGTGGTATTTTTTTCGTAAATAATTCTTCGGATATGCGCAATTTGTCTGGCATTTATGCATTAAAAATTGCTAAATTTTTCGGAAGTAATAAAGCTGGTTGTTGAAGCTGATTACGAGAAATTATGTATCTAATTATAATTATAAAAATACGTGATATAATTGAAAATAAATCTTTCAAAATGAGCCTTAAATCGACATCATTTTTTTGATAAAAAATCGATATCATGAAACTCAAGGAAAAATGAAACTGCTTTTGGAGAATAAGGTTTAATCGAGATCACGTGTTTTTTCGGAAAACACTATAATTTATATATAGAAAAAAATTGATATAAAATAAATTTAACAAAGAAAACTTTTTTTTTCAGACACAAACAAATAATTATTAATCATATAAAGCAGTTTTGACAAGAAACACAGGTCGCGAAAAACTGTTTCTAAGAAAATAAGAACAGTTTTAACAAAGAAGACAATTTTTAACAAAAAACTTTCTTTCACAAGAAAGTTCTTTTTTATTAACTAACAATAAATACTTTATAACAAACAAACAAAAACAGTTTGTAAAAATGTTTTAACAAAAAAAAGGTGTAAAAAGTTTTAGCGAAATTAAAAACAGTTTCAAAAAATAAAAACAGTTTCAAAAAAATGACAAATTTGTGAAAAACAGAATTCACTGCTATTGAGCAAAGCAAATTTGTTAAGTAAAGTTGAAAAATGATGACAAATTCGCATGTAAACACCGATAGTTATAAAACAAATCATGTCAAATTAATGCGGTCAAATATGCAAAATAATGAACAAATGTTTATTTAACACAACCTTTTTCTAACTCGTTAACATATCGGTTCAAAAGAAACAACCGAAACCCAAACCCTAATCATTAGTGATAACGCGTCAAATGGCTCAAACAGTTATGCCCATTATGTAAGTAAAAGCATCCAGTAAAACATAATATAATTAGTTTCTACTTTCTAAAAGAATTCAGACAATATAATGTTCCTTAGCCAAAAATACAAATATTACGAAATGTATTTAACATAATAAATAATCAATGATTTCAGGTGGTGTTAATATATTTTAATGTATGCAAATGAGTCTAATAAGTTATGTCATAATTATCAAAATCTACATCGTTTTTTTATAAAGTTATCGTGCTATTCGATAAAGGTATCAGCTATTCCCACTCCAACACATAGTTCCCCTACTCCGCTTTGAAACGTTCAAATATCAAATGACGACAGTACCCATGTATGCATATATGATTTGAGCATATGTTGGCTAAAATATTTTATTTATTTTAAAAACTTTAATCTTCTGGAAAAAAATATTTCGAATATGAAGGTTCCTAATATTATGAAAATTAAATTTTTTAGTTTTCTGAAAATAGAAAAATCACAAAAATTTCAGTTTTCATTGTAAAAAAACTTAATAATTTTTGTAATTGAAATGGAAGTTAATAGAAATAATATTTTATTATCTGTGTTTAAAAGTGGACTTTTTTTTAATTAAAACCCATAAAGAGAATTTCCATTTTTTAAAATAAATTTTTTTATGATTTCATATTTTGGAATATTATGATATTTTTAGAATATCAAAAAGTGAAATTAAAGATATTTATATTTTAAAATATTAAAAAAATTTCCAAAATAATATGATTTTTTATATTCAAAATGTTAAATACTAAACATAATTGGTCACCTAATTGTAAGATCCCCTTAAATTTTTAAAAATTGGTCACCTAATTTAGCTAAAAAAAAATTGGTCACCTAATTGTAAATTGCCTTTATTTTTTTGGTACAAGAGGACTGGACATTATATTTTTGTCAAATTATTATATTTTCTCAAATTTTATATGTATATAATGATACTCAACCTAATTAGTATTAAAATATGAAAACATAAGACGGGGAAGAGGATGGTGGTTTTAAAATGCCTTGGTGCATCCTTAAATCTCCGCATTTTAGCTTTGTAATTGACATCATTTTTTGTGGTGTTACGGTCTCCAATAGCGTTTGTAAGGTCTACTCATTATTTTATTCATGGGGATTTTGATTTATTAATTTTTAGCCAGGTATTTTTGTTGTCCCTCGCGAATAAATTTTAAACATTAAATTTTTTTTGACAAAATTTTAAATAATTAGGTCCACTGATTCACTTATTGTAAAAGTATACGCTAATTATATAATAAGTGAACATAATTGTAAAATCCCCTTAAACGTTTAAAAATTGGTCACCTAATTGTAAATTGCGTTTATTTTTTTGGTACAAGAGGACTGGACATTAAAGAACGTTTTGTACTAATGCTCTTGGACGCCCAGCTGATACATATTTGTTGACAAATTGAACTATCCTTCTCTATAAATAGAGACAATGCATATCCCTCATTCTTTATTCTCAAAATCATATATCCAAAACACAGCGATGGATATCCTTGTTTTAATCATTACATTTACTTTTACTTTCTTTGTTTACTGGATATCAAAAAAGACTTGTAAAAAGAAGGGAACCCGGACACCACCAGAACCAGCCGGTGCATGGCCTATAGTGGGTCACATGCATCTCCTAGCCGGTCCTGAGGTTCCACACAAAACCTTAGGGGTGGTCGCTGACAAATATGGTCCAATCTTCATGATTAGAATAGGTGCAATCAAAGCTTTGGTAGTAAGTGATAAGAAGATAGCCAAAGAGTGTTTGTCCACCAACGACAAGGCCTTTGCAAACCGTCCAAAATCGGTAGCAGCGGAGCTCATGGGCTATAACTACTCCCTCTTTGCGTTTAACAATTTAGGTCCCTACTGGACCTATATGCGAAAGATGGTCTCCCGTGAGCTTCTTTCTGTCAAGCAGGTTGAACTTTTTTCTCACATCCGAGTGTCCGAAGTTGATACATGCATGAGAGAGATGTATGAGTTTTGGGCCAAAAACAAAAAGGATAATGATGGTAAGGTGAGGGTCGATTTGAAGAACTGTGTAACCACTTTGATTTTGAACATAGTTGTTAGGATGCTAGTGGGGAAGAGAGTTTCGGGTGAAGAGGGAGAGGGGTTCAGGGCTCGAAAGGCTATAAGGCTATTTCTTGAGTTAATGGGAGCCGTTGTGGTAGCAGATGCTATACCGTTTTTGAGGTTTATGGATTTGGGGGGCAAAGAGAAAGCCATGAAGGAAAACGCCAAAGAGGTAGATGATATATTAAGAGGTTGGTTAGCAGAGCACAAAACAAAGAAAGACTTAGGAGAAGTGAACAAAGAAGAACATAAAGATTTCATGGATGTGATGCTCTCAAATCTTGAGACTGCTACTGCTGACGAACTTGGTGGTTATGATGGGGATAATGTCATCAAGTCAACATTTCTGGTAGTTATTCATCTATTAAAAATATAATATTTTTTTTTACATTTTGTTTAGTGGTCACAACAAAAAATAATAAGTTTACACACCATATTATATTTTTATCTATTGGAGTTTCTAACTTAGTATAGTTTGACTCCAGTCATACTAAGGTTCTTGCCTTTAATTTTAATTTTAATATTATATGGAAGTATACACATAGACCTAATTGGTGTAAATTATATATCCTTTTTACTAAAATTACGTTAATATATACTGTTAACCTATGATACGACTCTGAAATTGGATAGGATTTAATATTGTAGTTGGAAACTAAAATTTATTCTTCCTTGGCAGGGACTTCTAGTAGGGGGTGTTGACACTTCTGCAGTGACTATTGTATGGGCTCTATCTCTACTTCTCAATAACCCCCACACCTTGAAAAAGGCACAGGATGAGGTAGATCTTCAAGTGGGCAGAGGGAGGCAAGTAGTGGTGTCGGACACAAAGAAATTGGTATACATTCAAGCTATTATCAAAGAAACACTACGACTCTATCCACCCGCACCACTATCAGTACCCCATGAGTCCGGGGAGGATTGTGTCGTAGGTGGATATAATATACCAAAGGGCACTCGCCTTTTGACAAACATTTGGAAAATTCATCGTGACCCAAATGCATGGTCCAATCCAAATGAGTTTCAACCCGAGAGATTCTTGACAACCAACAAAGATACCGATGTTTGGGGCAAGAATTATGAGTTCATTCCATTTAGTAGTGGGAGAAGAATATGCCCCGGAATTTCATTAGCCATGGATATGGATCCATTGATATTGGCTAGGTTCATACAGGGGTTTGAGATGACGACACTCCATGATGAAGCCATCGATATGACTGAGAGCCTCGGAGTAACCAATCTTAAAGCCACTCCACTCGAGGTCCTCCTCACCCCGCGCTTATCTCCCGACCTTTATTAATAAATATTATAATAATGAAGTTATGCGTGGAGGTAAAATTAAACCAACCAATTTATTTGGTATGTGTTGTAGAAAATTATTTTGTGTTGTGATAAATAATGTAAAAATAAAAATGTAATTTTATTTTCTTAAAACTATTGCTACTATTATGTAAACTTCATCACTATGTGTAAACATTCATACCCACTTTATACATTGTGATTAATTTGGTACGCAAACAGCTTAGCATAATTGCTCCCAAGGGGAAAGAGCGGATGGTAATGGGGGATCACCTTCAGTGCCTTAAAAACTTAATGCTGTAGGTTTCGATACCGGCCACAGACAAACATGTCCCTTAATTAAATTGGCCTATATCCGTTGATTTGGAGAAACAGGGCCCGCGAATTTGATATCCGACATCATTCACAAAGTGACTCCCACTGTGGATGGTCTCACAAAAAAATAAAGTTTATCATATTTGAAGAGATCTAGGCTCTATGTACCTAACTTTCTGTTTATAAAAGTCAGTTGGGTCGAATTATAAAGTGGTTGCATTGTTAAGGCAACAAAAATAGTCAATAACAATCCATTATAAAATAAAATATATCTTGTTCAACAATTTTTAATGAAATGTGGTTTTAGTGAAAAAATGGTGTCTTTAACAACAAGATCCACAAAGCAACAATTTAATGTCATGCTAATACGATTACTCTTTTGCGCGGGCAAAGTATTCCATCACGATTTCAATTTTTTTATATTTTATATTAGTTCTATCAATGTGTGTTCAAAACATATAAATCAAAGGAAACACAAAAATAGACCTAGACTATATATGCATGCACAAGAATAGTTTAAAAGACCGACAATTCTTTTGTTGAATAGTAAAATGATTTACATATAACATAACAATTGTCAATCCTTTTACGATTATGTTTAAATTTAAGATTTTGAAATTATAAAGGAAGTCTAGTTTTTAGAAACTAGCGGGTGCTAGAGTTGGGCCCTCAGAAGAAAAAATAATTTTCCGTGTAAAACCCCAAATAGACTTGGGGTTAACTAGCTTCATTGAAAATGAGCCACTACACAAGTTTAATGAGAAGACTGAAAGAACTGTTGAATTCACAAAGTGGGAAGAAACTGACATGCTTGTAAGAAGCTAGATTGGTTTTTCCATAGCAGATGAGTGTCAATACCTTATTGTGGGTCTTGACACAACAAAAGAAATATGGGACTGCTTTGAAAATATATTTTTGGAGTCAACTAAAGAGAAAGAGTTTCAACTAAAAGAAAGAGTGCATGACATAAAGCTGGAAGGTAAATCACTTGATCAGTAAAACAAGGAATTTGAAGACGTGTGTGACGGACTATCTGCCATTCGAAAACCTATGGACGAAGATTCCAAGGTTATCAACTTTGCACGAGGATTGGGAAAGAAGTACAAAACTTTTCGCACTGTCATGCTTGGTAAGCCTCCATACCCAACTCTCTCACAATTAATTTCATCACTAAAAAGATTTGATGTTCGTGAGGAGTCAACAAATGAATCATCTACTCAACTGGTTGATCACTCAATGGCGCTCAATGCCATAAGAGCACCAACGCAGCAGTACAACCGAGGACGATGGAGATCAAATCGAGGAAGAGGATTCTCTGTCAACAATTTTGGAGCACATTTTTCATCACGAGGATGAGGGTTCAGACCAGCAAGTCATGGAGTTCAGCATTTTCATGGCCAACAGCCCCGGTAGCTATGAGAGCACCAACCTGCTTTTATAGGTGGGATTATTCCTTTCACTCTCCGAACCAAGCCCCGGTAGCTATGAGGGCATCAAACGTTGTCACTGAAGTAGACAATGGACTCTATGTTGACTCTGGCGCAACCTCACATATAACAAATGGAACTGGTAATTTTTCAAAACTTATGTCATATACTGGTAATGATAAAGTTATAATTGGAGATGGATCACAACTTGACATCACTCACATTGGAGAAAAAAAATTAAATGAAAATTTAATCCTTGAAGACGTTTTAGTAGTTCCAAGAATTAAAAAGAATCTCATTTATGTGAGTCAATTACTTCATGATAATGAATGCATTTTGGAATTTACTAATAATGGTTTCACTCTTAAGGACAAGAAGACTCACAAAGAAATTTCCAAGGGAATTAGAAGAGGATCACTTTACACTTTTGAAGATAATAATCATGAAGCGCTAAATGCTATTTATGAAAAGAAAGCTAGCGATCACATATGGCATCAACGTTTGGGACATCCTCAAATCAAGTCTTTAAAGTTTTTAAATAAAAGTCATGCCTTGCATGTAGACCATTGGAATAAATTGCATAATGTTTGGGTAAGTTGTCAACTTGGAAAAAGTTGTAAACTTTCTTTTGGTTTGAATGATAAAATTTCCAATGTTCCGTTTGAAAAGATCCATTGTGACCTATGGGGACCGGCGCCTATAACATCTTCTCAAGGGTTTAAATTTTATGTTGTGTTCATTGATGATTGTACTCGCTATACATGGTTGTGTCAACTTAAACAAAAATCAGACTTTCATCACGTATTTTTAACATTTCATAAAATGATAGAAACACAATTTGAAAAAAAAATAAAAATCTTCCAATGTGATGGTGGTGGTGAATTTTCCAGTAATGACTTTATTGTTTATCTAAATAAATGTGGCATAGTGAGACATATTTCATGTCCCGGTACCTCGGAACAAAATGGTGTTGCCGAAAGAAAACATAGACATATTGTTGAAACTGGATTAACATTAATGTTTCATGCTAATATCCCATTGTTTCTTTGGGTATAGGCATTTTTAACTATTGTTTACCTTATTAACTGATTGCCTTCCGCACCCTTAAAACGAACCACACCATTTTTCAAACTCTATGGTACTCAACCAAATTATTCCACTTTGCGTATTTTTGGGGGTCGTTGTTTTCCGTAATTACGAAACAAAACCCAAAATAAATTTACTTCTAAAGCTTATCCTTGCATTTTTGTTGGGTACAGTTCATTTCATAAGGGCTACAGATGCTATTAACCACACACCAAAAGAATTTTTATCTCTAGACATGTTATCTTTGATGAAAATAGTCTCCCTTATGTCATTACTCCCAAAGAAACTGTCTCACCCCAACCCATTGACTTGGTTACATACCAAGAGTTTTTCAAAATTACATCACCCAAAGCACCAAAGAGTTGTGCTGATATACCATTGCACTCCACACAATCAATTTTACATTCCATTCCTTGTGACCCACTTCATACCTCTAACTCTTGCCCCTCACCAAAGTCGTCCCAAACAGATATTTCACTTGACTTTTTGTATCATACTTCAACCTCTTTGCCGACTATTTCAGACCAACATGACACTACCTCACCTATCCCTCCTTTACCCGTCACACCCTCTACTCCTACGGACATTGTCCTCTCTAATACCACTCATTGTACTCCTTGTAGTGTCCCAGTCCATTCATACGCTACCCATAACCTCCCCTCTAGTCAGTCGCCTACTCTCCATCTTCATTCTCCTACTGCATCATGTCCTCTGTCCCCCCGCTCTATAGAGCGTCCAAACCTTCTGCCAGCTTTAAATCTTGAGGTGGTTTTACTTGTCTCCTCACAACCAACTCCTACCCATCCTCTACAACCTCCTCTCAATACACATTCCATGACCACACGTTCTAAAGCTGCCACATCCACTTTTCTTGCTACCACACACTCAACTGAACCCTCCAATATTAAACAAGCCCTTTCTCAACCTCACTGCTCACTACACTAAAATGCCCAAAATGTCACCTTTCAGCCGGCCACCCTTGTCACGGTCATTCACCGTGACAAAAAAATACGCATTTTTTGTCACGGTCATTGACCTTGACAGGACCCTGATAACGAATTGTCACGGTCAATGACTGTGACAAGACCTTGACAAACACATTTGTCACGGGCGTCGCATGGTCATTGACCGTGATAATACTTAAAATAATTGTCACGGTCAATGACCTTAACACGACCGTGACAATGTCTTCAGTAAAAAAAGCCCTAGGCTTCTTTTTTCCCACCGTTTTTTTTTTGTTTCCCCCTCTCTCTCTCTCTCTCTAAGGTTTATATTTTCTCTCTCTTTCTCTTTCATTTCTATATGTGTGTGTATGTGTGTATATATATGTGTGTTTATGTATGTGTATATTTGTTTGTATGTGTGTTTATATATGTGTGTGGTGGTGTGTGGTGGTGGAGGGGGCAGGGGGTGGTGGGGGTGTGGTGGGCAATGTGTGTACGTGTGTGTGTGTGTGTGTGTGTGTGGTGGGGGTGGGGGTGGGGGTGGGGGGAGGGGGACAGGGTGTGTGTGTGTATGTGTGTATATGTATGCGTATATTTGTTTGTATGTGTGTGTATATATGTGTGTGGTGGTGTGTGGTGGGGGAGGGGGGGCAGGGGGTGGTGGGGGTGGGGTGTGTGTAATACCCCATTATTTTTTGGAATTTAATTAACTCATAATAGCAGAATTAAATAAAAGGGCACCCGAATGTAACTTGGAGAAATGAAATTAATTTATGTGACAATATGGTAACTTATATGGTTCTTAAGAGTTTATGAAATTGGTGGAAGTAACATTATAATAATATTGGTATTGGATTTAATTAATAACGGAAGTGATGCGGAAATTTTAATACCAATTCTAATTATTAATTAAATTAATGGGCCTAATTTTTCTAACGAGTTTAATGGGCTTATTTATCTTAAATGGGATTAATTAGTTTGGTTGACTATCTGCTAATTTGGCGGTGGAGGAGGAGGTGCGGGAGGATGAGGCGCAGGATGACGAGGATGTGGACCTCGCTGCTTCATCATCGACACGTGCGTACTTCGATGATCCACTTCCCTATTTGGCTCCCTTCCCTAGACCGATGTCGACACTTGGATGGCCGAGCATGTTCATATTGGACGTATTTGATGGCAGGCAGATAGGGCGGGGGTTGAGGGACCCGAATATCGTCCAGGGTGGAATAGTTCATGGACGTGAGCTTCAAGAGATGGAGTCCAGGTTCCTCGTCACGCATGTGATGCCCGGGAAGGAGAACTCCCAATTGTGGTTGCGCGAACAATGCGGCACGACGTATATTAGTGGGTGTGTCAATTCGTATATCGTGTGTCCTACTCACCTCCTCAGTTTTAACCACACCCCAGACATGTAGTGACATTGTTTTAAGTTTGAATTGAATTGTTTTAAGTTGTTACATTTGAATTATATCGTGATGCATATTGTCTCTATTTGAATGTATATTTGCATTATCTTTATTTTATTTGGATATATGATGTTTGAACAGGTACAACATTGCTATAACATGTACAAATATAGTGTTGGGCAGTGGTCGTGGATATACTGTCCAGTAGATTTCTTTTCAATTCTGCCCAGGATTGTCACAGTCATTGACCGTGACAAGTCCGTGACAAAGGACACTTGTCACGGACGTGTCACGGTCAATGACCGTGACATTTTTTTAAAAAAGAGTCACGGCTTTGTCACGGGCCTTAGCAGTGACTAAACTTGTCACGGTCAGGGACCTTGACACGACCGTGACAAATTCTAACGCCCTTGTCACGGTCAATGACCGTGACAAAAAAAATTGTCTCGCCCCGAATTGTCACGGTCATTGACCGTAACAGCTAGTAGTCTTTTGAATTATTCTTGTTTGCTATATATATACAGTAGTTTGTACGTCCCATGTTTCTTATGAAAGATAATAAAAACACTGATATCATTTTCATCTACAAATTCAAAAACTCAGTATTATCTTTAAGAACCACCAATAGATGTATTTTTCCAATGCGTATACCTGTTTGAAAAGAATTTAGCCCACAAAGTGTCTTTAGTTTTAAATTTCTAGTGCGTATTCATGCTAGCAGCCTTAGAAGCATGCCAAAGTTCATAAAGCCCATTCCACCTTCAATGTTTTCTTTCCACAAAACTTTCCACTTCTTCCATTGAAACTTCTAGCCTTGATATTCATTTTCTCCTAAAAGAATTTATTCATCATAACAGGTATTCTATTGATCATCAATTTGGGTGGATTAACAGATGCTAAAAGGTAACTTGGCATTGAAAGAGCACATGTTTTATGAGAGGGAGCCTGCCACCTGTTTAGAGCAATTTTGGCCTTCCAACCTGCAATTTTACATCTAAAAGAAGAAATTAAAGTATCATAGAATTTCACCATATTTTCACCTTTAAGTAATGGGCATCCCAAATATTCGACAAGAAGGTCTGTAAGGTTCTGGCCCAAAGTTTCAGCTACTTAGTATTACATTAGTAATGAATGATCAATTAGATAAATAAAATACTAAGTATGTTTGCCTTTTATTAAGTATGTTTTTTACCCTAGTGGACATTATTACGAAAGATTGGGAAATAATTAATATTGTATGTAGCATGCTTTGAGGCCACAATTTATGGTTATGGCTGCGAAAAATTTATTTTAACAGTATTACCAAGTCATCGAAGTATTATGATAACGTCGTTGCAATCTTCGTACGATTGTACAATTGTAAAAATAGTGTATCGATTAATAAATGGGCTATCAGTAAAGAAAATTCACGGATATTCCAGAGTGTAGCCAGTTATGTATTAGTGTTGTGAATTATTTGGGTGACACATAAGTCGGAACATTTTTTTTAACTTGTGTATATAATTTTTAATATATTTCGTCTTCTTCAATCAATTATTTTTTGTTTAAAAATTATATTTTCTTAGGATTTGCATATGAACGCTAAATATTTAAAAAGTATTTGATTTCTCATTCAGTTGCATATTATTTCTATTGTCAATGAGAATATAAAGATTTCTTTTCTTTATCTATTTCTTCTAAAGATATTCACGATGTGAAAACCTTACAGGGATATAATATCTTTTATTTTATTTCTCTATATATTCGTTGTAAAAAATAATTGAGAGATCAAGGTGCGTTGAAAATTTTGCCCAGCCACAGGCTATGCGCATGATCCATATTCAAGCAAAAAAAAAATTGAGTTTCTCTAGCATTTGTCAACTGAAGTGAAACTTTTTGTAAATTTCAAAGGCAATGCGTAATTACGCATTATTGTTATAGTCCTTCTCTTATTTGTCTCACTTATAAAATATTAATCTACCATTTAATTGTAACCTTTTTTTCTTAATCATGGTGCCCATATTTATTTTATATTTTTGCATCTTATTAATATGCCTCATATAAATGAATGGATAATATTAAAATAATTTTCAATGCAAATCGACCCTTGTCCCCCCCCCCCCCCCCCCGCCCCACCCCCATCCCCGCCACACACACACACACACATATATATATACATTAGTGAAAATCTTAACTATATATTAGCGAAAATGGGAGGTTGACAAATAGGTCATATTTACATAAGATATTTTCTAATAGGTCCTATGAAAATATTTTATCCCAATAGTTCCTATTTATACATGTAGCGTGTATTGACTACATGTTTACAAATATGACCTATTAAGGAAGAATTTTTTTTACGGGACCTCTTGGAGAAAAAAAAGATGTTAGGACCTATTGAACAACATACGTAATAAACTATACTAGTTGGTTATAAAACCTAAAAAATAGAAAAATAAAGGAATATTATTTTAATAATTGTTTGAAATGTGTTCATCTTATCTCAAAGAAATGAATTTCCCATATTTAAATAAATGTAATTCACTATTTATCCGTGTCATTGCCTGGAGAAAAATAATTCCATTAAATTAATTGTAGAATATATACTTGTATTGGATTAGCTAAATCGATTTACTTAATTAAGAAGATCATTAATGTACTAAATAAACAGTGTTTTGACAATTTTCTCATGCATGCGTATGATTATCATATTTAAAAAGAAAAGGAACAAATAAATGACCAACAACTTTGTAATGGGATTATAATAAGGAGACAAATTAGAATAAAATCAGAACGAATTGTTCTAAGAAGATCTTAAATGATTATGCTATATTCAATGATTAAGAGATTTTACTACAAGAATATGTATTTGAAATAGGTGAAAGAAAATATCCAATTTGGTTTTCACAAATATTAATATATCAAAGTGAAGTTTAGGATCATGTTGAATTACATAATTGGCACACTAGATTCTAGTGTAAATGTGTCTTTATTCCAATGGTGTGTGTCATCGGACTCCTGGTTTTTGAAATTGACTACTAGGTGTTAACTTTGGGGCAAAAATGGGATTTAGGGGGTGAAGCTTAAAATAGCAATCAAGTGGCCTAGACTGAGCAACGAACACCCTAAGAGGTATAAAAATAACTTGCAGGAAATGTAAAGGGCCTTTCTCAAGATTTTAAAGCTAGGTCGTATAAAGGGCTATTTTTTATTTCTTAGCTATTTTATTTATGATTTTTCTATCTCTTCCTCTTCAATGTACTCACCTACGTATGCCCCTCGGGGAAATTGATATTTATTTATTTTAGGTCTAATCTTCTTTCTTGAAAAAAAGAGACATTATTATAAAAGAGTGAAAAATAATTAATTTTGTATGTAGCATGCTTTGAGGCACAATTTATGGATTATGGGTGCCACAAATTTATTTCAGCAGCATTAATTGTACAATTGTAAACATAGCATATCGATTAACAAATGGGCAATCAGTAAAGGAAATTCACGAATATTCCTAAGTGTAGCAAGTTATATATAAGAGTTGTGAATTATTTGGGTGTGACACATAACTTTGAACAATTTTTTTAACTTCTGTACATTTCTAATATATTTCGTCTTCATCAATCAATTAGTTTTTATTTTAAAACTGGTGTTGCATAGGATTTCCACATGAACGCAAAATATTTAAAAGGTTTTTAATTTCTTATAGTTATGTTTTGCATATGAAGCATACGCATGAATTCATCCTGCTTTTGGAGAGGAAACTTCAACATGTTGAAAAGTAAAATAATAAGTAGTTGGAATAGTGTCACCATGCATGTCTACACTTGACTTGAGATTTCAAGGGTTGAATATATGAGACTCATAAAACTATTCTTCTACTTACAAAAGTTTTAATCGACGTCATACGCTTTTCAATCGTGCAAAAGACTATTGAAAAGAAAAGGCCTAGCCTTTGTTAAAAAAAGCAAAAAAATGAAAATAAAAATATGTAGGACAGGTATACGAATTCATCCTGATTTCAGAGAGGACACTTTAATATGTTTAAAAGTAACAGTAACTAGTTGGTATTTTGTCACCATGCCTGTCTAGACTTCAAATGGGATGTCAATGTGTTGAATTTATGAGACCGTCATAAAAAAGTTTAAATCGACATCATAAAACTCAAGGAAAAATGAAACTTCTTTTGGAGAATAAGGTTTAATCGAGATCTTGTGTTTGTCCGGAAAACACTATAATTTCTAAGATAAGATTTCAGGTAGAAATTTCTATTTTGGAAAATTTCATTTAGAATTACGATAAAAACTAATTTTTTTTTATGATGTGTGATTTAATGGAAGTTTTCAGTATAAAAAAATATGTGTACAAAACATATATATAAGAAAATTGATACAAAATAAATTTAACAAACCAAAAAATTGTTTTTCAGAAACAAACAAATAATTATTAATCAAATAAAACAATTTTAACAAAATACAAAGGTCGCAAAAAAAGATTTCTAAGAAAATAAAAACAGTTTTAACAAAGAAGACGGTTTTTAACAAAAATCATTCTTTAAGAAGAAGTTTTTTTTAATTAACAATAAATACTTTCTAACAAAATAAGGAACACGGTTTTTAAAAATTTTTAACAAAAAAAGGTGTAAAAAGGTTTAGCCAAATTGAAAACCATTTCAAACAATAAAAAAAGTTTCAAAAACATTACAAATTTGTGAAAGAAAAAATCACTGCTATTGAGCAAAGCAAACTTGTCAAGTAAAGTTGAGAAATGATGACAAATCTGCATGTAAAAACCGATAGTTGTAAAACAAATCATGAAAAATTAAAGCGGTCAAATATGCAAAATAATGAACAAAACGTTTATTTCACACAACCCTTTTCTCACTCATTAACATCTCGGTTCCAAAGAAACAAACCAAACCCAAACCCAGATCATTAGCGATAACGGGTCAAATAGCTGAAACAGTTACACCCATTATGTAAGTAAAATCATCCCGGAAAACCTAATATAATTAGTTTCTAATTTCTAAAAGATTTAGAACATTATAATGATCATTAGCGAAACATACAAATATTACAAAAGGTGCAAAACATAATTAATAATCAAAGATTTCAAGTAGTGTTAATATATTTTAATGTGTGGAAACGAGTCTAATAAGTAATATCACGATTATCCAATAAGAATCTTTTTTTAAAAGGTTATCGTGCAATCCGATAAAGGTATCAGCTATTCCCACTCCACCAAATTGTTCCCCTGCTCCTCTTTGAAACGTTCAAATATCAAACGACAAAAGTACCCTTGCATGCAAATATAATATGTTCGGCAAAAGATGTTATTTATTTTAAAAAATTTAATCTTCTGGAAAAAAATATTTCGAGTATTAAAATTACTAATATTATGAAAATTAAATTTTTTAATTTTCTGAAAATATAAAAATCACAAAAAATTCTTTTTTTACTATAAAAAACTTAATAATTTCTTTAATTGAAATGGAACTTAATAGAAAAATTATTTTCTTATGTATGTTTAAAAGTGGACCTTTTTTTTAATTAAAAAACAAAAAGAGAATTTCCATTTTTTAAAATAAATAACACAATAAATTTTTTATGATTTTATATTTTTAAAATACAATGATATTTTTAGAATAGCAAAAAGTGAAATTAATGATATTTATATTTTTAGAATATTTTAGATGTACATGATGATAATCAAGCTAATTAGTATTCAAATATGATAACATAAGCCGCGGAAGAAGATGGTGGTTTTAAAATGCCTTAGTGCATCCTTAAATCTAAGTATTTTAGCTTTCTAATTGACATCATTTTTTGTGGGGTTACGGTCTCAAATAGCATTTGTGAGGTTTACTCATTATGTCATTCATGGGCATTTTTTTTTTTTTATCTAAGTATTTATTGGTCCCTCACGAACAAATTTTAAACATTAAAATTTTTTTGAAAAATTTTAAACAATTCGGTCCACAAATTTGCACATATTATTTTTAATATATTTCGTCTTCTTCAATCCAATTCATCTTGTTTGGAAAATTTGGTTGCTTGGGATTTGCATATGAACCCAAAATATTTAAATTATTTTTGTCATTTTCGTTAATTTCATTCATACATTTAGGTTTTGCATATGAAGCATGCGTATGAATTCATCCTGCCTTTGGATTGGAAACTTCAACATGTTGAAAAGTAAAACAGTAAGTAGTTGGAATATTTTGATCATGCATGTCAACACTTGACATGAGATGTCACGTGTTGAATTTTTGTGACTATCATCAAAATCTTATTCTCATATGTATGGTTCGAAAGAGTGACGTGTTAATATCAGAAACTCTTATTCCCATACGTATTTTATCAAGAAATATGATTGTTAATTTGAAAGGGAATAAAAGAGAAAGTATGCTTATTATTTTGGTACCAATTTAGTATGAATTTGATTATCATATAGTTCTTTTAATAAATAAATTTTATTTAAATTTAACCAATCCAATCGGAAACTTTAACAAGCATCCCCAGTTAGATACATTGAACCAATTAATTTAAAACCCAAGCATATCTTCAAAATATCCAAACCATGTTCATGTGTACATGATTTTTTTTTCCTTAGTGAGTAACTCATCCGTTGTATCTACCTTTCAATAGCAGGAAAAAACAGGGGAGGACATTTTTTTCTACATGCATGCACAAGAATAGTTTAAAAGACGACAATTCTTATGTTGAATAGAAAAATTATTTAGTTATAACATAAGAATTGTCAGCCATATTATGATTACTTTTAAATTTAAGATTTAGAAATTATAAAGCAAGAGTAGTTTTTACAAACTAGAGGGTGGTAGAGTCGGGCCATCAGAATAAAAATAAATTTTTACGTGTAAAATCCGATATAAAGACGGGGGTCTGCTAATTGAAATAGAGATCACATTAAAATCTTTATACAACTACGTGGTATTTTTTTCGTAAATAATTCTTCGGATATGCGCAATTTGTTTGGCATTTATGCATTAAAAATTGCTAAATTTTTGGGAAGTAATAAAGCTGGTTGTTGAAGCCGATTACGAGAAATTATGTATCTAATTATAATTATAAAAATACGTGATATAATTGAAAATAAATCTTTCAAAATGAGCCTTAAATCGACATCATTTTTTTGATAAAAAATCGATATCATGAAACTCAAGGAAAAATGAAACTGCTTTTGGAGAATAAGTTTTAATCGAGATCACGTGTTTTTTCGGAAAACACTAGAATTTATATATAGAAAAAAATTGATATAAAATAAATTTAACAAAGAAAACTTTTTTTTTTCAGACACAAACAAATAATTATTAATCATATAAAGCAGTTTTGACAAGAAACACGGGTCGCGAAAAACTGTTTCTAAGAAAATAAGAACAGTTTTAACAAAGAAGACAATTTTTAACAAAAAACTTTCTTTCACAAGAAAGTTCTTTTTTATTAACTAACAATAAATACTTTATAACAAACAAACAAAAACAGTTTGTAAAAATGTTTTAACAAAAAAAAGGTGTAAAAAGTTTTAGCCAAATTAAAAACAGTTTCAAAAAATAAAAACAGTTTCAAAAAAATGACAAATTTGTGAAAAACAGAATTCACTGCTATTGAGCAAAGCAAATTTGTTAAGTAAAGTTGAAAAATGATGACAAATTCGCATGTAAACACCGATAGTTATAAAACAAATCATGTCAAATTAATGCGGTCAAATATGCAAAATAATGAACAAATGTTTATTTAACACAACCTTTTTCTAACTCGTTAACATATCGGTTCAAAAGAAACAACCGAAACCCAAACCCTAATCATTAGTGATAACGCGTCAAATGGCTCAAACAGTTACGCCCATTATGTAAGTAAAATCATCCAGTAAAACATAATATAATTAGTTTCTACTTTCTAAAAGAATTCAGACAATATAATGTTCCTTAGCCAAAAATACAAATATTTCGAAATGTATTTAACATAATAAATAATCAATGATTTCAGGTGGTGTTAATATATTTTAATGTATGCAAATGAGTCTAATGAGTTATGTCATAATTATCAAAATCTAAATCGTTTTTTTATAAAGTTATCGTGCTATCCGATAAAGGTATCAGCTATTCCCTCTCCAACACATAGTTCCCCTACTCCGCTTTGAAACGTTCAAATATCAAATGACGACAGTACCCATGTATGCATATATGATTTGAGCATATGTTGGCTAAAATATTTTATTTATTTTAAGAACTTTATTCTTCTGGAAAAAACAGTATAATTTATGAATATGTCAGGAAAACACTATAATTTATCAAATAAGATTTCAGGTAGAAAATTATTTTTTGGAAAATTTCATTAAGAATTAGGATCAAGACTATTTCCTTTATATGATGTGTGATTCAATGGAAGGTTTCACTATAAAAAATTATATGTAAAAAACACATATAAAAGAAAACTCATATAAAATAAATTTTAAAACAAAAAAAATTGTTTTTCAGAAACAAACAAGTAATTATTAACCATATAAAACAATTTTAACAAAAAACAAAGGTCGGAAAAAACCATTTCTAAAAAAATAAAAACAGTTTTAACAAAGAAGACGGTTTTTAACAAAAAAACATTCTTTAAGCAGATGTTTTTTTAATTAACAATAAATACTATATAACAAAATAAGAAAAACTGTTTTTAAAAATGTTTTAACCAAAAAACGGTGTAAAAAGTATTAGCCAAAGATGGTCTTCCTCTTTGCGTTTTGTTGAATAGTTTAAAAGACTGACAATTCTTTTGTTGAATAGTAAAATGATTTACATATAACATAACAATTGTCAATCCTTTTACGATTATGTTTAAATTTAAGATTTTGAAATTATAAAGGAAGTCTAGTTTTTAGAAACTAGCGGGTGCTAGAGTTGGGCCCTCAGAAGAAAAATTAATTTTGCGTGTAAAACCCCAAATAGACTTGGGGTTAACTAGCTTCCTTGAAAATGAGCCACTACACAAGTTCAATGAGAAGACTGAAATAACTGTTGAATTCACAAAGTGGGAAGAAACTGACATGCTTGTAAGAAGCTAGATTGCTTTTTCCATAGCAGATGAGTGTCAATACCTTATTGTGGGTCTTGACACAACAAAAGAAATATGGGACTGCTTTGAAAATATATTTTTGGAGTCAACTAAAGAGAAAGAGTTTCAACTAAAAGAAAGAGTGCATGACATAAAGCTGGAAGGTAAATCACTTGATCAGTAAAACAAGGAATTTGAAGACGTGTGTGACGGACTATCTGCCATTCGAAAACCTATGGACGAAGATTCCAAGGTTATCAACTTTGCACGAGGATTGGGAAGAAGTACAAAACTTTCCGCACTGTCATGCTTGGTAAGCCTCCATACCCAACTCTCTCACAATTAATTTCATCACTAAAAGGATTTGATGTTCGTGAGGAGTCAACAAATGAATCATCTACTCAACTGGTTGATCACTCAATGGCGCTCAATGCCATAAGAGCACCAACGCAGCAGTACAACCGAGGACGATGGAGATCAAATCGAGGAAGAGGATTCTCTGTCAACAATTTTGGACCACAATTTTCATCACGAGGATGAGGGTTCAGACCAGCAAGTCATGGAGTTCAGCATTTTCATGGCCAACAGCCCCGGTAGCTATGAGAGCACCAACCTGCTTTTATAGGTGGGATTATTCCTTTCACTCTCCAAACCAAGCCCCGGTAGCTATGAGAGCATCAAACGTTGTCACTGAAGTAGACAATGGACTCTATGTTGACTCTGGCGCAACCTCACATATAACAAATGGAACTGGTAATTTTTCAAAACTTATGTCATATACTGGTAATGATAAAGTTATAATTGGAGATGGATCACAACTTGACATCACTCACATTGGAGAAAAAAAATTAAATGAAAATTTAATCCTTGAAGACGTTTTAGTAGTTCCAAGAATTAAAAAGAATCTCATTTATGTGAGTCAATTACTTCATGATAATGAATGCATTTTGGAATTTACTAATAATGGTTTCACTCTTAAGGACAAGAAGACTCACAAAGAAATTTCCAAGGGAATTAGAAGAGGATCACTTTACACTTTTGAAGATAATAATCATGAAGCGCTAAATGCTATTTATGAAAAGAAAGCTAGCGATCACATATGGCATCAACGTTTGGGACATCCTCAAATCAAGTCTTTAAAGTTTTTAAATAAAAGTCATGCCTTGCATGTAGACCATTGGAATAAATTGCATAATGTTTGGGTAAGTTGTCAACTTGGAAAAAGTTGTAAACTTTCTTTTGGTTTGAATGATAAAATTTCCAATGTTCCGTTTGAAAAGATTCATTGTGACCTATGGGGACCGGCGCCTATAACATCTTCTCAAGGGTTTAAATTTTATGTTGTGTTCATTGATGATTGTACTCGCTATACATGGTTGTGTCCACTTAAACAAAAATCAGACTTTCATCACGTATTTTTAACATTTCATAAAATGATAGAAACACAATTTGAAAAACAAATAAAAATCTTCCAATGTGATGGTGGTGGTGAATTTTCCAGTAATGACTTTATTGATTATCTAAATAAATGTGGCATAGTGAGACATATTTCATGTCCCGGTACCTCGGAACAAAATGGTGTTGCCGAAAGAAAACATAGACATATTGTTGAAACTGGATTAACATTAATGTTTCATGCTAATATCCCATTGTTTCTTTGGGTATAGGCATTTTTAACTATTGTTTACCTTATTAACTGATTGCCTTCCGCACCCTTAAAACGAGCCACACCATTTTTCAAACTCTATGGTACTCAACCAAATTATTCCACTTTGCGTATTTTTGGGGGTCGTTGTTTTCCGTAATTACGAAACAAAACCCAAAATAAATTTACTCCTAAAGCTTATACTTGCATTTTTGTTGGGTACAGTTCATTTCATAAGGGCTACAGATGCTATCAACCACACACCAAAAGAATTTTTATCTCTAGACATGTTATCTTTGATGAAAATAGTCTCCCTTATGTCATTACTCCCAAAGAAACTGTCTCACCACAACCCATTGACTTGGTTACATACCAAGAGTTTTTCAAAATTACATCACCCAAAGCACCAAAGAGCTGTGCTGATATACCATTGCACTCCACACAATCAATTTTACATTCCATTCCTTGTGACCCACTTCATACCTCTAACTCTTGCCCCTCACCAAAGTCGTCCCAAACAAATATTTCACTTGACTTTTTGTATCATACTTCAACCTCTTTGCCGACTATTTCAGACCAACATGACACTACCTCACCTATCCCTCCTTTACCCGTCACACCCTCTACTCCTACGGACATTGTCCTCTCTAATACCACTCATTGTACTCCTTGTAGTGTCCCAGTCCATTCATACGCTACCCATAACCTCCCCTCTAGTCAGTCGCCTACTCTCCATCTTCATTCTCCTGCTGCATCATGTCCTCTGTCCCCCCGCTCTATAGAGCGTCCAGACCTTCTGCCAGCTTTAAATCTTGAGGTGGTTTTACTTGTCTCCTCACAACCAACTCCTACCCATCCTCTACAACCTCCTCTCAATACACATTCCATGACCACACGTTCTAAAGCTGCCACCTCAACTTTTCTTGCTACCACACACTCAACTGAACCCTCCAATATTAAACAAGCCCTTTCTCAACCTCACTGCTCACTACACTAAAATGCCCAAAATGTCACCTTTCAGCCGGCCACCCTTGTCACGGTCATTCACCGTGACAAAAAAATACGCATTTTTTGTCACGGTCATTGACCTTGACAGGACCCTGATAACGAATTGTCACGGTCAATGACTGTGACAAGACCTTGACAAACACATTTGTCACGGGCGTCGCATGATCATTGACCGTGATAATACTTAAAATAATTGTCACGGTCAATGACCTTGACACGACCGTGACAATGTCTTCAGTAAAAAAAGCCCTAGGCTTCTTTTTTCCCACCGTTTTTTTTTTGTTTCCCTCTCTCTCTCTCTCTCTCTAAGGTTTATATTTTCTCTCTCTTTCTCTTTCATTTCTATATGTGTGTGTATGTGTGTATATATATGTGTGTTTATGTATGTGTATATTTGTTTGTATGTGTGTTTATATATGTGTGTGGTGGTGGAGGGGGCAGGGGGTGGTGGGGGTGTGGTGGGCAATGTTTGTACGTGTGTGTGTGTGTGTGTGTGTGTGTGTGTGTGTAGGTGTGGTGGGGGTGGGGGGAGGGGGACAGGGTGTGTGTGTGTATGTGTGTATATATATGTGTGTATATGTATGCGTATATTTGTTTGTATGTGTGTGTATATATGTGTGTGGTGGTGTGTGGTGGGGGAGGGGGGGCAGGGGGTGGTGGGGGTGGGGTGTGTGTAATACCCCATTATTTTTTGGAATTTAATTAACTCATAATAGCAGAATTAAATAAAAGGGCACCCGAATGTAACTTGGAAAAATGAAATTAATTTATGTGACAATATGGTAACTTATATGGTTCTTAAGAGTTTATGAAATTGGTGGAAGTAACATTATAATTATATTGGTATTGGATTTAATTAATAACGGAAGTGATGCGGAAATTTTAATACCAATTCTAATTATTAATTAAATTAATGGGCCTAATTTTTCTAACGAGTTTAATGGGCTTATTTATCTTAAATGGGATTAACGAGTTTAATGGGCTTATTAAATAATTCTTTTAATTGAAATGGAAGTTAATAGAAAAATTGTTTTCTTATCTATGTTTAAAAGTGGACATTTTTTTTAATTAAAAAACAAAAAGAGAATTTTCATTTTAAAAAAAAAATAACACAATAATTTTTTTATGATTTTATAGTTTTGAAATACAATGATATTTTTAGAATATCAAAAAGTGAAATTAATGATAATTATATTTTTAGAATATTTTCGATGTACAAGATGATACTCAAGCTAATTAGTATTCAAATATGATAACATAAGCCGGGGAAGAAGATGGTGGTTTTAAAATGCCTTAGTGCATCCTTAAATCTAAGCATTTTTGCTTTGTAATTGACATAATTTTTTGTGGGGGTTACGGTCTCCAATAGCATTTGCGAGGTTTACTCATTATGTCATTCATGGACATTTTTATTTTTATTTTTTTTCTAAGTATTTATTGGTCCCTCACGAACATATTTTAAACATTAAAATTTTTTTGAAAATTTTTAAACAATTCGGTCCACAAATTTGCACATATTATTTTTGATATATTTCGTCTTCTTCAATCCAATACATCTTGTTTGGAAATTTTGGTTGGTTGGGATTTGCATATGAACCCAAAATATTTAAATTATTTTTGTCGTTTTCGTTAATTTCATTCGTACATTTAGGTTTTGCATATGAAGCATGCGTATGAATTCATCCTGCCTTTGGATTGGAAACTTCAACATGTTGAAAAGTAAAACAGTAAGTAGTTTGAATATTGTGATCATGCATGTCAACACTTGACATGAGATGACACGTGTTGAATTTTTGAGACTATCATCAAACTCTTATTCTCATATATATGGTTCGAAAGAGTGACTTGGTAATATCAGAAACTCTTATTCCCATACGTATTTTATCAAGAAATATGATTATTAATTTGAAACGTAATAAAAGAGAAAGTATGCTTATTATTTTGGTACCAATTTAGTATGAATTTGATTATCATATAGTTCTTTTAGTAAATAAATTTTATTTAAATTTAACCAATCCAATCGGAAACTTTAACAAGCATCCCCAGTAAGATACATTGAGCCAATTAATTTAAAACCCAAGCATATCTTCAAAATATCCAAACCATGTTCATGTCTACATGATTTTTTTTCCATAGATAGTAACTCATCCGCTGTATCTACCTTTCGATAGCAGGAAAAAACAGGGGAGAACAATTTTTTCTACATGCATGCACAAGAATAGTTTAAAAGACGACAATTCTTATGTTGATTAGAAAAATTATTTAGATATAACATCTAAATTGCCAGTCGTTTTATGATTACTTTTAAATTTAAGATTTAGAAATTATAAAGCAAGAGTAGTTTTTACAAACTAGAGGGTGGTAGAGTCGGACCATCAGAATAAAAACAAATTTTGCGTGTAAAATCCGATACAAAAACGGGGGTCTGCTAATTGAAATAGAGATCACATTATAATCTTCATACAACTACGTGGTATTTTTTTCCCTAAATAATTCTTCGGATATGCACAATTTGTCTTTCATTTATGCATTAAAAATTTCTAAATTTTTCGGAAGTAATAAAGCTGGTTGTTGAAGCCGATTATGAGAAATTATGTACCTAATTATAATTATAAAAATACGTGATATAATGGACAAATAAATCTTTCAAAATGAGCCTTAAATCGACATCTATCGACATCATAAAACTCTAGGAAAAATGAAACTGCTTTTGCAGAATAAGGTTTAATCGAGATCACGTGTTTTTCAGGAAAACTCTCTAATTTATATATAGAAGAAAACTAATATAAAATAAATTTAACAAACAAAACTTTTTTTTGAGACACAAACAAATAATAATTAATCATATAAAGCAGTTTTGACAAGAAACACAGGTCGCGAAAAACTGTTTCTAAGAAAATAAGAACAGTTTTAACAAAGAAGACAATTTTTAACAAAAACTTTCTTTCACAAGAAAGTTTTTTTATTAATTAACAATAAATACTTTATAACAAACTAACAAAAACAGTTTGTAAAAATGTTTTCAATAAAAAAAGGTGTAAAAAGTTTTAGCCAAATTAAAAACAGTTTCAAACAATAAAAACAGTTTCAAAAAAATAACAAATTTGTGAAAAACAAAATTCACTGCTACTGAGCAAAGCAAATTGGTTAAGTAAAGTTGAAAAATGATGACAAATTTGCATGTAAACACCGATAGTTATAAAACAAATCATGACAAATTAATGAGGTGAGATATGCAAAATAATGAAGAAAATGTATATTTAACACAACCTTTTCTCACTCGTTAACATCTCGGTTCCAAAGAAACAAACCAAACACAAACCCAGATCATTAGCGATAACGGGTCAAATAGCTGAAACAGTTACAACCATTACGTAAGTAAAACATCCAGGAAGACATAATATAATTAGTTTCTACTTTCTAAAGGATTTTGAACATTATAATGATCGTTAGCCAGAGATACAAATATTACAAAATGTGATAAACATAATTAATAATCAAAGATTTCAAGCGGTGTTAATATATTTTAATATGTAGAAACGAGTCTAATAAGTAATATCACGATTATCAAATCAGAATCATATTTTAAAAGGTTATCGTGCTATCCGATAAAGGTATCAGCTATTCCCACTCCACCAAATTGTTCCCCTGCTCCCCTTGGAAACGTTCAAATATCAAACGACAAAAGTACCCTTGTACGCAAATATAATATGTTCGGCAAAATATATTATTTATTTTAAAAAATTTAATCTTCTGGAAAAAAATATTTCAAGTATAAAAATTACTAATATTATGAAAATTAAATTTTTTAATCTTCTGAAAATATAAAGATCACACAAAAAAAAATTTACTATAAAAAACTTAATATTTTTTTTTAATTGAAATGGAAGTTAATAGAAAAATTATTTTCTTATCTATGTTTAAAAGTGGACCTTTTTTTTAATTGAAAAACAAAAAGAAAATTTCTATTTTTTAAAATAAATAACACAATAATTTTTTTATGATTTTATATTTTTAAAATACAATGATATTTTTAGAATATCAAAAAGTGAAATTAATGATAATTATATTTTTAGAATATTTTAGTTGTACATGATGATACTCATGCTAATTAGTATTCAAATATGATAACATAAGCCGGGGAAGAAGATGGTGGTTTTAAAATGCCTTGGTGCATCCTTAAATCTAAGCATTTTTGCTTTGTAATTGACATCAGTTTTTGTGGGGGTTACGGTCTCCAATAGCATTTGCGAGGTTTACTCATTATGTCATTCATGGACATTTTTATTTTATTTTTTTTTTCTAAGTATTTATTGGTCCCTCACGAACATATTTTAAACATTAAAATTTTTTTGAAAAATTTTAAACAATTCGGTCCACAAATTTGCACATATTATTTTTGATATATTTCGTCTTCTTTAATCCAATACATCTTGTTTGCAAATTTTGGTTGCTTGGGATTTCCATATGAACCCAAGATATTTAAATTATTTTTGTCGTTTTCGTTAATTTCATTCGTACATTTAGGTTTTGCATATGAAGCATGCGTATGAATTCATCCTGCCTTTGGATTGGAAACTTCAACATGTTGAAAAGTAAATCAGTAAGTAGTTGGAATATTGTGATCATGCATGTCAACACTTGACATGAGATGTCACATGTTGAATTTTTGAGACTATCATCAAACTCTTATTCTCATATATATGGTTCGAAAGAGTGACGTGGTAATATCAGAAACTCTTATTCCCATACGTATTTTATCAAGAAATATGATTATTAGTTTGAAACGGAATAAAATAGAAAGTATGCTTATTATTTTGGTACCAATTTAGTATGAATTTGATTATCATATAGTTCTTTTAGTAAATAAATTTTATTTAAATTTAACCAATCCAATCGAAAACTTTAACAAGCATCCCCAGTTAGATACATTGAACCAATTAATTGAAAACCCAAGCATATCTTCAAAATATCCAAACCATGTTCATGTGTACATGATTTTTTTTCTTAGATAGTAACTCATCCGTTGTATCTACCTTTTGAAATGGGCCTTAAATCGACATCTGTCGACATCATAAAACTCAAGGAAAAATGAAACTGCTTTTGAAGAATAAGGTTTAATCGAGATCACATGTTTTTCAGGAAAACACTCGAATTTATATATAGAAGAAAACTGATATAAAATAAATTTAACAAACGAAACTTTTTTTTCAGACACAAACAAATAATTATTAATCATATAAAGTAGTTTTGACACGAAGCACAGGTCGCGAAAAACAGTTTCTAAGAAAATTAGAACAGTTTTAATAAAGAAGACAATTTTTAACAAAATCTTTCTTTCACAAGAAAGTTTTTTTATTAATTAACAATAAATACTCTGTAACAAACTAACAAAAATAGTTTGTAAAAATGTTTTAACTAAAAAAAGGTGTAAAAAGTTTTAGCCAAATTAAAAACAGTTTCAAACAATAAAAACAGTTTCAAAAAAATAACAAATTTGTGAAAAACAAAATTCACTGCTACTGAGCAAATCCAATTGGTTAAGTAAAGTTGAAAAATGATGACAAATTTGCATGTAAACACCGATAGTTATAAAACAAATGATGAAAAATTAATGAGGTCAAATATGCAAAATAATGAACAAAATGTTTATTTAACACAACCTTTTCTCATTCGTTAACATCTCGGTTCCAAAGAAACAAACCAAACCCAAACCCGGATCATTAGCGATAATGGATCAAATAGCTGAAACAGTTACACCCATTACGTAAGTAAAATCATCCAGGAAGACATAATATAATTAGTTTCTACTTTCTAAAGGATTTTGAACATTATAATGATCGTTAGCCAAGTTTGCGGGTGTGGCTTGGGCGGGCGGCTATTGGAAGTCATCTTTTGATTGGGGGGTGTGTAGTTTGTATTGTCCAAGTTTTTGGGTGTGCTTTTTGTTCTGATTTTTCAATTGTATACTGCCTGTATACGGGTTTCGCCCCTTAGCGGTTGTGTTTTATATAACATTTATTTATCAAAAAAAAAAAAAAAAAATGATCGTTAGCCAAAGATACAAATATTACAAAATGTGCTAAACATAATTAATAATGAAAGATTTCAAGCGGTGTTAATGTATTTTAATGTGTGGAAACGACTCTAATAAGTAATATCACGATTATCAAATCAGAATCATTTTTTTAAAAGGTTATCGTGCTATCGGATAAAGGTATCAGCTATTCCCACTCCACCAAATTGTTCCCCTGCTCCCCTTTGAAACGTTCAAATATCAAACGACAAAAGTACCCTTGTATGCAAATATAATATGTTCGGCAAAATATATTATTTATTTTAAAAAATTTAATCTTCTGGAAAAAAATATTTCAAGTATAAAAATTACTAATTTTATGAAAATTAAATTTTTTAATCTTCTGAAAATATAAAAATCACAAAAAAAAAATTTTTTGCTATAGAAACCTTAATAATTTTTTCAATTGAAATGGAAGTTAATAGAAAAATTATTTTCTTATTTATGTTTAAAAGTGGACCTTTTTTTTAATTAAAAAACAAAAAGAGAATTCCTTTTTTTAAAATAAATAACACAATAAATTTTTTATGATTATATATTTTTAAAATACAATGATATTTTTAGAATATCAAAAAGTGAAATTAATGATAATTATATTTTTAGAATATTTTAGATGTACATGATGATACTCAAGCTAATTAGTAGTCAAATATGATAACATAAGCCGCGGAAGAAGATGGTGGTTTTAAAATGCCTTAGTGCATCCCTAAATCTAAGCATTTTAGCTTTGTAATTGACATCATTTTGTGTGGGGTTACGGTCTCCAATAGCTTTTGTGAGGTTTACTCATTATGTCATTCATGGGCATTTTAATTTTAATTTTTTTTATCTAAGTATTTATTGGTCCCTCACAAACATATTTTAAACATTAAAATTTTTTTGAAAAATTTTAAACAGTTCGGTCCACAAATTTGCACATATTATTTTTAATATATTTCGTCTTCTTCAATCCAATACATCTTGTTTGGAAATATTGGTCGCTTGGGATTTGCAAATGAACCCAAAATATTTAAATTATTTTTGTCGTTTTCGTTAATTTCATTGGTGCATTTAGATTTTGCATATGAAGCATGCGTATGAATTCATCCTGCCTTTGGATTGGAAACTTCAACATGTTGAAAAGTAAAACAGTAAGTAGTTGGAATATTGTGATCATGCATGTCAACACTTGACAAGAGATGTCACGTGTTGAATTTTTTAGACTATCATCAAACTCTTATTCTCATATGTTTGGTTCGGAAGAGTGACGTGGTAATATCAGAAACTCTTATTCCCATACGTATTTTATCAAGAAATATGATTATTAATTTGAAACGGAAGAAAAGAGAAAGTATGCTTATTATTTTGGTACCAATTTAATATGAATTTGATTATCATATACTTCTTTTAGTAAATAAATTTTATTTAAATTTAACCAATCCAATCGGAAACTTTAACAAGCATCCCCAGTAAGATACATTGAACCAATTAATTTAAAACCCAAGCATATCTTCAAAATATCCAAACCATGTTCATGTGTACATGATTTTTTTTCCTTAAGAGAGTAACTCATCTGCTGTATCTACCTTTCAATAGCAGGAAAAAATAGGGGAGGACAATTTTTTCTACATGCATGCACAAGAATAGTTTAAAAGACAACAATTCTTATGTTGAATAGAAAAATTATTTAGTTATAACATCTGAATTGTCAGTCGTTTTATGATTACTTTTAAATTTAAGATTTAGAAATTATAAAGCAAGAGTAGTTTTTACAAACTAGAGGGTGGTCGAGTCGGACCATCAGAATAAAAATAAATTTTGCGTGTAAAATCCGATACAAAAACGGGGGTCTGCTAATTGAAATAGAGATCACATTATAATCTTCATACAACCACGTGGTATTTTTTCCTAAACAATTCTTCGGATATGCACAATTTGTCTGTCATTTATGCATTAAAAATTTCTAAATTTTTCGGAAGTAATAAAGCTAGTTGTTGAAGCCGATTGTGAGAAATTATGTACCTAATTATAATTATAAAAATACGTGACATAATTGACAAATAAATCTTTCAAAATGAGCCTTAAATCGACATCTATCGACATCATAAAACTCAAGGAAAAATGAAACTGCTTTTGGAGAATAAGGTTTAATCGAGATCACGTGTTTTTCAGGAAAACACTCGAATTTATATATAGAAGAAAACTGATATAAAATAAATTTAACAAACAAAACTTTTTTTTGAGACACAAACAAATAATTATTAATCATATAAAGCAGTTTTGACACGAAACACAGGTCACGAAAAACTGTTTCTAAGAAAATAAGAACAGTTTTAATAGAGAAGACAATTTTTAACAAAATCTTTCTTTCACAAGAAAGTTTTTTTATTAATTAACAATAAATACTTTATAACAAACTAACAAAAACAGTTTGTAAAAATGTTTTAACAAAAAAAAGGTGTAAAAAGTTTTAGCCAAATTAAAAACAGTAAAAACAGTTTCAAAAAAATAACAAATTTGTGAAAAACAAAATTCACTGCTACTGAGCAAAGCAAATTGGTTAAGTAAAGTTGAAAAATGATGACAAATTTGCATGTAAACACCGATAGTTATAAAACAAATCATGACAAATTAATGAGGTCAAATATGCAAAATAATGAACAAAATGTTTATTTAAAACAACCTTTTCTCACTCGTTAACATCTCGGTTCCAAAGAAACAAACCAAACCCAAACCCTGATCATTAGCGATAACGGGTCAAATAGCTGAAACAGTTACACCCATTACATAAGTAAAATCATCCAGGAAGACATAATATAATTAGTTTCTACTTTCTAAAGGATTTGAACATTATACTGATCGTTAGCCAAAGATACAAATATTACAAAATGTGATAAACATAATTAATAATCAAATATTTCAAGCGGTGTTAATGTATTTTAAGATGTAGAAACGACTCTAATAAGTAATATCACGATTATCAAATCAGAATCATTTTTTAAAAGGTTATCGTGCTATCCGATAAAGGTATCAGCTATTCCCACTCCACCAAATTGTTCGCCTGCTCCCCTTTGAAACGTTCAAATATCAAACGACAAAAGTACCCTTGTATGCAAATATAATATGTTCGGCAAAATATATTATTTATTTTAAAAAATTTAATCTTCTGGAAAAAAATATTTCAAGTATAAAAATTACTAATATTATGAAAATTAAATTTTTTAATCTTCTGAAAATATAAAAATCACAAAAAAAATTTTTTTTGCTATAGAAACCTTAATAATTTTTTCAGTTGAAATGGAAGTTAATAGAAAAATTATTTTCTTATCTATGTTTAAAAGTGGACCTTTTTTTTAATTAAAAAACAAAAAGAGAATTTCCATTTTTTAAAATAAATAACACAATAAATTTTTTATGATTTTATATTTTGAAAATCAATGATATTTTTAGAATATCAAAAAGTGAAATTAATGATAATTATATTTTTAGAATATTTTAGATGTACACGTTGATACTCAAGCTAATTAGTATTCAAATGTGAAAACATAAGCCGGGGAAGAAGATGGTGGTTTTAAAATGCCTTAGTGCATCCTTAAATCTAAGCATTTTTGCTTTGTAATTGACATCATTTTTTCTGGGGTTAGGGTCACCAATAGCATTTGCGAGGTTTACTCATTATGTCATTCATGGACATTTTTATTTTATTTTTTTTATCTAAGTATTTATCGGTCCCTCACAAACATATTTTAAACATTAAAATTTTTTTGAAAAATTTTAAACAATTCGGTCCACAAATTTGCACATATTATTTTTAATATATTCCGTCTTCTTTAATCCAATACATCTTGTTTGGAAATTTTGGTCTCTTGGCATTTGCATATGAACCCAAAATATTTAAATTATTTTTGTCATTTTCGTTAATTTCATTCATACATTTAGGTTTTGCATATGAAGCGTGCGTATGAATTCATCCTGCCTTTGGATTGGAAACTTCAACATGTTGAAAAATAAAACAGTAAGTAGTTGGAATATTGTGATCATGCATGTCAACACTTGACATGAGATGACACGTGTTGAATTTTTGAGACTATCATCAAACTCTTATTCTCATATGTATCGTTCGAAAGAGTGACGTGGTAATATGAGAAACTCTTATTCCCATCCGTATTATATCATGAATTATTATTATTAATTCGAAACGGAATAAAAGAGATCACATTAAAATCTTCATACAACTAAGGGTTATTTTTTTTCCTAAATAATTCTTGGGATATGCACATTTTGTCTGGCATTTATGCATTAAAAATTTCAAAATTTTTCAGAAGTAATAAAGCTGGTTGTTGAAGCCGATTATGAGAAATTATGTGTCTAATTATAATTATAAAAATACGTGATATAATTGACAAATAAATCTTTCAAAATGAGCCTTAAATCGACATCTATCGACATCATAAAACTCAAGGAAAAATGAAACTGCTTTTGGAGAATAAGGTTTAATCGAGATCACGTGTTTTTCAGGAAAACACTCGAATTTATATATAGAAGCAAACTGATATAAAATAAATTTAACAAACAAAACTTTTTTTTGAGACACAAACAAATAATTATTAATCATATAAAGCAATTTTGACACGAAACACATGTCGCGAAAAACTGTTTCTAAGAAAATAAGAACAGTTTTAATAAAGAAGACAATTTTTAACAAAATCTTTCTTTCACAAGAAAGTTTTTTTATTAATTAACAATAAATACTCTGTAACAAACTAACAAAAACAGTTTGTAAAAATGTTTTAACTAAAAAAAGGTGTAAAAAGTTTTAGCCAAATTAAAAACAGTTTCAAACAATAAAAACAGTTTCAAAAAAATAACAAATTTGTGAAAAACAAAATTCACTGCTACTGAGCAAATCCAATTGGTTAAGTAAAGTTGAAAAATGATGACAAATTTGCATGTAAACACCGATAGTTATAAAACAAATGATGAAAAATTAATGAGGTCAAATATGCAAAATAATGAACAAAATGTTTATTTAACACAACCTTTTCTCACTCGTTAACATCTCGGTTCCAAAGAAACAAACCAAACCCAAACCCGGATCATTAGCGATAACGGATCAAATAGCTGAAACAGTTACACCCATTACGTAAGTAAAATCATCCAGGAAGACATAATATAATTAATTTCTACTTTCTAAAGGATTTTGAACATTATAATGATCGTTAGCCAAAGATACAAATATTACAAAATGTGCTAAACATAATTAATAATCAAATATTTCAAGTGGTGTTAATATATTTTAATGTGTGGAAACGACTCTAATAAGTAATATCACGATTGTCAAATCAGAATCATTTTTTAAAAGGTTATCGTGCTATCGGATAAAGGTATCAGCTATTCCCACTCCACCAAATTGTTCCCCTGCTCCCCTTTGAAACGTTCAAATATCAAACGACAAAAGTACCCTTGTATGCAAATATAATACGTTCGGCAAAATATATTATTTATTTTAAAAAATTTAATCTTCTGGAAAAAAATATTTCAAGTATAAAAATTACTAATATTATGAAAATTAAATTTTTTAATCTTCTGAAAATATAAAAATCACAAAAAATTCTTTTTTTACTATAAAAAACTTAATAATTTTTTTAATTGAAAGGGAAGTTAATAGAAAAATTATTTTCTTATCTATGTTTAAAAGTGGACATTCTTTTTAATTAAAAAACAAAAATAGAATTTCCATTCTTTAAAAGAAATAACACAATAAATTTTTATGATTTTATATTTTTAAAATACAATGATATTTTTAGTATATCAAAAAGTGAAATTAATGATAATTATATTTTTAGAATATTTTAGATGTACATGATGATACTCAAGCTAATTAGTATTCAAATATGATAACATAAGTAACGGAAGAAGATGGTGGTTTTAAAATGCCTTAGTGCATCCCTAAATCTAAGCATTTTTGCTTTGTAATTGACATCATTTTGTGTGGGGTTACGGTCTCCAATAGCATTTGTGGGGTTTACTCATTATGTCATTCATGGGCATTTTAATTTTAATTTTTTTATCTGAGAATTTATTGGTCCCTCACGAATAAATTTTAAACATTAAATTTTTTTTGAAAAGTTTTAAACAATTCGGTCCACAAATTTGCACATATTATTTTTAATATATTTCGTCTTCTTCAATCCAATACATCTTGTTTGAAAATTTTGGTTGCTTGGGATTTGCATATGAACCCAAAATACTAAAATTATTTTTGTCGTTTTCGTTTATTTCATTCATACATTTAGGGTTTGCATATGAAGCGTGAGTATGAATTCATCCAGCCTTTGGATTGGAAACTTCAACATGTTGAAAAGTAAAACAGTAAGTAGTTGGAATATTGTGATCATGCAAGTCAACACTTGACATGAGATGTCACGTGTTGAATTTTTGAGACTATCATCAAACTCTTATTCTCATAAGTTTGGTTCGAAAGAGTGACGTGGTAATATCAGAAACTCTTATTCCCATACGCATTTTATCAAGAAATATGATTATTAATTTGAAACGGAAGAAAAGAGAAAGTATGCTTATTATTTTGGTACCAATTTAATATGAATTTGATTATCATATACTTTATTTAGTAAATAAATTTTATATCCAATCGGAAACTTTAACAAGCATCCCCAGTAAGATACATTGAGCCAATTAATTTAAAACCCAAGCATATCTTCAAAATATCCAAACCATGTTCATGTGTACATGATTTTTTTTCCTTAAGAGAGTAACTCATCCGCTGTATCTACCTTTCAATAGCAGGAAAAAACAGGGGAGAACAATTTTTTCTACATGCATGCACAAGAATAGTTTAAAAGACCACAATTCTTATGTTGAATAGAAAAATTATTTAGTTATAACATCTGAATTGTCAGTCGTTTTATGATTACTTTTAAATTTAAGATTTAGAAATTATAAAGCAAGAGTAGTTTTTACAAACTAGAGGGTGGTAGAGTCGGCCCATCAGAATAAAAATAAATTTTGCGTGTAAAATCCGATACAAAAACGGGGGTCTGCTAATTGAAATAGAGATCACATTATAATCTTCATACAACCACGTGGTATTTTTTCCTAAACAATTCTTCGGATATGCACAATTTGTCTGTCATTTATGCATTAAAAATTTCTAAATTTTTCGGAAGTAATAAAGCTAGTTGTTGAAGCCGATTGTGAGAAATTATGTACCTAATTATAATTATAAAAATACGTGACATAATTGACAAATAAATCTTTCAAAATGAGCCTTAAATCGACATCTATCGACATCATAAAACTCAAGGAAAAATGAAACTGCTTTTGGAGAATAAGGTTTAATCGAGATCACGTGTTTTTCAGGAAAACACTCGAATTTATATATAGAAGAAAACTGATATAAAATAAATTTAACAAACAAAACTTTTTTTTGACACACAAACAAATAATTATTAATCATATAAAGCAGTTTTGACACGAAACACAGGTCTTGAAAAACTGTTTCTAAGAAAATAAGAACAGTTTTAATAAAGAAGACAATTTTTAACAAAATCTTTCTTTCACAAGAAAGTTTTTTTATTAATTAACAATAAATACTTTATAACAAACTAACAAAAACAGTTTGTAAAAATGTTTTAACAAAAAAAAGGTGTAAAAAGTTTTAGCCAAATTAAAAACAGTTTCAAACAATAAAAACAGTTTCAAAAAAATAACAAATTTGTGAAAAACAAAATTCACTGCTAGTGAGCAAAGCTAATTGGTTAAGTAAAGTTGAAAAATGATGACAAATTTGCATGTAAACACCGATAGTTATAAAACTAATCATGACAAATTAATGAGGTCAAATATGCAAAATAATGAAAAAATGTTTATTTAACACAACCATTTCTCACTCGTTAACATCTCGGTTCCAAAGAAACAAACCAAACCCAAACCCTGATCATTAGCGATAACGGGTCAAATAGCTGAAACAGTTACACCCATTACGTAAGTAAAATCATCCAGGAAGACATAATATAATTAGTTTCTACTTTATAAAGGATTTTGAACATTATAATGATCGTTAGCCAAAGATACAAATATTACAAAATGTGATAAACATAATTAATAATAAAATATTTCAAGTGGTGCTAATATATTTTAATATGTAGAAACGACTCAAATAAGTAATATCATGATTTTCAAATCAGAATCATTTTTTAAAAGGTTATCGTGCTATCCGATAAAGGTATCAGCTATTCCCACTCCACCAAATTGTTCCCCTGCTCCCCTTTGAAACGTTCAAATATCAAACGACAAAAGTACCCTTGTATGCAAATATAATACGTTCGGCAAAATATATTATTTATTTTAAAAAATTTAATCTTCTGGACAAAAATATTTCATGTATAAAAATTACTAATATTATGAAAATTAAATTTTTTAATCTTCTGAAAATATAAAAATCACAAAAAAAAAAAAAAAAATTTGCTATAAAAACCTTAATAATTTTTTCAGTTGAAATGGAAGTTAATGGAAAAATTATTTTCTTATCTATATTTAAAAGTGGACCTTTTTTTTTTAATTAAAAAACAAAAAGAGAATTTCCATTTTTTAAAATAAATAACACAATAAATTTTTTATGATTTCATATTTTGAAAATCAATCATACTTTTAGAATATCAAAAAGTGAAATTAATGATAATTATATTTTTAGAATATTTTAGATGTACACGTTGATACTCAAGCTAATTAGTATTCAAATGTGATAACATAAGCCGGGGAAGAAGATGGTGGTTTTAAAATGCCTTAGTGCATCCATAAATCTAAGCATTTTTGCTTTGTAATTGACATCATTTTTTGTGGGGTTAGGGTCACCAATAGCATTTGCGAGGTTTACTCATTATGTCATTCATGGACATTTTTATTTTGTTTTTTTTATATAAGTATTTATTGGTCCATCACAAACATATTTTAAACATTAAAATTTTTTTGAAAAATTTTAAACAATTCGGTCCACAAATTTGCACATATTATTTTTAATATATTTCGTCTTCTTAAATCCAATACATCTTGTTTGGAAATTTTGGTTGCTTGGGATTTGCAAATGAACCCAAAATATTTAAATTATTTTTGTCGTTTTCGTTAATTTCATTCGTACATTTAGGTTTTGCGTATGAATTCATCCTGCCTTTGGATTGGAAACTTCAACATGTTGAAAAGTAAAACAGTAAGTAGTTGGAATATTGTGATCATGCATGTCAACACTTGACATGAGGTGTCACGTGTTGAATTTTTGAGACTATCATCAAACTCTTATTCTCATATGCTTGGTTCGAAAGAGTGACGTGGTAATATCAGAAACTCTTATTCCCATACGTATTTTATCAAGAAATGTGATTATTAATATGAAACGGAAGAAAAGAGAAAGTATGCTTATTATTTTGGTACCAATTTAATATGAATTTTATTATCATAAACATTTTTTTATAAATTAATTTTATTTAAATTTAACCAATCCAATCGAAAACTTTAACAAGCATCCCCAGTAAGATACATTGAGCCAATTAATTTAAAACCCAAGCATATCTTCAAAATATCCAAACCATGTTCATGTGTACATCATTTTTTTTCCATAGATAGTAACTCATCCGCTGTATCTACCTTTCGATAGCAGGAAAAAACAGGGGAGGACAATTTTTTCTACATGCATGCACAAGAATAGTTTAAAAGACGACAATTCTTATGTTGAATAGAAAAATTATTTAGTTATAACATCTGAATTGTCAGTCGTTTTATGATTACTTTTAAATTTAAGATTTAGAAATTATAAAGCAAGAGTAGTTTTTACAAACTAGAGGGTGGTCGAGTCGGGCCATCAGAATAAAAATAAATTTTGCGTGTAAAATCCGATACAAAAACGGGGGTCTGCTAATTGAAATAGAGATCGCATTATAATCTTCATACAACCACGTGGTATTTTTTTCCTAAACAATTCTTCGGATATGCACAATTTGTATGTCATTTATGCATTAAAAATTTCTAAATTTTTCGGAAGTAATAAAGCTAGTTGTTGAAGCCGATTGTGAGAAATTATGTACCTAATTATAATTATAAAAATACATGACATAATTGACAAATAAATCTTTCAAAATGAGCCTTAAATCGACATCTATCGACATCATAAAACTCAAGGAAAAATGAAACTGCTTTTGGAGAATAAGGTTTAATCGAGATCACGTGTTTTTCAGGAAAACACTCGAATTTATATATAGAAGAAAACTGATATAAAATAAATTTAACAAACAAAACTTTTTTTTGAGACACAAACAAATAATTATTAAACATATAAAGCAGTTTTGACACGAAACACAGGTCGCGAAAAACTGTTTCTAAGAAAATAAGAACAGTTTTAATAAAGAAGACAATTTTTAACAAAATCTTTCTTTCACAAGAAAGTTTTTTTATTAATTAACAATAAATACTTTATAACAAACTAACAAAAACAGTTTGTAAAAATGTTTTAACAAAAAAAAGGTGTAAAAAGTTTTAGCCAAATTAAAAACAGTAAAAACAGTAAGAACAGTTTCAAAAAAATAACAAATTTGTGAAAAACAAAATTCACTGCTACTGAGCAAAGCAAATTGGTTAAGTAAAGTTGAAAAATGATGACAAATTTGCATGTAAACACCGATAGTTATAAAACAAATCATGACAAATTAATGAGGTCAAATACGCAAAATAATGAACAAAATGTTTGTTTAACACAACCTTTTCTCACTCGTTAACATATCGGTTCCAAAGAAACAAACCAAACCCAAACCCAGATCATTAGCGATAACGGGTCAAATAGCTGAAACAGTTACACCCATTACGTAAGTAAAATCATCCAGGAAGACATAATATAATTAGTTTCTACTTTCTAAAGGATTTGAACATTATACTGATCGTTAGCCAAAGATACAAATATTACAAAATGTGATAAACATAATTAATAATCAAATATTTCAAGCGGTGTTAATGTATTTTAAGATGTAGAAACGACTCTAGTAAGTAATATCACGATTATCAAATCAGAATCTTTTTTTAAAAGGTTATCGTGCTATCCGATAAAGGTATCAGCTATTCCCACTCCACCAAATTGTTCCCCTGCTCCCCTTTGAAACGTTCAAATATCAAACGACAAAAGTACCCTTGTATGCAAATATAATATGTTCAGCAAAATATATTATTTATTTTAAAAAATTTAATCTTCTGGAAAAAAATATTTCAAGTATAAAAATTACTAATATTATGAAAATTAAATTTTTTAATCTTCTGAAAATATAAAAATCACAAAAAAAAAAAAAAAAATTTGCTATAAAAACCTTAATAATTTTTTCAGTTGAAATGGAAGTTAATAGAAAAATTATTTTCTTATCTATATTTAAAAGTGGACCTTTTTTTTTTAATTAAAAAACAAAAAGAGAATTTCCATTTTTTAAAATAAATAACACAATAAATTTTTTATGATTTTATATTTTGAAAATCAATCATACTTTTAGAATATCAAAAAGTGAAATTAATGATAATTATATTTTTAGAATATTTTAGATGTACACGTTGATACTCAAGCTAATTAGTATTCAAATGTGAAAACATAAGCCGGGGAAGAAGATGGTGGTTTTAAAATGCCTTAGTGCATCCTTAAATCTAAGCATTTTTGCTTTGTAATTGACATCATTTTTTCTGGGGTTAGGGTCACCAATAGCATTTGCGAGGTTTACTCATTATGTCATTCATGGACATTTTTTTTTTTTTTTTTTATCTAAGTATTTATCGGTCCCTCACAAACATATTTTAAACATTAAAATTTTTTTGAAAAATTTTAAACAATTCGGTCCACAAATTTGCGCATATTATTTTTAATATATTTCGTCTTCTTTAATCCAATACATCTTGTTTGGAAATTTTGGTCGCTTGGGATTTGCATATGAACCAAAAATATTTAAATTATTTTTGTCATTTTCGTTAATTTCATTCATACATTTAGGTTTTGCATATGAAGCGTGCGTATGAATTCATCCTGCCTTTGGATTGGAAACTTCGACATGTTGAAAAATAAAACAGTAAGTAGTTGGAATATTGTGATCATGCATGTCAACACTTGACATGAGATGACACGTGTTGAATTTTTGAGACTATCATCAAACTCTTATTCTCATATGTATCGTTCGAAAGAGTGACGTGGTAATATGAGAAACTCTTATTCCCATCCGTATTATATCATGAATTATGATTATTAATTCGAAACGGAATAAAAGAGATCACATTAAAATCTTCATACAACTAAGGGTTATTTTTTTTCATAAATAATTCTTGGGATATGCACATTTTGTCTGGCATTTATGCATTAAAAATTTCAAAATTTTTCAGAAGTAATAAAGCTGGTTGTTGAAGCCGATTATGAGAAATTATGTGTCTAATTATAATTATAAAAATACGTGATATAATTGACAAATAAATCTTTCAAAATGAGCCTTAAATCGACATCTATCGACATCATAAAACTCTAGGAAAAATGAAACTTCTTTTGGAGAATAAGGTTTAATCGAGATCACGTGTTTTTCAGGAAAACACTCTAATTTATATATAGAAGAAAACTGATATAAAATAAATTTAACAAACAAAACTTTTTTTTCAGACACAAACAAATAATTATTAATCATATGAAGCAGTTTTGACAAGAAACACAGGTCGCGAAAAACTGTTTCTAAGAAGATAAGAACAGTTTTAACAAAGAAGACAATTTTTAACAAAAAACTTTCTTTCACAAGAAAGTTTTTTTTATTAATTAACAGTAAATACTTTGTAACAAACTAACAAAAACAGTTTGTAAAAATGTTTTAACAAAAAAAAGGTGTAAAAAGTGTTAGCCAAATTAAAAACAGTTTCAAACAATAAAAACAGTTTCAAAAAAATAACAAATTTGTGGAAAATAAAATTCACTTCTACTGAGCAAAGCAAATTGGTTAAGTAAAGTTGAAAAATGATGACAAATTTGCATGTAAACACCGATAGTTATAAAACAAATCATGACAAATTAATGAGGTCAAATACACAAAATAATGAACAAAATGTTTGTTTAACACAACCTTTTCTCACTCGTTAACATATCGGTTCCAAAGAAACAAACTAAACCCAAACCCAGATCATTAGCGATAACGGGTCAAATAGCTGAAACAGTTACACTCATTACGTAAGTAAAATCATCCAGGAAGACATAATATAATGAGTTTCTACTTTCTAAAAGATTTTGAACATTATAATGATCGTTAGCCAAAGATACAAATATTACAAAATGTGCTAAACATAATTAATAATGAAAGATTTCAAGCGGTGTTAATGTATTTTAAGATGGAGAAACGACTCTAATAAGTAATATCACGATTATCAAATCAGAATCATTTTTTAAAAGGTTATCGTGCTATCCGATAAAGGTATCAGCTATTCCCACTCCACCAAATTGTTCCCCTGCTCCCCTTTGAAACGTTCAAATATCAAACGACAAAAGTACCCTTGTATGCAAATATAATATGTTCGGCAAAATATATTATTTATTTTAAAAAATTTAATCTTCTGGAAAAAAATATTTCAAGTATAAAAATTACTAATATTATGAAAATTAAATTTTTTAATCTTCTGAAAATATAAAAATCACAAAAAAAAAATTTTTTGCTATAGAAACCTTAATAATTTTTTCAATTGAAATGGAAGTTAATAGAAAAATTATTTTCTTATTTATGTTTAAAAGTGGACCTTTTTTTTAATTAAAAAACAAAAAGAGAATTCCTTTTTTTAAAATAAATAACACAATAAATTTTTTATGATTTTATATTTTTAAAATACAATGATATTTTTAGAATATCAAAAAGTGAAATTAATGATAATTATATTTTTAGAATATTTTAGATGTACATGATGATACTCAAGCTAATTAGTAGTCAAATATGATAACATAAGCCGCGGAAGAAGATGGTGGTTTTAAAATGCCTTAGTGCATCCCTAAATCTAAGCATTTTAGCTTTGTAATTGACATCATTTTGTGTGGGGTTACGGTCTCCAATAGCTTTTGTGAGGTTTACTCATTATGTCATTCATGGGCATTTTAATTTTAATTTTTTTTATCTAAGTATTTATTGGTCCCTCACAAACATATTTTAAACATTAAAATTTTTTTGAAAAATTTTAAACAGTTCGGTCCACAAATTTGCACATATTATTTTTAATAAATTTCGTCTTCTTCAATCCAATACATCTTGTTTGGAAATATTGGTCGCTTGGGATTTGCATATGAACCCAAAATATTTAAATTATTTTTGTCGTTTTCGTTAATTTCATTGGTACAATTAGATTTTGCATATGAAGCATGCGTATGAATTCATCCTGCCTTTGGATTGGAAACTTCAACATGTTGAAAAGTAAAACAGTAAGTAGTTGGAATATTGTGATCATGCATGTCAACACTTGACAAGAGATGTCACGTGTTGAATTTTTTAGACTATCATCAAACTCTTATTCTCATATGTTTGGTTCGAAAGAGTGACGTGGTAATATCAGAAACTCTTATTCCCATACGTATTTTATCAAGAAATATGATTATTAATTTGAAACGGAAGAAAAGAGAAAGTATGCTTATTATTTTGGTACCAATTTAATATGAATTTGATTATCATATACTTCTTTTAGTAAATAAATTTTATTTAAATTTAACCAATCCAATCGGAAACTTTAACAAGCATCCCCAGTAAGATACATTGAACCAATTAATTTAAAACCCAAGCATATCTTCAAAATATCCAAACCATGTTCATGTGTACATGATTTTTTTTCCTTAAGAGAGTAACTCATCCGCTGTATCTACCTTTCAATAGCAGGAAAAAACAGGGGAGGACAATTTTTTCTACATGCATGCACAAGAATAGTATAAAAGACGACAATTCTTATGTTGAATAGAAAAATTATTTAGTTATAACATCTGAATTGTCAGTCGTTTTATGATTACTTTTAAATTTAAGATTTAGAAATTATAAAGCAAGAGTAGTTTTTACAAACTAGAGGGTGGTCGAGTCGGACCATCAGAATAAAAATAAATTTTGCGTGTAAAATCCAATACAAAAACGGGGGTCTGCTAATTGAAATAGAGATCGCATTATAATCTTCATACAACCACGTGGTATTTTTTTCCTAAACAATTCTTCGGATATGCACAATTTGTCTGTCATTTATGCATTAAAAATTTCTAAATTTTTCGGAAGTAATAAAGCTAGTTGTTGAAGCCGATTGTGAGAAATTATGTACCTAATTATAATTATAAAAATACGTGACATAATTGACAAATAAATCTTTCAAAATGAGCCTTAAATCGACATCTATCGACATCATAAAACTCAAGGAAAAATGAAACTGCTTTTGGAGAATAAGGTTTAATCGAGATCACGTGTTTTTCAGGAAAACACTCGAATTTATATATAGAAGAAAACTGATATAAAATAAATTTAACAAACAAAACTTTTTTTTGAGACACAAACAAATAATTATTAATCATATAAAGCAGTTTTGACACGAAACACAGGTCACGAAAAACTGTTTCTAAGAAAATAAGAACAGTTTTAATAGAGAAGACAATTTTTAACAAAATCTTTCTTTCACAAGAAAGTTTTTTTATTAATTAACAATAAATACTTTATAACAAACTAACAAAAACAGTTTGTAAAAATGTTTTAACAAAAAAAAGGTGTAAAAAGTTTTAGCCAAATTAAAAACAGTAAAAACAGTTTCAAAAAAATAACAAATTTGTGAAAAACAAAATTCATTGCTACTGAGCAAAGCAAATTGGTTAAGTAAAGTTGAAAAATGATGACAAATTTGCATGTAAACACCGATAGTTATAAAACAAATCATGACAAATTAATGAGGTCAAATATGCAAAATAATGAACAAAATGTTTATTTAAAACAACCTTTTCTCACTCGTTAACATCTCGGTTCCAAAGAAACAAACCAAACCCAAACCCTGATCATTAGCGATAACGGGTCAAATAGCTGAAACAGTTACACCCATTACATAAGTAAAATCATCCAGGAAGACATAATATAATTAGTTTCTACTTTCTAAAGGATTTGAACATTATACTGATCGTTAGCCAAAGATACAAATATTACAAAATGTGATAAACATAATTAATAATCAAATATTTCAAGCGGTGTTAATGTATTTTAAGATGTAGAAACGACTCTAATAAGTAATATCACGATTATCAAATCAGAATCATTTTTTAAAAGGTTATCGTGGTATCCGATAAAGGTATCAGCTATTCCCACTCCACCAAATTGTTCCCCTGCTCCCCTTTGAAACGTTCAAATATCAAACGACAAAAGTACCCTTGTATGCAAATATAATATGTTCGGCAAAATATATTATTTATTTTAAAAAATTTAATCTTCTGGAAAAAAATATTTCAAGTATAAAAATTACTAATATTATGAAAATTAAATTTTTTAATCTTCTGAAAATATAAAAATCACAAAAAAAATTTTTTTTGCTATAGAAACCTTAATAATTTTTTCAGTTGAAATGGAAGTTAATAGAAAAATTATTTTCTTATCTATGTTTAAAAGTGGACCTTTTTTTTAATTAAAAAACAAAAAGAGAATTTCCATTTTTTAAAATAAATAACACAATAAATTTTTTATGATTTTATATTTTGAAAATCAATGATATTTTTAGAATATCAAAAAGTGAAATTAATGATAATTATATTTTTAGAATATTTTAGATGTACACGTTGATACTCAAGCTAATTAGTATTCAAATGTGAAAACATAAGCCGAGGAAGAAGATGGTGGTTTTAAAATGCCTTAGCGCATCCTTAAGTCTAAGCATTTTTGCTTTGTAATTGACATCATTTTTTCTGGGGTTAGGGTCACCAATAGCATTTGCGAGGTTTACTCATTATGTCATTCATGGACATTTTTATTTTATTTTTTTTATCTAAGTATTTATCGGTCCCTCACAAACATATTTTAAACATTAAAATTTTTTTGAAAAATTTTAAACAATTCGGTCCACAAATTTGCACATATTATTTTTAATATATTTCGTCTTCTTTAATCCAATACATCTTGTTTGGAAATTTTGGTCGCTTGGGATTTGCATATGAACCAAAAATATTTAAATTATTTTTGTCATTTTCGTTAATTTCATTCATACATTTAGGTTTTGCATATGAAGCGTGCGTATGAATTCATCCTGCCTTTGGATTGGAAACTTCAACATGTTGAAAAATAAAACAGTAAGTAGTTGGAATATTGTGATCATGCATGTCAACACTTGACATGAGATGACACGTGTTGAATTTTTGAGACTATCATCAAACTCTTATTCTCATATGTATCGTTCGAAAGAGTGACGTGGTAATATGAGAAACTCTTATTCCCATCCGTATTATATCATGAATTATGATTATTAATTCGAAACGGAATAAAAGAGATCACATTAAAATCTTCATACAACTAAGGGTTATTTTTTTTCCTAAATAATTCTTGGATATGCACATTTTGTCTGGCATTTATGCATTAAAAATTTCAAAATTTTTCAGAAGTAATAAAGCTGGTTGTTGAAGCCGATTATGAGAAATTATGTGTCTAATTATAATTATAAAAATACGTGATATAATTGACAAATAAATCTTTCAAAATGAGCCTTAAATCGACATCTATCGACATCATAAAACTCTAGGAAAAATGAAACTTCTTTTGGAGAATAAGGTTTAATCGAGATCACGTGTTTTTCAGGAAAACACTCTAATTTATATATAGAAGAAAACTGATATAAAATAAATTTAACAAACAAAACTTTTTTTTCAGACACAAACAAATAATTATTAATCATATGAAGCAGTTTTGACAAGAAACACAGGTCGCGAAAAACTGTTTCTAAGAAGATAAGAACAGTTTTAACAAAGAAGACAATTTTTAACAAAAAACTTTCTTTCACAAGAAAGTTTTTTTTATTAATTAACAGTAAATACTTTGTAACAAACTAACAAAAACAGTTTGTAAAAATGTTTTAACAAAAAAAAGGTGTAAAAAGTGTTAGCCAAATTAAAAACAGTTTCAAAAAAATAACAAATTTGTGGAAAATAAAATTCACTTCTACTGAGCAAAGCAAATTGGTTAAGTAAAGTTGAAAAATGATGACAAATTTGCATGTAAACACCGATAGTTATAAAACAAATCATGACAAATTAATGAGGTCAAATACGCAAAATAATGAACAAAATGTTTGTTTAACACAACCTTTTCTCACTCGTTAACATATCGGTTCCAAAGAAACAAACCAAACCCAAACCCAGATCATTAGCGATAACGGGTCAAATAGCTGAAACAGTTACACCCATTACGTAAGTAAAATCATCCAGGAAGACATAATATAATTAGTTTCTACTTTCTAAAGGATTTTGAACATTATAATGATCGTTAGCCAAAGATACAAATATTACAAAATGTGCTAAACATAATTAATAATCAAATATTTCAAGTGGTGTTAATATATTTTAGTGTGTGGAAACGACTCTAATAAGTAATATCACGATTATCAAATCAGAATCATTTTTTAAAAGGTTATCGTGCTATCGGATAAAGGTATCAGCTATTCCCACTCCACCAAATTGTTCCCCTGCTCCCCTTTGAAACGTTCAAATATCAAACGACAAAAGTACCCTTGTATGCAAATATAATACGTTCGGCAAAATATATTATTTATTTTAAAAAATTTAATCTTCTGGAAAAAAATATTTGAAGTATAAAAATTACTAATATTATGAAAATTAAATTTTTTAATCTTCTGAAAATATAAAAATCACAAGAAATTCTTTTTTTACTATAAAAAACTTAATAATTTTTTTAATTGAAAGGGAAGTTAATAGAAAAATTATTTTCTTATCTGTGTTTAAAAGTGGACCTTTTTTTTAATTAAAAAACAAAAAGAGAATTTCCATTTTTTAAAATAAATAACACAATAAATTTTTTATGATTTTATATTTTGAAAATCAATGATATTTTTAGAATATCAAAAAGTGAAATTAATGATAATTATATTTTTAGAATATTTTAGATGTACACGTTGATACTCAAGCTAATTAGTATTCAAATGTGAAAACATAAGCCGGGGAAGAAGATGGTGGTTTTAAAATGCCTTAGTGCATCCTTAAATCTAAGCATTTTTTCTTTGTAATTGACATCATTTTTTCTGGGGTTAGGGTCACCAATAGCATTTGCGTGGTTTACTCATTATGTCATTCATGGACATTTTTATTTTATTTTTTTTATCTAAGTATTTATCGGTCCCTCACAAACATATTTTAAATATTAAAATTTTTTTGAAAAATTTAAACAATTCGGTCCACAAATTTGCACATATTATTTTTAATATATTTCGTCTTCTTTAATCCAATACATCTTGTTTGGAAATTTGCTTTGCTCGGGATTTGCATATGAACCCAAAATATTTAAATTATTTTTGTCGTTTTCGTTAATTTCATTCATACATTTAGGTTTTGCATATGAAGCGTGCGTATGAATTCATCCTGCCTTTGGATTGGAAACTTCAACATGTTGAAAAGTAAAACAGTAAGTAGTTGGAATATTGTGATCATGCATGTCAACACTTGACATGAGATGACACGTGTTGAATTTTTGAGACTATCATCAAACTCTTATTCTCATATGTATCGTTCGAAAGAGTGACGTGGTAATATGAGAAACTCTTATTCCCATCCGTATTATATCATGAATTATGATTATTAATTCGAAACGGAATAAAAGAGATCACATTAAAATCTTCATACAACTAAGGGTTATTTTTTTTCCTAAATAATTCTTGGATATGCACATTTTGTCTGGCATTTATGCATTAAAAATTTCAAAATTTTTCAGAAGTAATAAAGCTGGTTGTTGAAGCCGATTATGAGAAATTATGTGTCTAATTATAATTATAAAAATACGTGATATAATTGACAAATAAATCTTTCAAAATGAGCCTTAAATCGACATCTATCGACATCATAAAACTCTAGGAAAAATGAAACTGCTTTTGGAGAATAAGGTTTAATCGAGATCACGTGTTTTTCAGGAAAACACTATAATTTATATATAGAAGAAAACTGATATAAAATAAATTTAACAAACAAAACTTTTTTTTCAGACACAAACAAATAATTATTAATCATATAATGCAGTTTTGACAAGAAACACAGGTCGCGAAAAACTGTTTCTAAGAAGATAAGAACAGTTTTAACAAAGAAGACAATTTTTAACAAAAAACTTTCTTTCACAAGAAAGTTTTTTTTATTAATTAACAGTAAATACTTTGTAACAAACTAACAAAAACAGTTTGTAAAAATGTTTTAACAAAAAAAAGGTGTAAAAAGTGTTAGCCAAATTAAAAACAGTTTCAAACAATAAAAACAGTTTCAAAAAAATAACAAATTTGTGGAAAATAAAATTCACTTCTACTGAGCAAAGCAAATTGGTTAAGTAAAGTTGAAAAATGATGACAAATTTGCATGTAAACACCGATAGTTATAAAACAAATCATGACAAATTAATGAGGTCAAATACGCAAAATAATGAACAAAATGTTTGTTTAACACAACCTTTTCTCACTCGTTAACATATCGGTTCCAAAGAAACAAACCAAACCCAAACCCAGATCATTAGCGATAACGGGTCAAATAGCTGAAACAGTTACACCCATTACGTAAGTAAAATCATCCAGGAAGACATAATATAATTAGTTTCTACTTTCTAAAAGATTTTGAACATTATAATGATCGTTAGCCAAAGATACAAATATTACAAAATGTGCTAAACATAATTAATAATGAAAGATTTCAAGCGGTGTTAATATATTTTAATGTGTGGAAACGAGTCTAATAAGTAATATCATGATTATCAAATCAGAATCTTTTTTTAAAAGGTTATCGTGCAATCCGATAAAGGTATCAGCTATTCCCACTCCACCAAATTGTTCCCCTGCTCCTCTTTGAAACGTTCAAATATCAAACGACAAAAGTACCCTTGCACGCAAATATAATATGTTTGGCAAAAGATGTTATTTATTTTACAAAATTTAATCTTCTGGAAAAAAATATTTCGAGTATTAAAATTACTAATATTATGAAAATTAATTTTTTTAATTTTCTGAAAATATAAAAATCACAAAAAATTCTTTTTTTACTATAAAAAACTTAATAATTTCTTTAATTGAAATGGAACTTAATAGAAAAATTATTTTCTTATGTATGTTTAAAAGTGGACCTTTTTTTTAATTAAAAAACAAAAAGAGAATTTCCATTTTTTAAAATAAATAACACAATAAATTTTTTATATTTTTAAAATACAATGATATTTTTAGAATAGCAGAAAGTGAAATTAATGATATTTATATTTTTAGAATATTTTAGATGTACATGATGATAATCAAGCTAATTAGTATTCAAATATGATAACATAAGCCGCGGAAGAAGATGGTGGTTTTAAAATGCCTTAGTGCATCCTTAAATCTAAGTATTTTAGCTTTCTAATTGACATCATTTTTTGTGGGGTTACGGTCTCCAATAGCATTTGTGAGGTTTACTCATTATGTCATTCATGGGCATTTTTTTTTTTTTTTTATCTAAGTATTTATTGGTCCCTCACGAACAAATTTTAAACATGAAAATTTTTTAGAAAAATTTTAAACAATTCGGTCCACAAATTTGCACATATTATTTTTAATATATTTCGTCTTCTTCAATCCAATTCATCTTGTTTGGAAATTTTGGTTGCTTGGGATTTGCATATGAACCCAAAATATTTAAATTATTTTTGTCATTTTCGTTAATTTCATTCATACATTTAGGTTTTGCATATGAAGCATGCGTATGAATTCATCCTGCCTTTGGATTGGAAACTTCAACATGTTGAAAAGTAAAACAGTAAGTAGTTGGAATATTGTGATCATGCATGTCAACACTTGACAAGAGATGTCACGTGTTGAATTTTTTAGACTATCATCAAACTCTTATTCTCATATGTTTGGTTCGAAAGAGTGACGTGGTAATATCAGAAACTCTTATTCCCATACGTATTTTATCAAGAAATATGATTATTAATTTGAAACGGAAGAAAAGAGAAAGTATGCTTATTATTTTGGTACCAATTTAATATGAATTTGATTATCATATACTTCTTTTAGTAAATAAATTTTATTTAAATTTAACCAATCCAATCGGAAACTTTAACAAGCATCCCCAGTAAGATACATTGAACCAATTAATTTAAAACCCAAGCATATCTTCAAAATATCCAAACCATGTTCATGTGTACATGATTTTTTTTCCTTAAGAGAGTAAGTCATCCGCTGTATCTACCTTTCAATAGCAGAAAAAACAGGGGAGGACAATTTTTTCTACATGCATGCACAAGAATAGTATAAAAGACGACAATTCTTATGTTGAATAGAAAAATTATTTAGTTATAACATCTGAATTGTCAGTCGTTTTATGATTACTTTTAAATTTAAGATTTAGAAATTATAAAGCAAGAGTAGTTTTTACAAACTAGAGGGTGGTCGAGTCGGACCATCAGAATAAAAATAAATTTTGCGTGTAAAATCCAATACAAAAACGGGGGTCTGCTAATTGAAATAGAGATCGCATTATAATCTTCATACAACCACGTGGTATTTTTTTCCTAAACAATTCTTCGGATATGCACAATTTGTCTGTCATTTATGCATTAAAAATTTCTAAATTTTTCGGAAGTAATAAAGCTAGTTGTTGAAGCCGATTGTGAGAAATTATGTACCTAATTATAATTATAAAAATACGTGACATAATTGACAAATAAATCTTTCAAAATGAGCCTTAAATCGACATCTATCGACATCATAAAACTCAAGGAAAAATGAAACTGCTTTTGGAGAATAAGGTTTAATCGAGATCACGTGTTTTTCAGGAAAACACTCGAATTTATATATAGAAGAAAACTGATATAAAATAAATTTAACAAACAAAACTTTTTTTTGAGACACAAACAAATAATTATTAATCATATAAAGCAGTTTTGACACGAAACACAGGTCACGAAAAACTGTTTCTAAGAAAATAAGAACAGTTTTAATAGAGAAGACAATTTTTAACAAAATCTTTCTTTCACAAGAAAGTTTTTTTATTAATTAACAATAAATACTTTATACAAACTAACAAAAACAGTTTGTAAAAATGTTTTAACAAAAAAAAGGTGTAAAAAGTTTTAGCCAAATTAAAAACAGTAAAAACAGTTTCAAAAAAATAACAAATTTGTGAAAAACAAAATTCATTGCTACTGAGCAAAGCAAATTGGTTAAGTAAAGTTGAAAAATGATGACAAATTTGCATGTAAACACCGATAGTTATAAAACAAATCATGACAAATTAATGAGGTCAAATATGCAAAATAATGAACAAAATGTTTATTTAAAACAACCTTTTCTCACTCGTTAACATCTCGGTTCCAAAGAAACAAACCAAACCCAAACCCTGATCATTAGCGATAACGGGTCAAATAGCTGAAACAGTTACACCCATTACATAAGTAAAATCATCCAGGAAGACATAATATAATTAGTTTCTACTTTCTAAAGGATTTGAACATTATACTGATCGTTAGCCAAAGATACAAATATTACAAAATGTGATAAACATAATTAATAATCAAATATTTCAAGCGGTGTTAATGTATTTTAAGATGTAGAAACGACTCTAATAAGTAATATCACGATTATCAAATCAGAATCATTTTTTAAAAGGTTATCGTGGTATCCGATAAAGGTATCAGCTATTCCCACTCCACCAAATTGTTCCCCTGCTCCCCTTTGAAACTATCAAATATCAAACGACAAAAGTACCCTTGTATGCAAATATAATATGTTCGGCAAAATATATTATTTATTTTAAAAAATTTAATCTTCTGGAAAAAAATATTTCAAGTATAAAAATTACTAATATTATGAAAAATAAATTTTTTAATCTTCTGAAAATATAAAAATCACAAAAAAAATTTTTTTTGCTATAGAAACCTTAATAATTTTTTCAGTTGAAATGGAAGTTAATAGAAAAATTATTTTCTTATCTATGTTTAAAAGTGGACCTTTTTTTTAATTAAAAAACAAAAAGAGAATTTCCATTTTTTAAAATAAATAACACAATAAATTTTTTATGATTTTATATTTTGAAAATCAATGATATTTTTAGAATATCAAAAAGTGAAATTAATGATAATTATATTTTTAGAATATTTTAGATGTACACGTTGATACTCAAGCTAATTAGTATTCAAATGTGAAAACATAAGCCGGGGAAGAAGATGGTGGTTTTAAAATGCCTTAGCGCATCCTTAAATCTAAGCATTTTTGCTTTGTAATTGACATCATTTTTTCTGGGGTTAGGGTCACCAATAGCATTTGCGAGGTTTACTCATTATGTCATTCATGGACATTTTTATTTTATTTTTTTTATCTAAGTATTTATCGGTCCCTCACAAACATATTTTAAACATTAAAATTTTTTTGAAAAATTTTAAACAATTCGGTCCACAAATTTGCACATATAATTTTTAATATATTTCGTCTTCTTTAATCCAATACATCTTGTTTGGAAATTTTGGTCGCTTGGGATTTGCATATGAACCCAAAATATTTAAATTATTTTTGTCATTTTCGTTAATTTCATTCATACATGTAGGTTTTGCATATGAAGCGTGCGTATGAATTCATCCTGCCTTTGGATTGGAAACTTCAACATGTTGAAAAGTAAAACAGTAAGTACTTGGAATATTGTGATCATGCATGTCAACACTTGACATGAGATGACACGTGTTGAATTTTTGAGACTATCATCAAACTCTTATTCTCATATGTATCGTTCGAAAGAGTGACGTGGTAATATGAGAAACACTTATTCCCATCCGTATTATATCATGAATTATGATTATTAATTCGAAACGGAATAAAAGAGATCACATTAAAATCTTCATACAACTAAGGGTTATTTTTTTTCCTAAATAATTCTTGGGATATGCACATTTTGTCTGGCATTTATGCATTAAAAGTTTCAAAATTTTTCAGAAGTAATAAAGCTGGTTGTTGAAGCCGATTATGAGAAATTATGTGTCTAATTATAATTATAAAAATACGTGATATAATTGACAAATAAATCTTTCAAAATGAGCCTTAAATCGACATCTATCGACATCATAAAACTCTAGGAAAAATGAAACTGCTTTTGGAGAATAAGGTTTAATCGAGATCACGTGTTTTTCAGGAAAACACTATAATTTATATATAGAAGAAAACTGATATAAAATAAATTTAACAAACAAAACTTTTTTTTCAGACACAAACAAATAATTATTAATCATATAAAGCAGTTTTGACAAGAAACACAGGTCGCGAAAAACTGTTTCTAAGAAGATAAGAACAGTTTTAACAAAGAAGACAATTTTTAACAAAAAACTTTCTTTCACAAGAAAGTTTTTTTTATTTATTAACAGTAAATACTTTGTAAAAAACTAACAAAAACAGTTTGTCAAAATGTTTTAACAAAAAAAAGGTGTAAAAAGTGTTAGCCAAATTAAAAACAGTTTCAAACAATAAAAACAGTTTCAAAAAAATAACAAATTTGGGGAAAATAAAATTCACTCCTACTGAGCAAAGCAAATTGGTTAAGTAAAGTTGAAAAATGATGACAAATTTGCATGTAAACACCGATAGTTATAAAACAAATCATGACAAATTAATGAGGTCAAATACGCAAAATAATGAACAAAATGTTTGTTTAACACAACCTTTTCTCACTCGTTAACATATCGGTTCCAAAGAAACAAACCAAACCCAAACCCAGATCATTAGCGATAACGGGTCAAATAGCTGAAACAGTTACACCCATTACGTAAGTAAAATCATCCAGGAAGACATAATATAATTAGTTTCTACTTTCTAAAGGATTTTGAACATTATAATGATCGTTAGCCAAAGATACAAATATTACAAAATGTGCTAAACATAATTAATAATCAAATATTTCAAGTGGTGTTAATATATTTTAGTGTGTGGAAACGACTCTAATAAGTAATATCACGATTATCAAATCAGAATCATTTTTTAAAAGGTTATCGTGCTATCGGATAAAGGTATCAGCTATTCCCACTCCACCAAATTGTTCCCCTGCTCCCCTTTGAAACGTTCAAATATCAAACGACAAAAGTACCCTTGTATGCAAATATAATACGTTCGGCAAAATATATTATTTATTTTAAAAAATTTAATCTTCTGGAAAAAAATATTTGAAGTATAAAAATTACTAATATTATGAAAATTAAATTTTTTAATCTTCTGAAAATATAAAAATCACAAGAAATTCTTTTTTTACTATAAAAAACTTAATAATTTTTTTAATTGAAAGGGAAGTTAATAGAAAAATTATTTTCTTATCTGTGTTTAAAAGTGGACCTTTTTTTTAATTAAAAAACAAAAAGAGAATTTCCATTTTTTAAAATAAATAACACAATAAATTTTTTATGATCTTATATTTTGAAAATCAATGATATTTTTAGAATATCAAAAAGTGAAATTAATGATAATTATATTTTTAGAATATTTTAGATGTACACGTTGATACTCAAGCTAATTAGTATTCAAATGTGAAAACATAAGCCGGGGAAGAAGATGGTGGTTTTAAAATGCCTTAGTGCATCCTTAAATCTAAGCATTTTTTCTTTGTAATTGACATCATTTTTTCTGGGGTTAGGGTCACCAATAGCATTTGCGAGGTTTACTCATTATGTCATTCATGGACATTTTTATTTTATTTTTTTTATCTAAGTATTTATCGGTCCCTCACAAACATATTTTAAATATTAAAATTTTTTTGAAAAATTTAAACAATTCGGTCCACAAATTTGCACATATTATTTTTAATATATTTCGTCTTCTTTAATCCAATACATCTTGTTTGGAAATTTGCTTTGCTCGGGATTTGCATATGAACCCAAAATATTAAAATTATTTTTGTCGTTTTCGTTAATTTCATTCATACATTTAGGTTTTGCATATGAAGCGTGCGTATGAATTCATCTTGCCTTTGGATTGGAAACTTCAACATGTTGAAAAGTAAAACAGTAAGTAGTTGGAATATTGTGATCATGCATGTCAACACTTGACATGAGATGACACGTGTTGAATTTTTGAGACTATCATCAAACTCTTATTCTCATATGTATCGTTCGAAAGAGTGACGTGGTAATATGAGAAACTCTTATTCCCATCCGTATTATATCATGAATTATGATTATTAATTCGAAACGGAATAAAAGAGATCAGATTAAAATCTTCATACAACTAAGGGTTATTTTTTTTCCTAAATAATTCTTGGGATATGCACATTTTGTCTGGCATTTATGCATTAAAAATTTCAAACTTTTTCAGAAGTAATAAAGCTGGTTGTTGAAGCCGATTATGAGAAATTATGTGTCTAATTATAATTATAAAAATACATGATATAATTGACAAATAAATCTTTCAAAATGAGCCTTAAATCGACATCTATCGACATCATAAAAGTCTAGGAAAAATGAAACTGCTTTTGGAGAATAAGGTTTAATCGAAATCACGTGTTTTTCAGGAAAACACAATAATTTATATATAGAAGAAAACTGATATAAAATAAATTTAACAAACAAAACTTTTTTTTCAGACACAAACAAATAATTATTAATCATATAATGCAGTTTTGACAAGAAACACAGGTCGCGAAAAACTGTTTCTAAGAAGATAAGAACAGTTTTAACAAAGAAGACAATTTTTAACAAAAAACTTTCTTTCACAAGAAAGTTTTTTTTATTAATTAACAGTAAATACTTTGTAACAAACTAACAAAAACAGTTTGTAAAAATGTTTTAACAAAAAAAAGGTGTAAAAAGTGTTAGCCAAATTAAAAACAGTTTCAAACAATAAAAACAGTTTCAAAAAAATAACAAATTTGTGGAAAATAAAATTCACTTCTACTGAGCAAAGCAAATTGGTTAAGTAAAGTTGAAAAATGATGACAAATTTGCATGTAAACACCGATAGTTATAAAACAAATCATGACAAATTAATGAGGTCAAATACGCAAAATAATGAACAAAATGTTTGTTTAACACAACCTTTTCTCACTCGTTAACATATCGGTTCCAAAGAAACAAACCAAACCCAAACCCAGATCATTAGCGATAACGGGTCAAATAGCTGAAACAGTTACACCCATTACGTAAGTAAAATCATCCAGGAAGACATAATATAATTAGTTTCTACTTTCTAAAAGATTTTGAACATTATAATGATCGTTAGCCAAAGATACAAATATTACAAAATGTGCTAAACATAATTAATAATGAAAGATTTCAAGCGGTGTTAATATATTTTAATGTGTGGAAACGAGTCTAATAAGTAATATCATGATTATCAAATCAGAATCTTTTTTTAAAAGGTTATCGTGCAATCCGATAAAGGTATCAGCTATTCCCACTCCACCAAATTGTTCCCCTGCTCCTCTTTGAAACGTTCAAATATCAAACGACAAAAGTACCCTTGCATGCAAATATAATATGTTTGGCAAAAGATGTTATTTATTTTACAAAATTTAATCTTCTGGAAAAAAATATTTCGAGTATTAAAATTACTAATATTATGAAAATTAAATTTTTTAATTTTCGGAAAATATAAAAATCACAAAAAATTCTTTTTTTACTATAAAAAACTTAATAATTTCTTTAATTGAAATGGAACTTAATAGAAAAATTATTTTCTTATGTATGTTTAAAAGTGGACCTTTTTTTTAATTAAAAAACAAAAAGAGAATTTCCATTTTTTAAAATAAATAACACAATAAATTTTTTATGATTTTATATTTTTAAAATACAATGATATTTTTAGAATAGCAGAAAGTGAAATTAATGATATTTATATTTTTAGAATATTTTAGATCTACATGATGATAATCAAGCTAATTAGTATTCAAATATGATAACATAAGCCGCGGAAGAAGATGGTGGTTTTAAAATGCCTTAGTGCATCCTTAAATCTAAGTATTTTAGCTTTCTAATTGACATCATTTTTTGTGGGGTTACGGTCTCCAATAGCATTTGTGAGGTTTACTCATTATGTCATTCATGGGCATTTTTTTTTTTTTTTTATCTAAGTATTTATTGGTGCCTCACGAACAAATTTTAAACATTAAAATTTTTTTGAAAAATTTTAAACAATTCGGTCCACAAATTTGCACATATTATTTTTAATATATTTCGTCTTCTTCAAACCAATTCATCTTGTTTGGAAAATTTGGTTGCTTGGGATTTGCATATGAACCCAAAATATTTAAATTATTTTTGTCATTTTCGTTAATTTCATTCCTACATTTAGGTTTTGCATATGAAGCATGCGTATGAATTCATCCTGCCTTTGGATTGGAAACTTCAACATGTTGAAAAGTAAAACAGTAAGTAGTTGGAATATTTTGATCAAGCATGTCAACACTTGACATGAGATGTCACGTGTTGAATTTTTGAGACTATCATCAAAATCTTATTCTCATATGTATGGTTCGAAAGAGTGACGTGTTAATATCAGAAACTCTTATTCCCATACGTATTTTATCAAGAAATATGATTGTTAATTTGAAAGGGAATAAAAGAGAAAGTATGCTTATTATTTTGGTACCAATTTAGTATGAATTTGATTATCATATAGTTCTTTTAATAAATAAATTTTATTTAAATTTAACCAATCCAATCGGAAACTTTAACAAGCATCCCCAGTTAGATACATTGAACCAATTAATTTAAAACCCAAGCATATCTTCAAAATATCCAAACCATGTTCATGTGTACATGATTTTTTTTTCCTTAGTGAGTAACTCATCCGTTGTATCTACCTTTCAATAGCAGGAAAAAACAGGGGAGGACAATTTTTTCTACATGCATGCACAAGAATAGTTTAAAAGACGACAATTCTTATGTTGAATAGAAAAATTATTTAGTTATAACATAAGAATTGTCAGCCATATTATGATTACTTTTAAATTTAAGATTTAGAAATTATAAATCAAGAGTAGTTTTTACAAACTAGAGGGTGGTAGAGTCGGGCCATCAGAATAAAAATAAATTTTTACGTGTAAAATCCGATATAAAGACGGGGGTCTGCTAATTGAAATAGAGATCCCATTAAAATCTTTATACAACTACGTGGTATTTTTTTCGTAAATAATTCTTCGGATATGCGCAATTTGTCTGGCATTTATGCATTAAAAATTGCTAAATTTTTGGGAAGTAATAAAGCTGGTTGTTGAAGCCGATTACGAGAAATTATGTATCTAATTATAATTATAAAAATACGTGATATAATTGAAAATAAATCTTTCAAAATGAGCCTTAAATCGACATCATTTTTTTGATAAAAAATCGATATCATGAAACTCAAGGAAAAATGAAACTGCTTTTGGAGAATAACGTTTAATCGAGATCACGTGTTTTTTCGGAAAACACTAGAATTTATATATAGAAAAAAATTGATATAAAATAAATTTAACAAAGAAAACTTTTTTTTTTCACACACAAACAAATAATTATTAATCATATAAAGCAGTTTTGACAAGAAACACGGGTCGCGAAAAACTGTTTCTAAGAAAGTAAGAACAGTTTTAACAAAGAAGACAATTTTTAACAAAAAACTTTCTTTCACAAGAAAGTCCTTTTTTATTAACTAACAATAAATACTTTATAACAAACAAACAAAAACAGTTTGTAAAAATGTTTTAACAAAAAAAAGGTGTAAAAAGTTTTAGCCAAATTAAAAACAGTTTCAAAAAATAAAAACAGTTTCAAAAAAATGACAAATTTGTGAAAAACAGAATCCACTGCTATTGAGCAAAGCAAATTTGTTAAGTAAAGTTGAAAAATGATGACAAATTCGCATGTAAACACCGATAGTTATAAAACAAATCATGTCAAATTAATGCGGTCAAATATGCAAAATAATGAACAAATGTTTATTTAACACAACCTTTTTCTAACTCGTTAACATATCGGTTCAAAAGAAACAACCGAAACCCAAACCCTAATCATTAGTGATAACGCGTCAAATGGCTCAAACAGTTACGCCCATTATGTAAGTAAAATCATCCAGTAAAACATAATATAATTAGTTTCTACTTTCTAAAAGAATTCAGACAATATAATGTTCCTTAGCCAAAAATACAAATATTACGAAATGTATTTAACATAATAAATAATCAATGATTTCAGGTGGTGTTAATATATTTTAATGTATGCAAATGAGTCTAATAAGTTATGTCATAATTATCAAAATCTAAATCATTTTTTTATAAAGTTATCGTGCTATCCGATAAAGGTATCAGCTATTCCCTCTACAACACATAGTTCCCCTACTCCGCTTTGAAACGTTCAAATATCAAATGACGACAGTACCCATGTATGCATATATGATTTGAGCATATGTTGGCTAAAATATTTTATTTATTTTAAAAACTTTATTCTTCTGGAAAAAAACATTTCGAATATGAAGGTTCCTAATATTATGAAAATTAAATTTTTTAGTGTTCTGAAAATATAAAAATCACAAAAATTTCAGTTTTCATTGTAAAAAAAATTAATAATTTTTGTAATTGAAATGGAAGTTAATAGAAATAATATTTTATTATCTGTGTTTAAAAGTGGACTTTTTAATAATATTTTTAGAATATTTTCGATGTACAAGATGATACTCAAGCTAATTAGTATTCAAATATGATAACATTAGCCGGGGAAGAAGATGGTGGTTTTAAAATGCCTTAGTGCATCCTTAAATCTAAGCATTTTTGCTTTGTAATTGACATCATTTTTTGTGGGGTTACGGTCTCCAATAGCATTTGCGAGGTTTACTCATTATTTCATTCATGGGCATTTTAATTTTATTTTTTTTATCTAAGTATTTATTGGTCGATCACGAACAAATTTTAAAATTTAAAATTTTTTTGAAAAATTTTAAACTATTCGGTCCACAAATTTGCACATATTATTTTTAATATATTTCGTCTTCTTCAATCCAATACATCTTGTTTGGAAATTTTGGTTGGTTGGGATTTGCATATGAACCCAAAATATTTAAATTATTTTTGTCGTTTTCCCTAATTTCATTCATACATTTAGGTTTTGCATATGAAGCATGCGTATGAATTCATCCTGCCTTTGGATTGGAAACTTCAACATGTTGAAAAGTAAAACAGTAAGTAGTTGGAATATTGTGATCATGCATGTCAACACTTGACATGAGATGACACGTGTTGAATTTTTGAGACTATCATCAAACTCTTATTCTCATATATATGGTTCGAAAGAGTGACGTGGTAATATCAGAAACTCTTATTCCCATACGTATTTTATCAAGAAATATGATTATTAATTTGAAACGTAATAAAAGAGAAAGTATGCTTATTATTTTGGTACCAATTTAGTATGAATTTGATTATCATATAGTTCTTTTAGTAAATAAATTTTATTTAAATTTAACCAATCCAATCGGAAACTTTAACAAGCATCCCCAGTAAGATACATTGAGCCAATTAATTTAAAACCCAAGCATATCTTCAAAATATCCGAACCATGTTCATGTCTACATGATTTTTTTTCCATAGATAGTAACTCATCCGCTGTATCTACCTTTCGATAGCAGGAAAAAACAGGGGAGAACAATTTTTTCTACATGCATGCACAAGAATAGTTTAAAAGACGACAATTCTTATGTTGAATAGAAAAATTATTTGGATATAACATCTAAATTGCCAGTCGTTTTATGATTACTTTTAAATTTAAGATTTAGAAATTATAAAGCAAGAGTAGGTTTTACAAACTAGAGGGTGGTAGAGTCGGACCATCAGAATAAAAACAAATTTTGCGTGTAAAATCCGATACAAAAACGGGGGTCTGCTAATTGAAATAGAGATCACATTATAATCTTCTTACAACTACGTGGTATTTTTTTTCCTAAATAATTCTTCGGATATGCACAATTTGTCTTTCATTTATGCATTAAAAATTTTAAATTTTTCGGAAGTAATAAAGCTGGTTGTTGAAGCCGATTATGAGAAATTATGTACCTAATTATAATTATAAAAATACGTGATATAATGGACAAATAAATCTTTCAAAATGAGCCTTAAATCGACATCTATCGACATCATAAAACTCTAGGAAAAATGAAACTGCTTTTGCAGAAAAAGGTTTAATCGAGATCACGTGTTTTTCAGGAAAACTCTCTAATTTATATATAGAAGAAAACTAATATAAAATAAATTTAACAAACAAAACTTTTTTTTGAGACACAAACAAATAATAATTAATCTTATAAAGCAGTTTTGACAAGAAACACAGGTCGCGAAAAACTGTTTCTAAGAAAATAAGAACAGTTTTAACAAAGAAGACAATTTTTAACAAAAAACATTCTTTCACAAGAAAGTTTTTTTATTAATTAACAATAAATACTTTATAACAAACTAACAAAAACAGTTTGTAAAAATGTTTTCACTAAAAAAAGGTGTAAAAAGTTTTAGCCAAATTAAAAACAGTTTCAAACAATAAAAACAGTTTCAAAAAAATAACAAATTTGTGAAAAACAAAATTCACTGCTACTGAGCAAAGCAAATTGGTTAAGTAAAGTTGAAAAATGATGACAAATTTGCATGTAAACACCGATAGTTATAAAACAAATCATGACAAATTAATGAGGTGAGATATGCAAAATAATGAAGAAAATGTATATTTAACACCACCTTTTCTCACTCGTTAACATCTCGGTTCCAATGAAACAAACCAAACCCAAACCCAGATCATTAGCGATAACGGGTCAAATAGCTGAAACAGTTACAACCATTACGTAAGTAAAACATCCAGGAAGACATAATATAATTAGTTTCTACTTTCTAAAGGATTTTGAACATTATAATGATCGTTAGCCAGAGATACAAATATTACAAAATGTGATAAACATAATTAATAATCAAAGATTTCAAGCGGTGTTAATATATTTTAAAATGTAGAAACGAGTCTAATAAGTAATATCACGATTATCAAATCAGAATCATTTTTTAAAAGGTTATCGTGCTATCCGATAAAGGTATCAGCTATTCCCACTCCACCAAATTGTTCCCCTGCTCCCATTTGAAACGTTCAAATATCAAACGACAAAAGTACCCTTGTATGCAAATATAATATGTTCGGCAAAATATATTATTTATTTTAAAAAATTTAATCTTCTGGAAAAAAATATTTCATGTATAAAAAAATAATTCGTTAATTCCATTCATACATTTAGGTTTTGCATATGAAGCATGCGTATGAATTCATCCTGTAAGATTTAGAAGAGATAATGGTTCTATTAGCACTGTTTTGTCAGTGCTGTTAATAAACAAATGCAACACTGTTAAATAAGAATGTGTTTAGATTGTAGAGACAAATTTCTCTTGTATTTTCCAATATATTATGCGTAAGAGCTGTATAGAGTTTTTATAGCTGATGTATACAAAACAATAGTTGTTACTTGTTACACATGTTGGAGCTATTCAACTGGAAGCAGGTAGAGGAGTTTGAAATTCAAATGGCAGTTAGTTCCGTAAGTGTTGGAGATTTAGTTGAGCAAGATGTTGACTTGGTTGACATGCCCCCGCAAGTTGATGGTGATCGTGATTGAATCGTCAACTTGTCTCGAATAAATGTGAAGCGAGCAGATGAAAGCCCTTTGGTGAAGATGTAAGCAAGTTGATCAGTTGTGGAGATAAATTGAACTTGAAGAGCTTTCTTGCAAACTTGATCACGAACAAAGTGAAAGTCTATTTCAATATGTTTAGTGCGAGCATGAAAGACGGGATTCACGGAAAGATAAGCAGCACCAATGTTGTCACACCAAAGGATAGGTGGAGGGTGAGGAGAGAGACCAAGTTCAGTTAGTAAGGACTTGAGCCAAATTAGTTCCGCAGAGACATCGGCAAGAGCTTTGTATTCGGCTTCGGTTGAGGATCGAGAGACGGTCTTTTGTTTCTTAGATTGCCAGGAGATAAGATTAGAGCCAAGAAAAATGGCAAACCCACCCGTGGATTTGCGGTCATCAATACACCCGGCCCAATCTGAATCAGTAAAGGCTTGAAGATGGAGTGAAGATGTTTTTGTATGGTGGAGACCATAAGAGGAGGTATGATTGAGATAGCGAAGTATTCTTTTAACAAGAGACCAATGACTATCGGTTGGAGAATGCATGAATTGGCAGGCTTTATTGACCGCAAAGGAAATATCGGGACGAGTTAGAGTGAGGTACTGAAGGGCCCCAACGGCTTGCGGATAAGGAGTGGGGTCATCTAAGGGTGTGCCATCGGTGAGAGAAATTTTGATATTGGTGGGACAGGGGGTACTAAGGGGTTTTGAATGGGACATTCCGTGACGGGAGAGAAGATCGAGAATGTAGCGTTGTTGAGAGAGTAAAATTCCCTTAGATGTATGAACAATTTCAATGCCGAGAAAGTAGTGTAGAGGACCAAGATTTTTGAGAGAAAATTCATGACTTAAAGTAGAAATTAGGGATTGAATTAAAGAGGGAGAATTACCGGTAATGATAATATCATCTACGTAGATAAGGAGGTAGAGACTAGTGGGTCCGGATTTATAAATAAAAATAGACGTGTCGGTTTTGCAGCCAATAAAGTTTTGGGATGTTAAAAACTGAGTAAGGCAATGAAACCAAGCACGGGGGGCTTGTTTGAGACCATAGAGGGAACAGTGAAGTTTACATACATGAGTTGGTTTGTCGGGATCTTGGAAACCAGGAGGTTGTTGCATGAAGACGGTTTCATTTAGGAAGCCATGTAGAAAGGCGTTATTGACATCGAGTTGGGAAATGGACCAACCATGAGATATAGCAATGGAAAGAATGGTCCGAATTGTGGTCGCTTTGACGACAGGACTAAATGTTTCAGTGAAGTCAAGTCCATACTCTTGATGAAAGCCTTTGGCGACTAAGCGCGCTTTATAGCGTTCAATAGTACCATCTGCTTTGCGCTTAATGCGATAGACCCATTTACAGCCGATGACATTCATATGAGGAGAGGAGGGAATAAGGGTCCAGGTTTGTTTTTGGAGCAGTGCATTAATTTCAGCATGCATGGCTTGACGCCATTGAGGATCCTTGTTGGCAACTGTAAAACACGTGGGTTCACTGGAATGGAGATAGACCGAATGAGCAGCTGGTGGAAGGTTAGAGGTTGGGGAGGGGCGAGGACGAAGAGTCATGTGGTGTTGGGGCGGTGATTTGACCTGGACAGGGCCAAGATCAACCGAGAGGGAAATTCCCTATGGATTAGAATGCAGTAAAGGTACGGACTGAGAAACTGGAATAATGGTTGGGGAAGCATGTGGAGGTGCAATAGTAGGTATGATGGAGTGAGAGGGAGTGATAGCAGGTTGGAGCGTGGCACGAGTACTGAGTGTAGAGGAAAGAGGAGCAGGTGGAGGTGAGTTACAAAGTGGACCTGCTGCTGGAGACAGCGTGTTGGGCTGTGGGCCTGTTGCTGTAGGCAGCGTGTTTGTCCTGTAATGTGCCCGTGTGAATGGCAGTGTGATGGATGTCCGAGGAGGGGAAGAGGGAAGAGTTGGGTTGACGTGGCATGGTGCTGGTAAAATGTAGGAAGAAGCAGGTGGATGGAATGGGTGTAAGGGAGTAGAGGTTGTACCCCAAGGTGTAGAGGGAGATTGGATAGTAGGGGGAGGAGTGGGTGCAAAAGGAAAGCAGTGTTCGTCAAAGCGAACGTGTCGTGCAATGTAAATGCGACTGGAGGGATTATGTAGACATCTATAGCCGGAGTGATTAGGAATATAGCCTAGAAAGACGCAGGGTGTGGAGCGGTAGTCGAGTTTATGTGCATTATAAGGACGAAGGTGGGGAAAGAAAAGACACCCAAAAATTTTTAACATTGTATAGTCCGGTGTCGTGGAAAATAGACGTTGAAAAGGAGAGATATTAGAGAGAGTGCGAGAGGGTAAGCGATTTATAAGATATGTTGCCGTTTCAAAGGCAAAGTGCCAATATTTTTGAGGAATGGAGGCATGGGCCATTAACGCAAGACCCGTTTCAACAATGTGACGATGGCGACGTTCAACAAAGCCCACTTGCTCGTGTGTGTGGGGACAAGAGTAGCGATGTTGAATGCCGCAATTTTTAAAAAAAGTGTCCAATTTACGAAATTCACCGCCCCAATCCGTTTGAATATTTTTTATTTTTGTGTCAAATTGTCTTTCAACCAATTTTTGAAAAGAAGTAAATATATCATGAACATCAGATTTTTGAACCATAGGAAACAACCATATAAAGTTGGAATAATGATCAACAAATATTACAAAATATTTATGACCATTACAAGAAAGGGTTGGGGATGGACCCCAAACATCACTAAAGACTAATTGTAAAACAGAAGTAGAAGACTTGGCACGGATTGGTAAAGATAACTTGGATGATTTCCCATTTGACATGCTACACATAATTTTTGCTGACGAAGATGAGTGAATGGTAGTTGTTGATGACGCAAAATTTGATGAAGAACTTGATGATGTGGGTGACCGAGACGATGATGCCAATTTTCGGTAGATGCTTTGACGGCATGAAACACTTGTGGAGATGATGTCGGGGTGGAGAGTGTGTAGAGACCATTGCTGCTGGTGCCGTGAAGAAGAGACTTCTTCGTTCGACGATCCTTCACAACACAGAAATTAGGGTGAAATTCAAAAAAGGCATCATTATCACGAGTAAATTGTTGGACAGAAAGAAGAGGCTTAGAAATAGAAGGTACATGTAAGACATTATTTAAGTAAAGAAAAGTATTAAGAGAAGGAAGAGTAATATGGCACACGTAACCAAGTCAACATCTTGCTCAACTAAATCTCCAACACTTACGGAACTAGCTGCCATTTGAATTTCAAACGGCAGCTAGTTCCGTAAGTGTTGGAGATTTAGTTGAGCAAGATGTTGACTTGGTTGACACATCCTGCCTTTGGATTGGAAAGTAAAACAGTAAGTAGTTGGAATATTGTGATCATGCATGTCAACACTTGACATGAGATGTCAGGTGTTGAATTTTTGAGACTATCATCAAACTCTTATTCTCATATATATGGTTCGAAAGAGTGACGTGGAAATATCAGAAACTCTTATTCCAATACGTATTTTATCAAGAAATATGATTATTAATTTGAAACGGAATAAAAGAGAAAGTATGCTTATTATTTTGGTACCAATTTAGTATGAATTTGATTATCATATAGTTCTTTTAGTAAATAAATTTTATTTAAATTTAACCAATCCAATCAGAAACTTTAACAAGCATCCCCAGTTAGATACATTGAACCAATTAATTGAAAACCCAAGCATATCTTCAAAATATCAAAACCATGTTCATGTGTAGACGATTTTTTTTCCTTAGATAGTAACTCATCCACTGTTTCTACCTTTCGATAGCAAGAAAAAACCGGGGAGGACAATTTTTTCTACATGCATGCACAAGAATAGTTTAAAAGACGACAATTCTTATGTTGAATAGAAAAATTATTGAGTTATAACATAAGAATTGTCAGTCGTTTTATGATTACTTTTAAATTTAAGATTTAGAAATTATAAAGCAAGAGTAGTTTGTACAAACTAGAGGGTGGTAGAGTCGGCCCATCAGAATAAAAATAAATTTTGCGTGTAAAATCCGATACAAAAACGGGGGTCTGCTAATTGAAATAGAGATCACATTATAATCTTCATACAACTCCGTGGTATTTTTCTCCTAAACAATTCTTCGGATATGCACAATTTGTCTGTCATTTATGCATTAAAAATTTCTAAATTTTTCGGAAGTAATAAAGCTGGTTGTTGAAGCCGATTATGAGAAATTATGTACCTAATTATAATTATAAAAATACGTGACATAATTGACAAATAAATTTTTCAAAATGAGCCTTAAATCCAAGTCTATCGACATCATAAAACTCTAGGAAAAATGAAACTGCTTTTGGAGAATAAGGATTAATCGAGATCACGTGTTTTTCAGGAAAACACTCTAATTTATAAATAGAAGAAAACTGATATAAAATAAATTTAACAAACAACACTTTTTTTTGAGACACAAACAGATAATTATTAATCATATAAAGCAGTTTTGACAAAAAACACAGGTCGCGAAAAACTGTTTCTAAGAAAATAAGAACAGTTTTAACAAAGAAGACAATTTTTAACAAAAAACTTTTTTTCACAAGAAAGTTTTTTTATTAATTAATAATAAATACTTTATAACAAACTAACAAA